>CM038215.1:11861386-11977606 GCA_021442155.1 Cymbidium sinense
AACCAAGTAGTACACCAAGTTTTCTAAGACACAAGCCATGACATAGATAAAAAATGAGCACATATAGAGCAAATAAAAAACCCAAGATAAATAGAATAGTCTTTACTATAAAGATATAGTTCCATAAGCAGCAGATCAGATCGACCATTCTTCAGTTTCTCCAGTTCTCATAAGAATCACCCTTTCTTCTCGAGTAGCGAGATCTGTCATCAAATCCCTGATCTCTCCTTTCGCACCACCACAGATGTAACTTCCATCGCTCCTCCCACCTCCATTACTGCTTCCTCCATATCTACTAGAACCTCCAGATCTCCCACCACCACTACGATAAACACGCCCACCCTTCCTCCACCATGAGACCTGACGAGCCCTGCTGATGGAGGTTCCCCCAAGGTACCCATTCTTAGGGTTCTCAGCTTCTAGGTTTCAATTACTTTTTAATTATTTACTTACCATGGTCTTACTTTAGGTCATGTGTGGGTCAGGGCCTGGGCGCAAGTGGGTCAGTGGATCAGTCCAGTGGCTCAGGGCCCAAAGCCTGTGGCCTGGTGGCATGATCTCATGCCTCAGTGGCTCCAGTGCTCAGGGCCTGTGGCCCAGGTCAGGGCCCAGTGGCCTGTGGCCCAGGCCTGGTGGCCTAATGCCTGGGCCGCTCAGTCAGGTCAGCCCAGAGCCAGTGTCAGCTTCATGGTGGCTCAGGACTGTACTCCAGCTGATCAGAGCCAGGGCCTAGGGCCCAGGCTCAGTGGCCCAGATCTGGGGCTCTCAGTGGCCACAGGGTAGGATCAGTGGCCTGGGGGCCTGGTGGCCCAGGGCTCAGGTCAACTGGGATCTGGCCTGACTTGTGTGATCAGGCTGGGCCTGGGCCTGTGGATCAGTGGCCCAGGCTCTTGTGGCCTGTATCTCAGGCCTTTGTGGCTCATTATCATTTTATTTATGCCTTTCTTTAATCTGCTAACCAACGCATCAGCTTTATTTTAGTTTATTCATTTTAGTTTATTTCATTTTATTTATTTTAGGTTTTTTATTTTATTTAGTTTAGTTTATTTTATTTTGGTTTATTTATTTTAGCATAATTGATTTTTATTTTATTTTGAGGCATGTTTTATTTGATATTTTAGTTTAAGTTTTGTTTTATTTTAATTCCTTAGGTTTTAGTCTTAGGTTTTATTTTAGCTTTTATTTTAATGTTTAATCTTTAGTTTAGTTTAGTTTAGGTTTAATTTATTTTTATTTTATTTTATATTTATTTATTTTAGTTTAGGTTTAAGTTTAATTTATTTTAAGTTTAAGCTAAGCTATTTATTTTAGCATTTATTTTAGTAGTTATTATTATTTTGATTATTTTATTTTATTTAGTTTAGGTTTATTTTGTTTAGGGCTTTGTGTTTTATTTTCTATTTATTTTAGATTTATTTTAGTTTTATTCTTTTATTTATTCTAGGTTTTTTTATTTAGTTTTATTTATTTATTTTATTTATTATGTTTCATTTTCCTTTATTTTACTTTATTATTTAGGTTTTTATTTTATCTACATTTATTCTGGTTTAGGTTTTATTTGTAATTTTAGGTTTTATTTAGTTTAAATTTAGGTTTTAAGGTTTTAGGGTTTGTGGTAGCTTCCAGTGGTCAAGAAAGGTTTAGGCCTGAGGTTTAGGTTTGGCTTTAGGGCTTTTGTGGTTTTGGTGGTTTAGGTTTTAGGGTTTAGGGTTCAGTTTACTATTTAGGTTTTAGAGTTTTTAGGGTTTAAGGTTTTGGTTTTACGGTCTAGGGTTTAGGGTTTACAATTTAGGGTTTAGTTTTAAGATTTAGGGTTTAAGTTTTGGTTTAGGGTTTATGGTTTTTTTAATAAAAAATAAAGTCATGTTTTTTTATTAGAAAATAAAGTCAACATTTCTTCTTTTCGATTTCATCAACCAAGTAGTACCCCATGTTTTCTAAGACACAAGTGATGACATCAATCAAAAATGAGCACCCATAGAGCAAATCAAAATTCTGTAAGTAACTGCCTCAACCTGCTCCATAAGCAGATCGCTTGGTCATTCTTCGCTTCCATTTCCCATCAAAACTAGGCCCACTTCTCGAGTAGTGGGATCCTCCATCATATCCTCGACCTCTCCCTCCACTACCACCATGGCTATAAGTTTCTTCACTCCTCCTACTTCGATAATCACCACTACACTGACCACCACCTCCATATCCACCAGCACCTCCAGATCCCCATGCACCCTTTCAAAAATTCCCACTTTCGCCATCGCCTCCACCACTAGATCTAGATTGAGCCTAGTTGACGGTGATGTTTTTTCCATCAAGGTTCTACCCATTATGAGGGTTTAAGGTTTAGGGTTTAGGGTTGTACATTCTAAGGTTTATGGTTTATGGTTTAGGGTTTAGGGTTTAGGGTTTAGGGTGTTTAGGGTTTTAGGGTTTAGTGTTTAGTTTTAGATTTGGTGGGGTTGTGGTTTAGAATTTAGAGTTTGCCTTGTGGTTTAGGTTTGTAGGGTTTAGAGCCCAGTAGGGTTGTGCTGTATTTTGTTTTAGGTCAGCTTTAGGTTAGGATGGTAGTGTTTTTTTAAATTAGTAAACCCAGTACAGTTTATTTAGTTTATTTAGTTTATTTATTTTGGTTTATTTAAGATAGTTTAAGTTTTTTTATTGTTGTTTATCCGTTAGTTTAGTTTTATTTTTAGCTGAGTTTTATTTCTATTTTATTTTTTAGGTTAAGGTTTATTTTATCTTAGATTTTAGGTTTAGGTTTTATTTTTTATTTTGGTTTAGGCTTTGCATTTATTTTAGGTTTATTTTGGTTTTATTTATTAGTTTAGGTTTAAGTTTATTTTAGTTAATTTTATTTTATATAATTAGATTTAGGTTTAGTAGTTTATTTTAGGTTTAGCTTATTTAAGCTTTAGTTTAGATTTATTTTATTTTTATTTAAGGCTCAGCTCTTCTTCTTGTAGGGTTTAGTTATCTTTTAATCCATTGCTAAGTTTATTTTTTTAGCTTTAGGTTTTAATTTAGTTTTATTTTATCTATTATTTAATTTCATTTTATTTAATTTTTTAACCTTAGTTTTATATTTTATTTATTTTATTTTAGTTTATTTTATTTTTTTATTTTATTTTATTTGTTTAGGTCTCAAATCTTTAGTGTGGGTTTTATTTTATTTTCTTTAAAACCCATTTGCTTCAGGTTTATCTATTTATCTTTATTTTAGGTCTTATTTCAAATTTTAGCTTTAGGCTCAGGCTCTTTTAGGCTCTTTGGGGGCAGTGTAGTGGCATGCCCAGCATGTTTAGGGCTCTTGTGGGTTGTGGCCTGGGTCCCATGGTCAAGGCCAGGGCTCAGTGGCCTGTTTAGTGGCCCAGTGGCTCATGTGGGGCTCATGGTCTTGAGGGCTGGCCCAGGCTCCATGATCAGCATCAGTGTCATCTTTGGCCTGGTGGATCTGGTGGCCCAGGGCCCAGCTCAGTGGCCAGGCTCAGCCTTGGGCCGCCCAGTAAGCCTGGGCCCAGGCTCCAACCAGAGCCCAGGGCCTGTGGCCCAGGCCCAGGGCCGTGGGCCCAGTGGGATCAGGGTCTAGGCCCAGGCCCCAGGGCCTTTGTGGCTCAGTGGCCTGTCACCAGGGCCCCAGTGTGGCCCAGCTGGCCTGGGCCCAGGGCCCAGTGGCTCAGTGGCCCAGGTGGCCCAGTGGCGCAGCCTAGGGCCAGTGCCCATGGCCTGGGCACAGTGATCACGCCTGCTGTCAGCCCCAGTGGCCCAGGGCCCAGGCCTAAGGGCCTGGCTGGCCCAGGACTCAGGCTCAGTGGCCTGGCCTTTCAAAAGAAGCCAAACCCGACAGGCCTAGGCTTATCTTTTATCTAGCCTATCTTTATCTTTAACTGATCTTTTATTTAGTGCATTATTATCTTTATTTAGCATAGTCATTTTCTTGTTTCAGGCTTTTCATCTTATATATTTCCTTTACATCCAGGTTTGCTTTATGCTTTATTTTAGTTTAATTTTATATTTATTTATTTTATTTTAGGTTTTATTTTATTTTTTAGTTTAGGTCTTTGGTCTCTATTTTGTGTTTAGGTTTTAGGTTTCACCCTTTTAGGCTTTAGTTTATGTTTAGTTTTAGATTATTTTATATATTTATTTAAAGCTTCAGTTTAGTCTTTTAGGTTTAGGTTTTATTTATTTTATTTTAGTTTATTCTTTGCTTTAGTTTATCTTTGTCTATTTTATTTTAGGCTTCAGTATTTTAAAAAAGCTCAGTGGTTTTAGGTTTTATTTTATTTATTTTAAGATTTATTATTTAGGTTTAGGTTTTTATTTAGCATTTTATTTTATTTAATTAGGTTTATCTTATTTTATTTTTACTTAGCTTTTATTTTATGTTTTATTTTAGATTTATTTATTTAGTTTAGTTTACATTTTTAATTTATTTTATTTTAGTTTATTTTTATTGTTATTTTATATATTACATTTAGGCGTTTTAGTTTGGTTTTATTTTATTTTATTATTATTTAGATTTAAGTCATTTATCTTTAATCTAAGTTTATTTAGCTCAGTTTAGTTTTATGTGCCTTTAGCCTCAGCACCAGGGCCTGGCTCAGTGCCTGAGGTCGGGCACAGGGCCAGGGTCAGGTCCAGGGTCTGTGGCTCAGTGGCCTAGGGCCTCTGAGCCTTCTGGCCTAGGGCTCAGTGCTTGGCCCAGGATCCAGTGGCTCATGGTCTGGGCGTCCTGGCCTGTGAGCTCAGGGCCCAGGTAGGTCCAGTGGTAGTTTAGGATTAGTTTAGAGCCTAGAGTTAGAGTCTCAGTGGCTAGGGTTTTATTTTTATTATTTTATTCTTTATTTTTTTTAAATTTTCAATTAAGAAACCAGTGGATTTAGGTTTATTTATTTTATTTTATTTTATTTTAGATGTATTTTACTTACATTAGGTTACTCTTTAGTTATTTTAGTTTTATTTATCTTTAGGTTGTTTTTTTTATTTTAGTTTATTTTTTTATTTTATGTTTATTTTGGTTTATTTTTTTTTAACCTAGTTTTATTTTTTATCTACTGTAGGCCTAGGTTTTTTATTTTATTTTTTAGGTTTAGGTTTTATGTTTTATTTTACTGCCATTTTTAGGTTTTATATCTTTTAGTTTAGGTTTATTTATAGTTTATTTTAATTTATTTTAGAGTCAGTTTTAGGTTTAGGTTTTTATGCTGGTTTAGTTTATTTTAGTTTAGGTTTATGTTTATTTTATTTTTATTTTAGGTTTAGGTTTTTTTTTTTAGTTTTGGGTTTAGGTTTTTTTATAGGTTTATTTTTTAATGTTTATATTTTTATTTTATTTTATTTATATTTTAGGTTTGCTTTTTATTTTATTTATGTTTTTTTTGTTTAGTTTAGGTTTTTATTTATTTTATTTTAATGTTGTTTTTATTTTTTATTTTATTTTTTTAGGTTTTAGTTTAGTTTAGGTTTTAGTTTAGGTTTTATTTTATTATTTTATTTTGGTTTAGGTTTTTAGGTTTTATTTAGTTTAGGTTTAGGTTTTAGCTTCCTATAGCTTTAAGATTTAGTGGTTTGTGCTTAGGGTTCTAGGGTTCTACTGCCAGGGTCACTGCTGGCCTAGCTTCCCATCACAACCACCCTAGCCTCTCTGGGTAGTGGGATCCACCATCATCCCCTGCCTCCATCTACCACCACCACGATCAGAACCTTCGCCGCCTCCTACGCCCATAACCACCACCTTCATATCCACCACAAGATCTCCAAATCCCCCCACCACCAATGCAACCAACGCTGCTCACACCTCCACCCAGATCTAGACCCAGCCCTACTGATGGTGATGTTCTTATCATCAAGGTTCTACGATTCTTATGGTTTAAGATTAGTTCAGCTTATTAGTTTTAGTTTTAGGTTTAGTTTTTAATTTATTTAGTTATTTTAGTTTAGTTTAGTGGGGTTGGTTTGGGGTTTAGGGTTTTGTGGCTTTAGGTTGGTGTTAGTGTAGGGTTTATTATTTATGATTTAGGGTTTAGGGTTTATGCTATTAGAATTTAAGTCAGGATTGAGCTTAGGTAGGGCTCAGTGTTTAGATTTAGGGGTTATTAGTGGTTTTGGGTTTTGGGTTTGGGCTTGGGGTCAGTAAGTGGGTTAGTAAGATTTAGGGTTTGCCTAGGGGTTTCAAGAATTTTTTTTTAAATTAAGTAAAACCCAGAGGTTTAGTTTATTTAGTTTATTTTATTTTATTTATTTTTTTATTTATGTTTATTTTTATTTTATCCTTTAGTTTAGGTTTTTTTATTTTAGTTTAGTATTTTATTTTAGTTTATCTTTTTAGGCTTTAGGGTTTAGTTTATTTTTAATGAGTCTATTTTATTTTATTTGTTGGTTTTAGTTTTATTTATTTTAGTTTAATTTTCTTTGTTTTAAGTTTAGGTTTATTTTTTTTAGTTTAGGGTTTAGGTCTAATTCTTTATTTATTTTGAGGTTTTATTTTGAGGTTTATTTTTTAGGTTTAAGTTTCTATTTTACTTTATTTAATTTTATTTTATTTTTATTTTACGTTTAGTTTTTATTTTATTAAAGTTTTTTATTCTAAGGTTTATTATATTTTTTAGTTTAATTTTGGTTTTTCTTTATTTTATTTTAGTTTATTTTTATTTTTAAAGACACAGTTCCATAAATAGTAGATTGGATCAATCATCCTTAGTTTCTCTAGTTCCCATCAGAGTAGCGGGATCCACCATCATATCCCCGATCTCTCCATGCGACACCACCACGGCTATAACCTTCGTCAATCCTTTTGCCTCCATAACCACCACTGCTTCGACCACCATGACAATATCCACTAGCACCTCTAGATCTCCACCACCACATGCATTAATCAAGCCATGTTCCTCGCCCCCCGATCTAGACTAAGCCTCTTGATGGTGATGTTTCACATCAAGGTTCCCACATTCTGTGGTTTAAGATTATGTTTTTTAGTTTTTAATTTAGTGTTCTTTTAAAATTTATTTTTACTTACTTTTAGGGTTTGGGTTTAGGGTTGGTGGCCTGGGTTAGGGCTTCCAGTGCCTAGGTTTAGCCTAGGGTTTAGGTGCAGTGGCTCAAGGCTCAGTGGTTTGTATTTTATGCTTGTGGCTGCAGCTCTGGGGTTCAGTTTAGGGCTCAGGTCATGTGCTCAGTGGCTCCAGGTCAGCTAGGATCAAGGCCAGTTTAGGGCCAGCCCAGGATCTAGCTGCTCATTTTATTAATTTATTTTATCTTTATCTTTATTTTTATTTTATTTATAGTTTATTTTATCTTGGTTTATTTATTTTAGCTATTTTAGTTAGGTTTTATTTTAGTTTATTTTAGGTTTAGGAATATTTTAGCTGAGTCTTTATTTTATTTATCTTTAAGTTTTATTTTTTATTTTTTTAGGTTTAAGTTTTAAGTTTTTTTAAGTTTTATTTTTAGGTTTAGCTTAGGTTTTATTTTAGTATTTTGATTTTATTTTAGTTTATATTATTTATTTTAGTTATTGTTTAGTTAGTTTATTTTAAGTTTAAGTTTATTTTATTTTAGTTTAGGTTTATTTTATTTTTTTTATCTAGATTTAGGTTTTTTTTATTTTAGGTTTTTTTTTTATTTTTAGGTTTGTTTTTTTTTTTTCTTTTATTTAGTTTTATTTTATTTATTTTTATTTTAAGTTTATTCATTATCTTTATTACATTAAGTTTTTATTTTATTAAGATTATTTATTCTTAGGATTATTTTATTTTAGTTTAGTTTTGGTTTTTTCTTTATTTTATCTTTAGTATTTTTATCTTTATCTTTATTTTTAAGCTTTAGGTTTATGTTTATGTTTATGATCTTATTTTACTTTAATTTTTATCTTACTCTAGGCTCAAGTTTTATCCATTATATCTTAAAGCTCATTATCTCTAGCCTCCCTGCCGCCCAGCCAGGCCTGTGGCTTAGTGGCCCAGTGGCTCAGTATCTAGGATCTGGGGTCAGCCCCGGCCCAGGGCCCAGGGCCTGGCTCATGCTCCAGCCGTGGCCAGTGGTCCTGGGCTCAAATGTCCTCAGTGGCCCAGCCTCTGGCCTAGGTCTTTGTGAGCCTTTCTGGTCAAGGGCCTTGGGTTTACCCAGGGTCAGGTCTGGGCCCAGGGCTCAGGGCCTAGGGCCCAGTGGCCCAGGTCGGGCCCAGTGGCCCAGGGCCCAGTGGCCTCAGCCCATGATCAGCCTTAGGGCCTGGGATCTAGATCATGCCTTTTGTGGCCTAGTATCTGGTCTGGGCCTGGCTCACAGGGCCTAGGGCTCAGGGTCTTCTTTTATAAAAAAATTAAGCAAACCAATATTTTAAGTTTATTTCAGATTTAGTTTATTTATTATTTATTTTAGCTTTTATTTTATTTTATTTAGTTTAGTTTATTTTATTATAAATTTATTTATTTTAGTTTAGTATTTTATTTTATTTCAGTTTGGTATTTTTTTAATTTTAGTTTTAAGTTTAAGTTTTTTATTTATTTTTTTGTTTAAGTTTTAGTTTTTATTTTTAGCTTTTCTTTTGATTTCCTTTTTTTAGGTTTATTTTTTAGTTTTATTTTATTTTATTTAGTTTAGGTTTAGTTTAGTTTATTTTAGTTTAGGTTTAAGTTTTATTTATTCTAGATTTATTTATTTTTAGTTTAGTTTAATTAATTTATTTATCTTTAGGATTTGGTTATTATTTTTTTAGTTAGTTTTAGGTTTTATTTTATTTATTTTTTGGTTTATTTTTAGGTTTAGTTTTATTTATTTTATTTTATTTTAGTTTATTTTATTTTATTTTACATTAATTTAATAGGTTTAATTTTTAGGTTATTTTTATCTTTATTATTATCTTTAGCCTAGTTTATTTTTTATTTTATCTTTATTTTTTAAAAGTAGTCATTTGGTTTTATTTAATCTTCTTTATAGTTTATATATTTATTCTTATCCATTGCTCAGGCCTTTTGTGGGTCAGCTAGGCCCAGTTTAGGGCTCTTAGTATAGGTCTTCAGGGTCTGGCTCCAGGTCCAGTGGCTCTTTCAGTGCCCAGGTCAGCCTGGGCTCAGGTCACTGGCTCAGTGGTCATTGGGCCCAGTGGCTCAGCCTTGTGGCTCAGGATCTGTGGCCTAGGCAGGGCCAGGTCAGCTCAGTGGTCTGGTCAGGCCCAGGCTCATGGCCCAGGTCACCCAGGGCAGTGGCTCAGTACCCAGGGCCTGCCTGGCTCAGGGTCACTCAGCCAGTGGCCTCAGAGCCAGGGTCCGGCCTGGATCTGTGGCCCAGGGCCTAGGCCTGTACCACCTGGCTCAGGGGCCTGGCCTAGGGCCTTTATCTAAATTAAACCCACGATAGCCTTATTTATTCTTTTATTTATCAGTCTATCTTTATTTATATTTTATTGTTATTATTTTTTTATGTCTCATTTTATATTTTAGCCTTTATTGTTTTAGTTCATTTTAGTAGTTTATTTTATCTTATTTTATAGGTTTTTTTTTCTTATTTTTTTATTTTTTTTATTTTATTTAATTTATTTTAGGTTTATTTTTTTAATTTTAGGGTTTATCTTATTTTTTAGTTTTATTTTATTTTATTTTAGTTTAGATTAGATTGATTTTTATATTTAAGTTTTATTTTACTCTTTGTTTATATTAGTTTAGCAGTTTATTTTATTTTTATTTATTTGAGGTTTGTGGATTTGCTTAGTTTTATTTATTTATTTTTAGGTTTATTTTTTAGGTTTAGGTTTTTTATTTTAGTTTTTCTTTTATCCATTTTATGTTTATTATTATATTTTATTAGTTTATTTTATTTAGATTTTATTTAGGTTTATTTTATTTTTTTTTAAATAGTTTTATTATTTTATTTTATCTTTAGTTTGTTTTTATTTTATTTTGTTTTTTACATCTTTTAGGTTAGCTCAGTTTAGTTTGTGGTTTATTTATCTATTTAGGCTTATTCTTAGTTTTATTTTAGATCTCTTATAGAGGCCTAATTTTTTCTCATGGCTCAGCCTAGTTTTCCTGGGGCCTAGGGCCCAGGGCCTAGGGCTCATCAGATTGTGGCTCCAGTGGCAGCTTTTAAGCTCAGGCTCTTAGATTAGGATCTGATCTTTGTGTGGCCTGGGCCTAGTTAGCTCAGGCTCAGGGCTCAGGGCCTGATCAGGCCTAGGGCCTAGGGCTCAGGATCTGGGCCTTGAGCCTGTGGATCCTCAGGTGATCAGGCTCTGCAGGCCAGTGGCCAGCCTAGGGCTCAGGATAGCTCTATTTATTTAACCTTTGGGCCTTTTCAGTTTTATTTATTTATCTTAGCTCAGTTTAGGTTATTTATTTATTTATCAGGTCTTTTTTCTTTAGCATTTAGTGTTTTATTATTTTTTTTTTCCATGTTTATCTTTTTTATTTATTTTATCTTTATCTTTTATTTTATATCTTTTTTTTTTATTTATTCATTTTTTATTTAACTTAGATTTTATTTATTTTATCTAGTAGTTTTATCTTTTATTTATTTATTTTATTTTCTTAAGTTTTATTTTATTTAGGTTTGGCCTAGGCTTTATTTAGGTTTTATTTTATTTATTTAAGATTTATTTATTTATTCATTTTGAGGTCTATTTTAGTTTAGGGTTCAGGCTCAGGTTTGTGGCTCAGTTTGGTTTGTGGCTCAGGCCTAGCTCAGGTTTTAGGTTGGTCAGTGCCTAGGTCAGCTGTGTGGCTCAGTTTAATTTTGTGGTTAGTTTAGGTTGCTTTTATTTTTAATTTTTATTTTAAAATCAAACCATATTTTAGGTTTATTTATTTATTTTAAATATTTATTTTATATTTTATTTTTTATTTATTTTATGTTTATTTTTATTTTAGTTTAGTTTATATATTTTAGATTTTTTTTATTTTTATTTTTTTTAGGTAGTTTTGGTTTATTTTATAGTTTATTTATTTTATATCAAGTTTAGGTCTTTATTTTCTTTTAGGTTTAGTTTATCTTATTTTATTCTTTGTGATTTATTTTAGTTTTTTTATATTTATTTTATGGTATTTAGTTTAGGGTTTAGTTTATCTTTTATTTTAGGTTTGTTTATCTTTTTTATCTTTAGTTTAGTTTATTTATTATTTTAGTTTATCAAGTTTTTTTTTTGGTTTAGTTTTATTTATTTTATTATTTTTATTATTTTAGTTTATTTTTATTTTATTTTATCTTATTAGTTTTATTTTTATATTTTTTTTATTTTAGGTCTCATTTAGTTATAGTTTTATTTATTTATCTTTTATTTTATCTTATTTATGTCTTTTATCTTTTATTTATAGGTTATCTAGCCTTTTTATTTTAGATTTTGTGATCAGTGGCTTAGTTATGGCTTAGCCTTAGGGTCATAGTTGGGGTCCTAGGGTTTAGGCTCATGGCCAGCCTGTTTTCAGTGGCCCAGGGCTCAGGTCTGAGTCAGGGTAGTTGTTGGCCTGTGATCAAGATCTAGTCAGTGGCCCAGGCCCAGGGCTCAGGCCCAGGGTAGGGCCCAGAGCCCATCTTAGGGCCCAGCCCAGGCTCAGCCCAGGGCCTGTATCAGCCCAGGGTTTCCATGTGATCTACTGTGGTATTTTTTAGCCCAAGTTTTATTTATTTAGTCAGCCCAGTATTATTTATATTTAGTAGTTTTGTTTAGCTTTAGGTTTATCATTTATTTATTTATTTTATGTTTAGGTCTCATTTAGTTTTCCTTTTGTTTATTTTATTTTATTATATTTATTTAATCATGTTTTATTTTAGTTTTATTCATTTAGTTTGGTTTTAGATTTTATTTATTTTATCTTTATTTAGCTTTATTTTTTTATTTTATATTATTTACTTTAGGTCCAGGTTTAGCTTTCAATAAGTTTTTTTTATTATATTTAATTTTATTTTAGTTTACATTTCATTTTATTTTATCTTTATTTTGTTCATTTATTTTGTGTAGGTTTCTTTTAAGTTTCTTAGGTTTTATGGTTTAGTTTTATATTTTAGTTTAGGGTCATAAATCTAGTTTTAGGGTTTAGGGTTTAGGGTTTAGTGGCTGTAGTGTGGCTCAGGTTGTTAGTTTAGGTTGTGGATTTGGGTCAGGTTTTTTTTTTTTTAATTTGTTTATCTTTTTAAATTAAGAAACCCGTGGTCTAGGTTATTTATTTATTTTATTTATTTTTATTTATTTATTATTTATTTTATTTTTTTATTTTATTTTATATTTGTTTATTTTATTTTATTTTTTGGTTTTTTATTTTATTTATTTTTTTTTGTTAGTTTTTATTATTTTAGTTTAGTTTATTTTATTTTATTTTTAGTTTAGGTTTTTTTTTATTTTTTAGTTTAGTTTAGATTTTAATTTAAGTTTATTTTGTGGATTTTTTATTTTTTATTTTAGTTTTTTTTTTATTATTTTATTTTATTCTTTTTGTATTATTTAGGTTATTTATTTATTCCACTTTAGTTTATTTTGTTTTTTTAGTTTATTTTATTTTTTATTTAGTTTAGTTTTATAGTTTTATTTTTTATATTTATTTTAATATTTATTATTTTTATTTTATTTTATGTTATAGTTTTATTTTTTATTTTAGGTTTTATTTTCTTTAGTAGAGGTTTATTTATTTTCTTATCTTAGTAGTTTATTTTAACATTCTTTTTTGTGTCCTAAGTATTAAGCTTATTTTATCTTATATTTATCTTTATCTTACTTTACTCATTTTATTTATTTATTAGTCTTAGCTAGCCCAGGTTCTTTGAATCAGTCAGGCTCAGTAGGGGTTGTGTGGCCCAGTAGTTAGTGGCCTTGGCAGTGTATTAGGTCTTACAGTGGTTCAGGCCTAGGGTCCGTGATTTAGGGCTCAGGGTCTGTTTGTGGGTCTAGGGCCCAGGCCAGGCCTGGTTTGTGCCCAGTGAGTGGCTCAGTGGCTCAGAGCTCATTTCAGATCAGTGGCTTAGTGGCCTGTGGCCTGGTAGCTCTGGGATTTAGGATCCAGTGGCCTTTGTGGCTCAGGCTTTTTATATCTTTTAGTATTTAGTATGTTTAGCTTATATTTTTTATTTGGGTATTTATTTCTTTTATTTTGTTTATTTTTAGGTTTTTATTTATCTTAGTTATTTTATTTTAGTTATTTTATTTATTTTATTTTGTGGCTCATTTTTTTTTAGTTTAGTGTCTCTTTTATTTTATATTCTTTTTAGTTCCATTTTAGTTTCTTTGTTTTTATTTTATTTTTTATTTTAATGCCCAATTTTGTTTTAATTTAGGTTTTTTCTTCTTTCATGCTTTATTTATCTTTTAGTTTCTTTAGATTTTATTTTATTTTATTTTAGTTTAGTTTCTTTTTATTTTATTATTTTATTTACATTTTCTAGGTTATTTCATTTTAGTTTTTTTATTATTTTAAATTTTATTTTAGGTTTATGTTTTATTTATTTATTTTATTTTATATCTCATTTAGTTTAGTTTAGATTTTAGGTTTTAGTTATGGTTTAGTTTAGGGTTTTATTTTCAGTTTAGGCTTCAGTTTATTTGTGGCTCTGGGGTTTAGTATTTAGTTTTAGCCTAGTGGTTCAGTGTGTCTGGTTTAAGTTTTAGGTCAGTTTAGGGTTAAGTTTTTTTTTATTTTGTTTAATTTTTTAAATTAAGCAAACCCAGGTTGGTTTATTTATTTATTTTATTTATTTTATCTTTATTTATTTTTATTTAGGTTTATGTATTTTATAGTTTATTTATTTTGTGTTTATTTAGTTTATTTTATTTTAGTAGGTTTCTTTAGCCTATTTATTTTATCTTGGCTCAGGGTATTTTATTTTAAGTAGGTTTAGATTTAATCAAGTATTTTAGTTTATTATTTTTGTTAGGTTTTATTTTATTTATTTTATTTATTAGTCATTTATGTAGGTTTATTTATTTATCCCACTTTTTATTTTAGTTTGGTTTTAGTTTTTTAGTTTTATTTTTTATTTATTTTATGTTTTTTTAGTTTTATTTAGTTTTTATTTTATTTTATGTTGTTTATTTTATTTTATTTAGGTTTTTTATTTTTTTAGATTAGTTTACATTTTTATTTATTTTATTTTAATTTAGTTTATTTAATTTATTTTCATTTTAGGTTTGGGTTTTAGTTTAGTTTTTTATTTTATTTTAATGTTTTATTTTTTTTGGTTTAGGCTTTTTTATTTATTTTATTTATAGGTTTAATTTAGTTTAGGTATGTTTTAGTTTTTTTAGATTAGATTTAGGGTTTAGGTTTTTAAGGTAGTTTGGTTTAGGTTTTAGAGTTTAGTTTTAGGATTTAGTGTTTAGGGTTTAGGTTTTAGGTTTAGGGTTCAAGTTTTGGTTTATGATTTTTTTTAATAGAGAAGAAATTCATATTCAACATTTCTTCGATTTGATCAACCAAGTAACACACCATGTTTTCTAAGACTCAAGCGATGACATAGATCAAAAATGAGCATGCATAGAGCAAATCAAAAACCTTAGATAATTAAAACCATCTCTTCTATAAAGATACATTTCCATAAGCAGCATATCGAATTGGACGTTTTTCAGTTTATCCAGTTCCCATCAGAACCACCCTAGCCTCTCGAGTAGCGGGATCCACCATCATATCCTCGATCTCTCCCTACACCACCACCATGGCTTTAACCTCCGTCACTTCTCCTGCCTCCATAACCACCATTGCTCCGACCACCACCTCCATATCCACAAGAACCTCGAGATCCCCCACCACCATTACGATAATCGCCACCTTTACTTTCACATCCATCTCCAGATCTACAGCCCTTTGATTTTTCATGTTCTGGTTTCCATTCTGGGTTTAGGTTTAGGTTTATGTTTATTAGGTTTTAGGGTTTAGCTTTATTTTTTTTAATTTATTTAGTTACTTTAGCTTTAGTTTAGGGTTTGTTTGGGTTAGGTTTAGGGTTTAGGGTTTAGGTGTAGGGTGTTTTTTTTATTACCATAAAAGTAAAAGATACAATGTCCTTAAAAGGCATAAAGCTTAGAAATCTACCACTCACAGAGCTACAAGAAACCTAAAGAGCTAAACCCCATCTAAGTACACTAGAAGAAGAAAAGAAAACAAAAGAGCAAAAGCAACATCTAAAAAGCATAAGAGCGAAATGACACAGAGTAACACTAAAATAAAACATAAAAATAGATAAAGGTTGAGTCAATAGCAGTTCATGATTCCTTTGAGAAAGCAAGATAAGCAAGATCCACAACAACAACACTAGGGATGACTGAGAAAATGACCAATCCCTCTATAAAGTTCCAACCAATAAAAGAAATTTGTAAAAATACTACCAAGGCAAAAGTCAAAGCTAAAAGGAATAAGGATTAAGAGAGCAAAAGGAGAAAGCTAAGAAAGAGAAGGCACAGGCTCAATTAAGATCATCTCAATGGGCAACAATACATATGAGCATCCAAACTTCATAAAGAAGGGTTACAATCATATGTAAAGCTACCAACTAGAGAGAGGAGGTGAGTAAGACAAAGGCATCATAGCAAACATACCTGATACCAGTAGCCAACCCACCAAACAAAACACACAATAGACCAATCACATAAAGCCAACAACCCAGAAGTTACAGCAGGATCATTGGGCAAGCTAATGAAACCAAGCAGTAGCACCACCAAAACTAGCACCAACATACCTGATACAAGCCAACATCCAAGGCCAGCACACACAAAAGGGGGCCAAAGACAGCCACCAATCACTAGAAACCAAAATTCCCAATTCAAAAGGATCAGCAAAGGATCGGTCAGCACACCAAAAGGCTCCAGCAAATTAGCCAAGAAGAAGAAAAAATCCAACAAAGCAACCAACCAAGATTCCAAGCTAGCTAAAAGTTCTCCAACCAAAGCAGCTAAGTAAAACATCCATAAGGCAGCCACCGGAGAGTAGCCCATCATTAGTAACCAATAAAGGAAGGACCCTAGTAGCCAAGGAAAAGAAAAAAGAATAGCCAAAAAACCATTGAACAGAGAGACAACCAACCGATGCAACATACCAACCAACCACCACAAAGAAAAACCCAAGTCAATGTAAAACCAATAGCATCCATCGAGCCAAGATCACCCAAGATAGCCAAGAAAAGAATAGCCACTAAAATACCAACAACCAGCTAACCCATAATAATAACCAAACGTTAATAACCATTGTAACCTCATACTACCACTGTAACCTTCATCCTCTCACCTCCATAACTACCACTACTCCAACCACCACCTCCAAATCCACTAACACCTCATCCCCACCACTATGCAATAACCGCCTCTCTTCACCTCCGCCTTTGCCTCCACCGCATCTAGACGAGGTGATTGTGGTTCCTACCGTGGTTCTGCCATTCTTAGGGTTTAGGTTTAGTTTATTAGGTTTTAGGATTTAGGTTTATTTTTTAATTTATTTAGTTACTTTGGGTTTAGGTTTAGGGTTTAGGGTTTTTTAACTCAAATAATTCCATGACAAACAAGAAATTACCAAATCAAACAAGACATTACCATTTAATAACTAATAAAATAAAATAAAATAAAATTCAATTTAAAAATGTACAAAAGTAGTATTTCACAAAATGATTTAACTCCTAGAGATAATAAAAATTGATTTTATGAAAGGTCAACAAAGCTTTGTAGAACAAGCTGAAACCCATATCATCATCTGATTCCTCAACAGGCTCTTCCTGCTTCTCTTCCACAACTGACTAAGAAGAAGCAGTAGAAGTGGCGTAAGCATCGCAATACCACATTAAATTTACTAGGATCTTTCAAATGCTCCTTAACCTTCTTATCCTACAGGTATGTGTAATCAGTGGAAATCACGATGGTGAGGACATTCCTGTAAGCATTGATGAACATGTGGGGTGCTGCAGCAAAGGTGGGATAAGAAAGGGCTAGTGAGAGAGAAGTGATCATTAAAAGGCCCATCAAAAACTTCTCGATGAGATCATCTTTAGTGAGCTCAAGCACCTCAGGACTGAACACGAAACCATCATCATACACAGACTAGATGACAAGGCCATAAGAGAATGGCCTAATCTCCAGCTTAGCGAGGAGAGCAGCCTTCGAGGATCCCAACTTATTGCCTTTTTATATAGCTCAACCGGGTGATAATTTCAACAATACCATTTTTGATCTTAGTTGGGATGTTGAGAACCTAGAAGAAAGAAGTCTGTGAAGGATCCAAACCAGTGTTGCTTGGAGGAACCACAACATTAATAGTTGCAACAAGATCAACAGCAACAACACCAAGTTTATATTTCATAACCTCTTTTTGACTTCTTTAAGATCATTTTGTAAAAAATCAACTCAACTGGGGTTTAGGGTTTAGGTTTTTAGGGTTTATATTTTTAGGCTTAGGGTTTGGTTTAGGTTTACATTTTAAGGTTTAGGGTTTAGGTTTTGTTTTAAGGTTTTTTGTTTGGTGTAGTTAGTGTTAGCTTAGGTTTAGGTTTAGGTTTTTCTTTTAAAGCTAAGCAAATCAGGTTTAGGTTTATTTAGTTTATTTTATTTATTTTAGTTTATTTTATATTTTATTTTTACTTAGGTTTATTTTTTATTTTATTTAGTTTAGTTTATTCATTTTAGGTTTATTTATTTTTAGTTTAGGGTTTTTATTTTACTTTATTTTTTAGGTTTAGGTTGAGGTTTTTTATTTTATTTTTTTAGGTTTTTAGGTTTTTATTTTAGGTTTATTTTTAGGTTTTATTTTTTAGTTTAGATTGAGGTTTATTTTAGTTTATTTTTTATTTAGTTCAGTTTAGAGTTTAGTTTAGTTTAGGTTTAGGTTTTATTTATTTTAGGTTAGTTTATTTTAGTTTAGGTTTATGTTTATTTTCTTTTTGTTTTAGGTTTAGTTTTTTTTTAGTTCACGATTTAGGTTTTATTATTATTATTTTTTTATTTAGATTTTAGGTTCAGGTTTTTTTTTAGTTTTATTTTATTTTATTTTAGTTTATTTTAGTTTATTTTATGTTTAGTTTTTTATTTATTTAGTTTTATTCTTAGGTTTATTTTATTAGTTTAGTTTAAGTTTTTAACTTATTTTATTTTGATTTATTTTTATATTTTATTTCATTCTAAATTTATATTTATGCTTTGGTTTTAATTAAGGTTTTTATTTTATTTTATTTTTTTATTTTTATTTAGGTTTAAGTTTTTAATTTATTTTATTTTTAGGTTTTATTTATTATTTGTGGATATTTTGGGTTAGGTTTAGGTTAGGGCTTTGGGGTTCTGTATTTAGTTTAGGGTTTAGCATTTAGGATTGTGGTTTGTGATTTGTGGTTAGGTTTAGTGGTTTAGCTTTAGGTTTTGTGTGGCTTTTGGTTTTAGTTTAGGTTTAGGGTTTAGGTTGAGGGATTGGGGTTAGGGTTAGGATTTTAGCTGGGTTTTAGGCATAAGATTTTAGGTTTAGGATTGTTGGGAATTTAGGTTTTTTTTTTTTATTTTTTTTTATTTTGGTTTTTAGGGTTTAATGTTTTAGGGTTTAGGTTTTTTATAATTAATTAAACCGATTGGTTTAGGTTTATTTTATTTTTTTATTTATTTAGTTTATTTTATTTTTTACTTAGTTTTATTTTTTTATTTTTTATTTAGTTTAGTTTATTTATTTTGGTTTATTTATTTATTATTTAGGGTTATTATTTTACTTTATTTTTTTTAGGTTTGGGTTAGGTTTTAGTTGAGTTTTTTATTTTTATTTTATTTTAGGTTTAGGTTTTATTTTATTTTTAGGCTTTAGGATTAGTTTTTTATTTTTTATTTTTAGGTTTAGGTTTTAGGTGTTTATTTTAGTTTATTTTATGTTTTGTTTTTTTAGTTTAGGTTTAGTTTATTTTAGTTTATTTTATTTTATTTAGTTTTGTAGTTTAGGTTTCATTTTATTTTATGTTTAGGTTTAGGTTTATTTATTTTATTTTAGTTTATTTTAGTTTAGGTTGTTTAATTTATTTTGTTTAATTTATTTTATTTTAGTTTAGTTTTTATTGGTTTATTTTTTTTATTTATTTATTTATTTTTGGTTTAAGTTCTCATTTAGTTTTAATTTTATTTTATTTTAGGTTATTTTTTTTTATGTTTAGTTTTTATTTTATTTAGGTTTTTATGGTTAGGTTTATTTTATTTTTTTTTTTAGTTTTGTTTAGTGTTTTACTTAATTTATTTTAGTTTATTTTTATTATTTTTTATTTTATGTTTTGGTCTAGGTTTAGGTTTTTGTTTAGGTTTTTATTTTATTTTATTTTGTTTAGGTTTAGGTTTTTTATTTATTTTATTTTTAGGTTTTATTTAGTTTAGGTTTAGGTTTTTAGGTTTTTAGGGTTTATGTTTAGGGTTTGGGGTTTAGGTTTTAGGTTTAGGGTTTTTAAGGTTTAAGTTATAGGGTTTGTAGGTTTAGGGTTTAAGGTTATTTTTTTATTTTTTTTTATTTTAGGGTTTAGGTTTAGGTTTTAGGTTTGAGGTTCAAGTTTTAGTTTATTTAAGGTTTTTGGGTTTTTTAGAGAACAAATTCATATTCAACATTTCTTCTTTTGATTTCATCAACAAAGTAACACTAAGTTCTCTAAGACAAGTTATGACATAGATCAAAATGAGCTCTTATTGAGAAAATCAAAATCCCAGATAACTTTAACCATCTCTATTAAGACACAGTCATAAGAAGCAAATGGATTGGACATTCTTCAATTCTCTAGTTCCCATCAAAACCACCCTCGCTTTCAAATAGAGGGATCCACCATCCTCAATCTCCCTCCACCACCACGATTGTAAGCTTCATTGCTCCTCCCATGTCCAAAACCACCATGACTCTGACCATCACCTCCATATCCACCAGCACCTCAAGATCCACCGCCACCATAATGATAATCAAGCCTTTTGCCTCCACCTCCAAATCTACTGGCTTGATATGATGTTCTTACAAGGTTTTGCCTTTTAGAGTTTAGGTTTAGGTTTAGGTTTATTAGGTTTTAGGGTTTATATTTATTTTTTAATTTATTTAGTTACTTTAGGTTTAGGTTTAGGGTTTGGGGTTTAGGGATTAGGGTTTATGGTTTAGAGTTTTTATAAAAAAACCCAAATGATTTCATAATAAATAAGAAATTACCAAATCAAACAAGACATTATCTTCTATCAACTAATAAAATAGGATAAAATAAAATGTAATTTAAAAATTCACAAAAATAGCATTTCACAAAATGATTTAACTCTAGAGTGAATAAAATTTAATTTTAGAAGTCCAACAAAGCTTATGAAGCTAAAACCCATATCATCATCTCAATAGTTCTTCCTTCTTTACAGTGGAGTAGGTAGTAGACAGCTTAGCAAGAGCGTAAATTTTATGATCCTTCAAATACTCCTTAAACTTTTGGCCCATTATGCGGTAATCGGGGCAATCATCATGGTGAGGACATTCTTGTAAGCTGATGAACATGGGGCACCGCAGTAAGGGTGGGATAAGAGAGGGCTAGTGAGAGAGAAGTGAACATTGAAAGGACTACCAGAAAACTTCTCTATGAGATCATCTTCACTAAGGTCAAGCACCTCAAGACTAAACACTGAACCATCATCAAACATAGATTAAATGACAAGGCCATAAGAGAATGGCCTAATGTCCAGCTTAAGGAGGAGAGTAGCCATTGAGGATCCCACCTTATCACCTTTTTTAATCAGCACAACTGGGGTGATAATTTCAATAATACCCTTGTTGATTTTGTTGGGATGTTAAGAACCTAGAAAAAAGAAGTATGTAAAGGATCTAGACCAATGTTGCTTGGAGGAACCACAATATCAATAGGCGCAATAAGACCAACATGGGCAGCACCACCAACTTCATAGAACCTCTCACCACTTCTTAAGATCACCTTTCATAAAAATTAGCTCAACTAGGGTTTAGGTTTAGGTTTATTATGGTTTATGATTTTAGGTTTGGATTTTGGTTTAGGGTTTAAGGTTTAGGGTTTAGAATTTTTAGTTTAGGGTTTAGAATTTATAGACTTTAGGGTTTACAGCTTATGGTTTGGGTTGTAAGTTTGGGTTTTGAGTTTAGGGTTTAGGTAGTTTTTAGGGTTTATGATATAAAAAATTAGGGTTTTTTTTGAAAATTAAGTAAACTAGTAGGTTTAGGTTTATTTAGTTTATTTATCATTTATTTTAGTTTATTTAATTATTATTTAGTTTTTTTATTTAAGTTTATTTATTTTAGGCTTATTTATTTTAATAGGTTTATATTTTAGTTTATTTTTTGGTTTAGGTTTAGGTTTTGGTTTTGTTTTAGTTGAGTTTTATTTTATTTTATTTTTTTAGGTTTAGATTTTATTTATTATTTTAGGTTTAGGTTTATTTTTATTTAATTTTTTTTTTAGGTTTAGGTTTTAGGTTTTATTTTAGGTTTATTTTTAGTTTAGTTTAGTCTATTTTAGTTTATTTTATTTTATTTACTTTTAGGTTTTTAGGTTTAGTTTATTTTAGATTGTTTAGGTTTTATTTATCTAGTTTAGTTTATTTTAGTTTAGTTTAGTTTATATTATTGATTATTTTATTTTTATTTTATGTTTATTTTTTTTTTAGGTTTATTTTATTTTTTTTATCATTTTTAGGTTTATTCTTTATGTTTAGGTTTTAATTTAGTTTATTTTATTTTATTTATTTTTTATTTTCATTTTACATCTATTTTATTTTATTTAGTTTTTATTCTTAGGTTAACATTATTTTTTTTAGTTTTGTTTAGTTTTATTTATTTAATTTTTTTTAACTTTAATTTTTTAATTATTTTACTTTAGATTTAGGTTTAGTTTATATTTTATTTATTTTGATTTTAATTATGTTTAAAGTTTATTTAATTTAGGTTTAGGTTTTTTGGTTTTAAGGTTTAGAGTTTTGGGGTTACCTGGGTTTAGGTTTTAATCTTAATTATTTATATATATTTTTTTTTTTTATTTTAGGTTTAGATTTTAGTGTAGTTTGGGTTTAGGTTTATTTTATTTTAGTTTGGGTTTTTTAGTTTAGGGATTAGGGTTATTTTAGGATTTAGGGTTTAGAGGTTTAGGGTTTAGAATTTTGTGCTTGGGTTTACAATTTATGGTTTAGGTTGTAGGTTTGGTGTTTAGGTTTTAGGTTTAGGGTTTAGATATGGATTAGGGTTTTTTTGAAAATAAGCAAACCGGTAGGTTTAGGTTTATTTAGTTTATTTTATTATTATTTAAGTTTTTTTTTATTTAGTTTATTTATTTTGGCTTTTATTTTAGTTTATTATTTTAGTTTATTTTTTAGTTTAGTTTAGGTTTTGGTTTTCTATTTTAGTTGAGTTTTATTTTATTTTATTTTAGGTTTGTTTTATTTTTATTTTAGTTTTAGGCTTTATTTAATTTAGGTTTAGATTTTAGTTTTATTTTAGGTTTATTTTTTTAGTTTAGGTTTATTTTATTTTTATTTTATTTTATTTACTTTAGGTTTAGGTTTAGGTTTAATTTATTTTAGGATTAGGTTTAGGTTTTATCTTAGTTTAGTTTATTTTAGTTTAGTTTTTATATTATGTTAATTTTATTTTTATTTTATGTTTATTTTTAGTTTAGTTATGGTTTATTTTTTTATTTATTTTAGGTTTATTTTTATGTTTAGGTTTTTATTTAGTTTTTATTTTATTTTATTTTTTTTTATTTTCATTTTACATCTAGTTTTATTTTATTTAGGTTTTTTATTCTTAGGTTAAATTTATTTTTTTAGTTTAGTTTAGGTTTTTATTTATTTTATTTTAGTTTAACTTTAATTTTTTAATTCATTTTATTTTTAGATTTAGGTTTAAGATTCAGTTTAGGTTTTTATTTAATTTATTTTTGATTTTTAATTTATTTTTAAAGTTTTATTTAGTTTAGTTAGTTTTCATTAGGTTGTGGTTTTGGGTTTCTTACTTTGTTTTTATGGTTTAGTCTTAGGTTTTATTTATTTATTTGTATTTTGTTTTTTATTTAGGTTTAGGTTTTAGTGTTTAGGGTTTAGTTTAGTTTTTATGGTTGTTTTTTGGTTTAGGGTTTGTGGATTTTAGGATTTAGGATTTGGGTTTTTAAGGTTTCAGGGTTTTTTTAGATGAAAATGGTGAATTTATTCTATTTAGTTTATTTTTAATTTATTTTAGTTTATTTTATTTTTTTATTTTAATTAGACTTGTTTTATTTTTTTATGTTTAGTTTATTTATTTTATTTTTTATTTATTTTAGTTTTAATTTTATTTAGATTTAAGTTTAGGTTTATGTTTATTCTTTAGTTTAGTTTTATTTTAGGTTTTTTTAGGTTTAGTTTTTCTTTAACTTTTTTTTTAAGTTTAGGTTTTATTTTAGCTTTATTTTGGTTTTATTTTTTAGTTTAAGTTTATTTTTAGTTTATTTTATTTATTTAGGTTTAGTTTATTTTAGGTTTATTTTAGTTTTAATTATTTTAGTATTTTAATGTTTATTTTATTTTATTTATTTTAGGATTTATGATTTTTTTTAGTTTTAGGTTTTATTTTTCCTTTATTTTTAAGTTTGATTTATAAGATTATTTTTTAGTTTAGGTTTTTTTTAGTTTTTATTTTATTTTATATTAGGTTTATTTTATTTTTATTTTACATTTAGTTTTTTATTTTATCTGTTTTTTATTTTATGTATATTTTATTTTGTAGATTAGTTTAGTTTTATTTTATTTTTTTATTTTAGTTTTGTTTTTTATTTTATTTTATTTTATTTTGTGGATTAGTTTGGTTTAGGTTGTTTTAATTTAGGTTTTTATTTTATTATTATTTTTATTTAATTTTGTTTGGTTTTTCATTTATTATATATTTGGGTTTTATTTAGTTTAGTGGGGTTTTATGATTTTAGGTTTAGGGTTTAGCCAGTGGTTTGAGGGTTTTTCAGGTTTTAGGGGTTTAGTGTTTCATGGTTTGTGTGGCTCAAGGTTTAGGGTTCAAGATTTTAGGTTTAGTGGTTTGGTTTTAGGGTTTTATTTTGGGTTTATGGTTTAATGTAAGTTTTAGGTTTAGATTTTAGCTTATGGTTATTTTTTTAATTTATTTTATTTAGTTTTAGGGTTTTTTATTTTAGGGTTTAGGGTTTTTATTTTATTTTAAACGAATAAACCAAAGATGTTTAAGTATTTAGTTTATTTAGTGTATTTTATTTGTTTTAGTTTATTATATTTGGTTTATTTTATTTTTATTTATTTAGTTTATTTTAATTTTATTATTTATTTTTTTTAGTTTAGGTTTATTTTATTTTTAGTTTAGTTTTATTTTATTTTATTTTTTTAGGTTTAGGTTTTATTTTTTTATTTTATTTTAAAATTTAAATTTTATTTTAGTTTTAGGTTTAGATTTTATGTTTTATTTTTGGTTTATTAGTTTTGTTTTAGTTTAGGTTTGTTTTATTTTATTTTATTTTATTTTATTTATTTAGTTTAGTTTAGTTTAGGTTTTATTTATTTACATTTTATTTAATTTATTTTAGTTTAGGTTTATTTATTTTATTTTGTTTATTTTAGGTTTAGATTTTTTATCATTTTTAGTTTTATATTTTATTTATTTTAGGTTTATGAATAAGTTTATTTTTTTAGGTTTAGTTTTAATTTTATTTTAGGTTTATTTTATTTTTATTTTACATTTAGTTTTATTTTATTTAGTTTTTTATTTTAGGTTTATTTTATTTTTTAGTTTATTTTTAGGTTTTATTTATTATTTTAGTTTTGTTTTATTTTTTTATTTTTTTTTTTTTTAGTTGGGTTTAGGTTTTATTTTGTTTTATTTATTTATTTTTCTTTTTTTTTAGGTTTAGGTTTTTTATTTATTTTTTTTAGGTTTTATTTAGTTTTATTTAGTATTTAGGTTTAAGGTTTTAAGGTTATTAGGTTTAGGTTTTGTATTTTAGGTTTTGTGGTTTAGGTATTATTTTAGGGCTAGGGTTTTTTAAGTTTAGGTTTAAGATTTAGTTTATGGTTTTGGTTTGGGTTAGTTTTTTTTAGGTTTTATTTAGGGTTAGGTTTTATTTTAGGGCTTTTATTTTTATTTTTAGGTTTGGGTTTAATGTTTTAGGGTTAGTTTTAATTTAGGGTTTATTTAGTCTTTTTTTTAAACCATAGGTTTAGTTTATTTTTTTTATTTATTTTATACATTATTATTTAGTTTTTTTATAATTATTTATTTTTATTTATTTATACTTATATAGTTTTTAATTTTAGTTTGTTTTAGGTCAAGTAGTTTATGTTTATTTTAGTTTAGTTTTATTTTATGTTATTTTTTTAGGTTTAGTTTTATTTTTTATTATTTATTTTTTTGGTTTTTATTTTATTTTGGTTTTATTTTAGGTTATTATTTATTATAGTTTTATTTTGTTAGTTTAGGTTTATTTTATTTTTATTTATTTAGTTTAGTTTATTTAGTTTATTATGTCCATTTAGGTTTTATTTATTTTAGTTTAGTTAATTATAGTGTAGTTTAGGATTATTTTTATTTTTATTTTATGCTAGGTTTTTTTAAAGATTTAGGTTTATTTTATTTTATTTAGGTTTTATTTTAATGTATTTTTTGGGTCATTTTTGTGGTTAGGTCAGTGGTCAGTATTTAGCTTTTATGTTTAGGCTGGGTTAGATCAGGTAGGTTTCTTTTAGGTGGTTTGAGCCTAGTTCAGTGGCTCAGAGTTAGTTTATTTAGTTCCGGATCAGTTTTAGGGTTGGTTTAGCCATCACGTTGGTTAGGGTCAGAGTAGTTTAGTTAAGAGTTTAGGGCCTAGGGTTTGCAGGTTATCTTTGGGTTTGGGTAGGTCATTTTAGGTTTGGTTAGTCAGGGTTTCTTTTTATTTAGATTTAGGGTTTATTTTAGGGTGCAGTTAGTTTAGTTATTAATTTAGGATTGTTTAGTATTTTGTATATTTTATATAGTTTTTATTTTAGTTTATTTTATTTTATTTTTATTTAGGTTCATTTTTTTTTATTTTAGTTTATTTATTTAAGTTTATTTATTTTAGTAGATTTTATTTTAGTTTATTTTTTAGTTTAGGTTTAGATTTATGTTTATTTTATTTTATTTTATTTTATTTTTAGTTTAGTTTTTTTAATTTTAGGTTTAAGATTGGTTTTTATTTTATTTTTTTAGTTTAGTTTAGTTTTATTTTTTTTTAGTTTAGGTTTAGGTTTATCTTTAATATTTATTTTATTTAGTTTAGTTTAGGTTTTATTTTATTTTAGTTTATTTATTTTAGTAGTTTATTTTATTTTATTTAGTTTTTTTAGTTTATGATATATTTTATTTATTTTAGTCTTAGGTTTATTTTTTTAGGTTTAAGTTCTTATTTAGTTTTTTTATTTTATTTTATTTAGGTTTATTTTATTTTATTTACGTTTATTTTTATTTTATTTAGATTTTATTTTTAGGCTTATTTTATCTTAGTTTAGTTTATGTTGATTTATTTTATTTTAGTTCATTTTTTTTTAAATATAAGTCTAGTTTATGTTTATTTATTTATTTTAGTTTAGGTTAATTAATTTTATTTAATTTAGGTTTATTTATTTATTTTATTTTTAGGTATTATTTAAGGTTTTTTTAGTTTAGGTTTCATCAGTTTTATTTTAATTAGGGTTTAGGGGTCAGTTTTAGGGTTTAGTTTTTGGCCTAGGGTTGATTTTAGGAGTTTAGGGTTTTTTGGTTTGGCTTAGGGTTTTGGTTTTGGTTGTATAGGTTAGTTTAGGTGGCTCAGGGTTTAGGTTTAGGTTTTTAGCTAGGGTAATGTTTAGGGTTTAAGATTTTTCTAGTTTGGGTCTTTTTAAACCGAGTAAACCCAGTAGGTTTGGGTTTATTTTATTTATTTTATTCATTTATTATTGGTTTATTTTATAATTATTTAGTTTAGTTTATTTATTTTAGGTTTATTTATAGTTTAAGTTTTATCTTTAGTTTGTTTTAGGTCAAGGTTTATTTTATGTTTATTTTAGTTTAGTTTTATTTTATATTTTAGGTTTAAGTTTTATTTTATCTTTAGGTTTAGGTTTGTTTTCTTTTATTTTATTTTTTTGGTTTTAGGTTTTAGTTTTAGGTTTATTTTATTTTTATTTTTTTAGTTTAGGTTTATTTAGTTTATTTATCTTTTTATTAGTTTAGGGTTAGTTTAGTTTATTTTATGTCCAGTTTAGGTTTTATTTATTTTACTTTTTAGTTAATTATAGGTGTGGATTATTTTATTTTATTTTATGTTTAGGTTTTCTTAGATTTAGCATTATTTTATTTATTTAGGTTTTATTTTAATTTATTATTTAGAGGTGGCTCAGGGTTAGGCTCAGGGTTAGTGGGTCATTTGGGATTATGCTTTTTGGCCTGGGCCTGGGATTGTGGTCAGGGCCCAGTTTAGGGAGTTAGTTTAGGTCAGAGTTTAGGGCCTGGATCAGGCCTAGCAGTTTAGTGGGCTGCCATCAGTTAGGGCCTTGGCAGTTAGTTAGTAGAGGGCTGGGTAGTTTAGGCCTGGGTTTTGGGAACTCATTAGCTTTAGAGTTTCTGGTTAGGGCTCTTAGAGTTTAGTTTTTTATTGTGTAGGGTTAGATTTTATCAGGTTTTTTATGGTTTATATATTTTTATTTTAGTTTATTTTATTTTTTAATTTTATTTAGGTTCATTTTTCTATTTAGTTTAGTTTATTTATTTTAAGTTTATATATTTTAGTGTAGATTTTGTATTTTAGTTTATTTTTTTCTGGTTTAGGTTTAGGTTTACGTTTATTTTTTAGTTTTGTTTTATTTTTATTTTATTTTTTAGGTTTAGGTTTTTTTTTAATTTATGTTTAAGTATTGGCTTTTATTTTTTTTAAGTTTAGGTTTTATGTTTTTATTTTAGGTTTAGTTTAGGTTTTATTTTTTAGTTTAGGTTTAGGTTTATCTTTAATTTAATTTATTTTATTTAGTTTAGGGTTTAGGTTTACTTTATTTTAGTTTTTATTTAGTTGAGCTTAGGTTTAGGTTTATTTTAATTATGTTTATTTTAGGTTTAGGTTTTTTTTAGGGGTTTAGTATTATTTTATTTATTTTTTTCTTAGGTTTGTCTTTTTAGGTTTAGTTCTTATTTAGTTTTATTTTATTTTATTAGGTTTATTTTATTTTATACTTTTTAGTTTTATTATATTTAGATTTGTATTTTTAGGCTTATTTTATTTGCTTTAGTTTATATTTTGGTTTATTTTATTTTAGTTCAATTTTTTTAAATAAAAGTTTAGTTTTATAGGTTTAGGTTTAGTTTAGTTTTTCATAATTTTAATTTTTATTTAGCTTTAGGTTTATTTATTTATTTTATTTTTTTATTATTTAGTTTAGGTTTTTTAGAGTTTATCGTTTAGGGTTTAGTTTAATTTTTTAAGTTTGGGGTTTTAGGTTTGTGGTTAGGTTTAGGGTTTAGGATTATGTTTAGGTTTATGTAGTTTATCGAGTTTATGTTATTGATGGTTTTTATTTTAAGTTTTTGTTTATTTTAGGGTTTTGTTTTCTTATTTATGGGATTAGGTTTAATTTATTTTAGTGTTTAGGTTTTAGTTTAAGTTTATTTTATTAGTCTTTATTTTAGGTTTATTTTGGGTTTATCCTGATTTAGGTTTTAGTTTATTTTTTTGTTTTAGTTTATGGTTTAGTTTAGGTTTTAGTTTATATCTTTATTAGTTTATTTAGGTTTATCTTTAGTCAGGCCTTTAGGTTTAGTTTTTAGTTTGTTTAGCTCAGTGTTTAGTTATTTAGGGCCTGGTCATGGCTCAGTTTAAGGTTTATTTATCATTAGCCTGGTTTAGGTGGTTAGGGTTAGGATCAGTTTGGGCTCAGTTTAGGCTGCTGTTGGGGTATGCTGGCCTTTAGGCCTGGGTTTTATAAGGTTTAGGGCTCAGTATTAGTGGCCTAGGTCAGTTTAGGGTTCAGTTTAGGGTTTAGGGCTTTGGTCACTTTTTTTATTTTAGGGTTTGGGTTTTTTTTTATTTTAAATTTAATTAAGAGTGGTTAGTTTGGTTTTATTTATTTATTTTATTTATTTTATTTTATTATTTATTTTATTATTTTATTTTATTTTATTTATATTTATTATTTATTTTATTATTTAGTTATTTTAGTTTATTTTAATTTAGTTTAAGTTTAAGATTATCTAGTTAGTTTATTTTTATCTTATTTTAAATTTAGGTTTTATTTTTATTTTTAGGTTTAGGTTTAGGGTTTTATTTTATTTTTTTAGGTTTAGTTTTAGGTTTTTATTTTAAGTTTATTTTTAGGTTTATGTTTATTTTATTTTATTTTATTTAGTTTAGGTTTAAGTTAAGGGTTAGTTTATTTTAGGTTTAGGTTTAGGATTTTGTTTTGTTTAGTTTATTTTAGTTTAGTTTAGGTTTATTTTATTTTTTTTTAGGTTTAGGTTTTTTTTTTAAGTTTTATTTTAGGTTTTATTTTAGCTATTTTAGGTTTTATTTTGGGTTTATTTTTTAGGTTTAGGTTTTTATTTCATTTTTTTTATTTTATTTTTAGGTTTATTTTATTTTTATTTTAGGTTTAGTTTTCTTTTTTAGTTTAAGACTTAGGTTTTATTATTTATTTATTTTTATGTTTTATTTGTAGGTTTATTTTTAGGTTTAGGTTTTATTTATATTTTATTTTAGTTTATTTTAGGTTTATTTTATTTTTATATTTCATTTATTTTATTTTATTTAGTTATATATCTTAGTTTTGATTTTATTTATTTTATTTTAGTTTAGTTTTATTTTCATTTTTCTAGGTTTAGAGTTCATTTATGTTTTTATTTGATTTTATTTCTTTATTTTATTTAGTTTTATATTTTATTTTATAATTTATTTAGTTTAGTAGGCTTTGGCTTTTGGCCTAGGTTTAGTTTAGAGTTTTAGTGGTTTAGGATTTAAAGTCAGTAGTGTTTGGGTCATGCTCAGTTTAGGATTTATGGTAAGATTTAAGTTTAGGGTTTATGGTTTGGGTGGTTAGGGTTTAGGGTTTAGTCAGGGAAGGTTTACAATGGTTTAGGTTTAGGGTTTGGGGTTTGGGGAGTTTAGGATTATAGTATTATAGTGGCCTAGGGTTTAGTTTTATGGCCTAGGGTAGTTGAACGGGGTTTTTTTTATATTTTATTTATTTTATTTATTTTTTTAAATTAAGTAAACCAATTGGTTTATTTTATTATTTTATTTATATTTATATTTTTATTTTGATTTTATTTTATTTTATTTTATTTTATTTATTTAAAGTTCATTTATTTTAGTTTAGGTTTTTGTTTAAGTTTATTTTTTAGGTTTAGGTTTAAGTTTAGGATTATTTTTTTGTTTAGTTTTATTTCTATTTTATTTTGTAGGTTTAGGTTTTATATTTTATTTTTTTTAGGATTTAGGTATATCTTTTATTTTATTTTTAGGTTTTAGTTTAAGGTTTTTATTTTAGGTTTATTTTTGGTTTAATTTTATGTTTAGGTTTAAGTTTATTTTTTTATTTTAGGTGTTTTTTATTTTGTTTGTGGGTTTAGGTTTTATTTTTATTTATTTTGTTTTACCATTTAGGTTTAGGTATTTATTTATTTTTATTTTATTTTATTTAGGTTTTTATTTTTTAGTTTAGTTTTTTATTTATTTTATTTATTTTTTTTTAAATTTTTTTAATTTGCCTTTTTAGGTTTTGGTCTATGTTTTAGTTTATGTTTTTATTTTATTTTGGTTTAGATTTTTTTAATTATTTTTTTAGGTTTTAATTAGTTTGGGTTTAGGTTTTACCTTTTAGTTTAGAATTTTAGGTTTTAGGGTTTAGGGTTTTGGGGTTAGTTTAGGTTTAGGGTTTGGGTTTAGGTTTGTGGTTTAGTTTTAGTGCATGTTTTTTGAGTTTTTGGGTTTATGGTTTGGTTTAGTTTTGGGTTGAGTTTTAGTTTTTAGAGTTTTTTTAAATAGAGAACAAATGATTCAACACTTCTTCTTTGTTTATTTATTTAGTTTATTTTATTTTTATTTTTATTTATGTTTAATTTTATTTTTATTTAGTTTAGTTTATTTATTTTTTTATTTATTTTAGTTTAGGTTTTTTTAGTTTATTTTTGGGTTTGCATTTATGTTTAAGTTTATTTTTAGTTGAGTTTTATTTTTATTTCATTTTTTTTTTTTTATTTTTTATTTTAGGTTTACTTTTAGGTTTTATTTTTTTTTTTTAGGTTTAGGTTTACGTTTTATTTTAGGATTATTTTTAGGTTTTATTTTTAGTAGGTTTAGGATTATTTTTAGTTTATTTTATTTTATTTAGTTTATGATTTAGGTTTAGTTTATTTTAAGTTTAGGTTTTTTTATTTATTTTAGTTTAGTTTATCTTAGGTTTAGGTTTATTTTATTTTATTTTAGGTTTAGTTTTTTTTTCTTAGTTTGGGTTTAGTTTATTTTTATAGTTTTTTATTTAGTTTTATTTTATTTTATTTTAGTTTTCGCTAAGTTTATTTTATTTTTTTATTTTATGTTTAGTTTTATTTTATTTGTTTTTTATTATGTTTATTTTCTTTTTTTTTTTTAGGTTCATTTATTTTATTTAGGTTATTTTTATTAGTTTATTTTATTTTAATTTTAGTCCAGATTTATATTTATTTTAGATTTTGTTTATTTAGTTTTTTAAGTTTTAGGTTTTATTTAGCCAGTTTATTTTATGGTTTCAGTAGCCTGGCCAGTAGAACTAGAAGGTGGAGAGGAGGTAGTGGCAGTGCCTGCTCAGAGTTTAGTTTGCTTTAGTGCCCAGTTTAGGCCCAGTGCCTGTTCAGTCAGTGGTCAGACTGGCCCAGTGGCCCAGCTCAGGCCTTTAGTTAGAGGAGTTAGTCAGGTCAAGATAAAGCAGCCCAGAGTTTAGAGGGCCCAGGATCTGGTAGGGTTTTAGTCTGCTAAGGGTCCCGTGCCCAGTTTAGTTTTGGCCCATGGTATTTATTAGGATTCTATTTATTTTATTTTAGTTTAGTTTTTATTTTTATTTTTTTTTGTTTTAGGTTTAGGTTTAGGTTTTAGTTTATGTTTATTTTTTTATTTTGGTTTAGGTTTAGGTTTAGGTTTATTTTTGGGTTTAGGTTTTGGGTTTGGGAGGTTTAGTTTTTTTGTTTGGGGGGTTTAGGGGTTTTTAGGGTTTAGGTTTAGATTTAGTAAGTTTAAGGTTTAGGGTTTAAGGTTTAAGTTTAAGGTTTAGGGTTCAAGTTTTAGTTTAGGTTTAGTTTTTTTTTGGTTTTAACAGAGAACAATTTGATTCAACATTTCTTCTTTTGATTTCCTCAACCAAGTTTTCTAAGACACGTGACATAGATCAAAAATGAGCATTCATAGAGTAAATACAAAACCCTAAATAACTCAAACCTTCTCTACTATAAAGACACAATTCCATAAGCAGTAGCTCGGATCAACCATTCTTTAGTTTCTCCAGTTCCAATCAGAACCAACCCGACCTCACCAGTAGCTGGATCCACCATCATATCCCCGATCTCTCCCTCCACCATCACCATGGCTGTAACCTCTATTGCTCCTCCCACCTCCATGACCACCACTGCTCTGACCACCACCTCCATATCCACCAGCACCTCTAAATCCCCCACCACCACTAAGATAACCGCCACCTCTACCTTCGCCTCCACCAGATCTAGACTCAGCCTGGTTCACGGTGATGTTCCTACACAAGGTTGCCATTCTTGGTTTATGTGTTTAGGTTTAGGTTTAGTTTATTTTTAAATTTATTTAGTTACTTTAGGTTTAGGTTTAGTTGTTTGGGTTTAGAGTTTAGGGTTAGGGTTTAGGGTTTAGGGTTTAGGGTTTATGCTTTTAGGGCTTAGGGTTTAAGGTTATGGTTTAGGGTTTAGGTTTAGGTTTTATGGTTGTAGGTTTATGGTTTAAGGTTTAGGGTTTAGGTTTTTTTTTTTATTTAGGGTTTAGGGTTTAGGATTTAGGGTTTATTATTATTATTTTTTAAATTATGCAAATCAATAGGATTAGGTTTATTTAGTTTAATTAATTTATTTTTCATTTATTTTCATTTAATTTTTTTTTATTTATTTTAGTTTATTTATTTTTGTTTATTTATTTTTGTTTAGTTTTTTATTTTAGTTATTTTAAAAGTTTAGATTTAGGTTTAGGTTTATTTTTTAGTTCAATTTATTTTTATTTTATTTTTTAAGTTTAGGTTTTATTTTTTATCTTTTTGGTTAAGGTTTTATTTTTTATTTTTATCCTAAGAGCCTTTCAAGACACACATTAAGGCATCAATCATTTAAGAAACAATGAAAAGCATGCATCTAATGCATAATGTAAACATAACATCAAACAATTATATAAACTATCATAAAAGAATAAAAGGTGCCAGTGCCATACAACAAGAGAGAAAAGATGGTAGAAGCTCTACCCTTATACAACCCGAATATGAAAGAGTAATTATAATTGTATTAAATGCTATTGGGGTCTTCTTTCTTCTTATCTCCATTTCTGATTTGGTTCCTTCTTTGATTTACTTGCTTCAAAGGCATCATGTGGCACCCCAAGATAAAGCATTCGCCACCGCTTCATCCCAATCCCCATAGCACTAATCCTAATTCCTATTACAAAATTACATTTATGTGGGAAAAGTAAATCTAACTATACTGTAAAATAGAGGTTAGCTAAATATACATAATCCCAAGCTTGTATTTATAATTTGTCTTAGCACCCTACACATGGCTAAATAAGCTCCACCCTAACTTGGATTATGCTTAAGGATTTAAGCAACCTACAAAAAAAAGCATTCACATTTATTTTAAGCATCCCTTAAGCATAATCCCAGAAAAACATTAAAGCTAATATTGGCCTATCATCTAGTCTATGAAGCATACATCCTAACATCCAATCTAAAATAATACATCATAAAATAAAACATGCATCACATCATACACCATCCTAACTTAGAGCTAGAAGTGGTGACTTAATTCTAATGTGTGTATTAAGGCTTGTGTGGTAAGTCTTGTTAGGCATTAGTGTTGTATTTTCTAAGTGTAGAAGGATTCAATTTAACATGAAAGGTTGATTTCACTTGAAGTAGTTTAATTGATTTGAGAATTTTAATTTGTGTTTTTATTTCATTTGATTACACTTAGCAACTAAGTGTTATATAGAGAAGAAAAGAGGATTGCCCTCCTTCATCCCTACCTTAAGTCACTTTCTAAAGTATATTAATTGATTTAGTTCTCTTCGATGAATGGCTTATTAATGATTTAATTAATCCTAGGTTTAGGTTCACTTTAAATAATCCTATTCAAAATGAAAGGCATTTTAAGATTAATTTAATTGAATTACTACCACATGACATATATTAAATCATTCCTTTCCATCACATGTAACATGCATGATTTAATCCTAAGTGTATCTATACATGCAACATATTTTGGCACACTTAAATGATGAATGTATGTGTATGTTTAGAATTTAAATTTTATTTGATTGAATTATTTAAACATATTAATTTAAAACTTTATCCAAGTTCTTATAAAAAAAGGACATAAGAATCAAATTAAATAAGCATGTGATGTCGTTAAACCAGGGAAGTGAGGTAATGAAATGAACTCCTTGGAGCTAGCTAAAGCCTCGTATTCTCGGGATGTCCAGACTATATATCTATTTGCAATCAAACATATGTAAATTCTGTATACATGAACATAGGAAGTAAGCTCCAAATCATATGGCTAATTAATTCAACCACTTAGTCAATTATGAATGCATGCAATTTTAATGCAAAAAATAGATTTTCATTCAATAATCACATATACATATACATGTACAAAGATATAGGCATGTACATGTCATTGTTAAAATAAGGAAGTGAGGTAATCAAATGACCTCCTTGGGGCTAACTAAAGCCTATCCTGGATGTCCGACTATATACTTGCTTTTCTTGGACACACATGGATGTATACATAAATGAGGGAAAGAATACCATGCAAAGATTGTATATGTTTTTGATTGAATCATCTATATATATGAATTAAAACCCTATCTAAATTCTAATGTCGAAATACATAGAAATAAAATCAAATGGGTACGTGCCACTGTTAAACCAAGGAAGTGAGGTAATCAAATGACCTCCATGGGGCTAGCTAAAGCCTCGTGTTCTGGATGTCTAGACTATATACCCATTACCATTCAATCTTATATAAATCAACACATGAATAGGAAAGAGAACTCAACATTCATACACCTAAGTTATAAGCACATGCATTTCTTATGTATTTATAACTAGCATCATAACACATATTATTAATCATTTATAAACTTTTGAAAAAAAACATTTGATTTAATAGTGACAATAGCCACGCATATATTAAATTAATTCAACACATGCAAGCTTACATGAAGGAAATCCATTTTATTTTACTAGATTTTGAAAAGATGGATGCATGATTCAAATGACATACTAAATTTAACATGATTGGAAAGAGGACAATGAAATATAAGCTTGTGATTCATTCAGCCAAATTAGTTCTTAAGGACAATCAAATCAAATAAGATTATTTCAAGTAAACCAAAGCTTCTTTGTTAATTAAGTTTTGGATTCGATTTGATTTAAAGAGGAGATGAGAAATCATCACTTGTTATTTTAAACCCATTCCCATATTAGTGATTTGATTTAATTTAAGGAAATAAAATTAAGTTGATTTTATGGGTTAATTAAGTTGAACCCTTAATTAGATGAATTAATTACCCTTACCTATGTCACCTTAAAGTAATTAACTAAATAATTATGAGCCAACATGATATGCATGGAAAATAAACCTACAATGATCCTAAGAAATAAAAGGGGCCTAATGCAATTGGCTCATGATTAATAGTTAATTAGATTAAGGGACTTAATTAATTACTCTTATGGTTTTCACACATGTGGACTAAATACAATTTCATTAAACTCCTTTAGGTTATTAAACACCTAAAGATGTACCCATGATTTAATTAATTAAGGTCCATGTGATTATGATTTCAATTTGATTAAGTGATTTAATTAATTAGTTAAATCTAATTTTCATTTTAAAAAAAGGGTGAAATGAACTTAGTGAAAGGGGTCCCAACCCTATTCCTTAGTTCACTTATTGAATAATGATTAATAAACTTAATTAACCAATTTATTACTATTCATGGAATTAATTAATTAATTAACTTAAAAGAGTAAAGGTTTAATTAGTCAATTTTTCTAATTAAGTGAGCAATAAATCCCAAGAAAATCATGGGAGGAAGAGATCATCCCATTAAATTAACCCACAAAATTTGGGATTAATTGCTCAAGTAATTAAGGAGTAATTAAGCTAATTAATTTTGTAATTAAATCTTGATTACTATTCAAAATTAGTTAAGATCATTTTTAATTAATCCTCTGAAATACCATTAAAATGAGTATTTATTTGCATTTTTTGATTTATCTATGATTTTAAAAGTTTTAGCCATTAAAAATGATTAAATAAGCCTAACTAAAGCCTAATCCTATCAAAGACATGACGCGATGCGTATGCTTTCCACATGGCACAGATTGGCTACTTAAAACTTATCCGACTTAGGGCTTACATGGTGCCGATGGATGTGCTTTCTCGTTAGATGTCCAATCTAAGATCGGATGGCTTTGATTAATCCCATAGTTTAATAGGATTAAATCAAATCGATCTAGTGGATCTAATCACGATCGTCCATTCTGATCATGTAGAATGGATGGTGCATGATCTAACATCAAGCGAGTGAGGAAGAATGGAGTCCGTTCACCATTGCTCACTTAATCCAAGCTTACCCGAGCTTGGATCAACTCCAAAAGGATCCACACCTTCATGACATCGATCGAAGGGGATCCAATGGTCATGATCACACGAGATGCAAGTTTCTTTAAAAAGCTCCAACCCATTTTTGCCTAAGGATTGGTTTTGGAAGCATACCTCGCTGGAGCTCAAGACCGACAGCTTGAATGATTGAGGATGCTTCATCTAGTGGAGAAGAAGCCCCATTGAGTAGAAATTGGATCAATTCTTTGATGTTCACTCGAAAGGCCATGAACCTATGATTTGGAGCTTGGCTTTGATCGAAGTCCCATCTCCATGCTCGAGAAGCTTGGGAGATGATACATTCTTGCTCGATGAGGCCTAGGGAAGGTGCGTTCAAAGTTAATTTGAGTTTGATGGATAAATGGGGAAGTTAGGTCAAAAATGGGAGTGTCCTATTTTGGGATGGATTGGAATGGCATTTTGTAATCGAAACAAACTTAGGAGCTTAAGGAATGGCTCTAGAGGCTCATCTTGGGTAGCTAGGGCTCTTAGGATTGATTTTTTTGTGTGTTTGAGTGGAAATGATAGGGCGTGTACCACCCTTCATCTTGATGATCTGGTTTTGGCTTCTAATGGATGTCACCATCTCGTGGAGTTAAGGGGTGTGGAGGAGGTGAGTTGGCTCGGCTTGGTTGGTTGAAGGTGTAGAGGTGGCTACCAAGGAAGAATCATTGGTGTCTTATGGGTTTCAAATGCTCCAATTAGGAGGGTGAGGTGATCTCACCTCCCATCGATCATGGCCGACCCAACCACCCTTGGGTCAAGTAGTGTCTTAGCCTAGTGGACCATTGGGAGAGTACCAAGGCCAAGGAATAAAAATGACAACTTACATGGGTGATTATCTCAAGTGATTCCTTGACCTAAGGGTAGAAATGATCATTTGGCATTGGATTTAATTTAGGCAGATTTGAAATGAGACAAAAGTGGGTTAGCCCAAATTTCAAGTCAATTGGAGTTGATTTAGTTATGTTTGGCTCAATTTGACTCATTTAGGTCAAATTGGGTTAGGTTGGGTCAAGTTGACCAATTGGTCAAATAGGGTCAAACCAAGGGTTGGGTCAAGTTCATATGATCATTTGGGATATTTTATTATAAATGGTTTGGTTTAGTTTATCTTAGATATGATTTTGGCTCATTTGAATTCATTTGGGTCAAATGGTTTTAGTTGACCAATTTGTCTAAATTGGCAAAAATTGGCTTGTGTTAGGTGTTGGTTTGGGTTTAGTTGACCAATTAAAGATGATTGTAGGCTTGGTTTCAATTAATTTGATTTTTTTTTTATTTAAGCCAACTTGAACATATAGGTCACTTTGGGCTAAGTACGTCAATTGGGTGAAATCATTGCCTTGGTCAAGTTCAACAATCAATTTGGAATGAACTTGAGCCATTGGTTGCAATCAGTTTGGTTTATATTTTGGTTTCACCCAAATTGGTCTTTAGGTCAATTTGGGTCAAAAGGATCAATTGGGCTTGGTTTGACTCAATTAAAGGTCAAGTCATATTCAAATATTGATTTTGATTTTGTATGAATCATTGGACTCAAGAGAATTGGCTTAGGTTGCAATTTGGCTAGTTTGGGTTCATATAGGTTAAGGGGTTTACTTGGTAAAATGACCAAGTTGACTTTGACAATTTGATAATTGATCAACCTAGGTGATCAACAATCATGATGGGAGGTTTTGATGATTTGGTTCAATCCAATTTGGTAGGATTAGAACTTGGCTCAAATAGGTCAAATTGGCCACTTTGGGTCAAGTGGACAAATTGGGTTTAGTTGGCTTGAGTTTGGGTTGAGTTTGATTTAGTTGAGTTTATATATGGATTTGGGATTGATATATAAATTCAATTGCAGTTGGCTTGGGTTCAAATGAGTTTTGGTTCATTTGAACATTTCAAGTCAAAAGGGTTAAGTTTGGTCTGACTTGGGTTGATTTTAGTTTGGTTTTATGATTGTATATTTTATTTATATTTGTGAATATTATTGAAGGTATGATTGATTCATGAGAAAATCAATTGAATTGGGGTTTTAGAATGATGGAATTTGGCTAAGTCCATGAAGTTCGGTCATGTGGCTTAGGTTTTGATTTTGATTTGGTTTGATTTAGTTTTGATGATTTAAATGTATTTTTCATTTAAATTTGTGAATATGATTGATGATTGATTTGTGAAAAAAATCAATTGAGTTTGACTTGATTTGGATTAAGATTTGGCTAAGTCCATGGGATAGTCATATGGCTTGTGGAAGGGTTTTGATTTAATTTGATTTAGTTTGATTTAGTTTTGGTCATTTAAATGAAGATTTGATATATATTTGGGAAGATGATTGAAGATATAAATTGATTATGAGAAAATCAAATGATTTTGTATTGATTTGGATGAAGATTTGGCTAAGTCCATGGGATAGGTCATATGGTTTAGGAAGGGTTTCAAGTTTGGATTTGATCATGGGCTTCAATCATTTGGTATTAATATTTGGCTTTGGATTTGGATTTGAATATGATGTTTAAATTGAACTTGAGGTTTGGTTTGAGAAAGTGAACAATTGGATTTGGGTTGTAAGGTAGGTGGAATATCCTAATCCCTAAGGCATAACCTAATTCTATGGTTAACCCTTCTAAGTCTTTAGGCTTAGTTAAGTGTTTACCTAATTGTTAGAAGTGTCTTATGGCTAGGGAAGTCTTAGTGTCTATAAGACTCCTAAGTCTAAGATGGGAAGATTGAATTCGCATTCCAAAAGTGAGGTCAATAGGCCTTTGGCTCCATAGTGTTTCTCTTAGAGATAAATGATTAGAAGGCCGAAGCCAAGTTTCATATTATAGACTCAAATACATATTTCAAAACTTTTCTTGGGTGACCATGGATACATGAGAACACCATAGTTCCATCTTTTCTACATCAGTATATGAAGTTCGTGAGAGGTGGGATCGTCTACTGTGTCAAAGGAGATCTCAAGCCATTTATAGTTCACGAGGTCAGCATATGTGAGGATGCGACTTACTACCTCCCTCAAAATCATCAAGTCTATTATCACAAACTTGAACAAAGTTTAAAAAAAAAGAAAAGGAAAAAAGAAAAAGAAAAAGAAAGAGAAAAATAAAAAGAAAATAAAAGAATAAAATGAAAAAGAAAATAAAAGGAAGAGGAAATAGACTTGGAGAAGGAAGTGGAGCTTGACATTAGATTCCACCCACCGTTCATTACTCTATTCGAACATATGGATCGAACGACCTAACCTCCACTAGGTAGAGGGAGAGGCTAGTTCAGAGGTAGTCCCAGAGGTGGAAAACCACTTTATCCACCCAATAGAAGATATATCCTAGCTACCAAGAATACACCTACTATCTATATAGACTTACAATCTAGTTCATAGGATGAGTCTTATATGGTTAGCACACTAGCCAGCTCTTCTAAATAGTAGATTCTATTAGAGGTGACACTTGAGATAGCATGAATACCCAAAGAAAAAGCATAAGTGTATCAAAGCCTATATGTGAAATAGCTAGGAATCAGTTGGGAACCTTAGCTCTAACCCAACTTTCCTAAAAAAACTGAGGGTTTAGTAGGTAAAGAAGCCTCTAAGTCATCCACAAGTGTGAAAACTCAAATGTTTTTTTTTAGGAGTATCATCCTCAAGTCAAGAAGTTGATGTAGAACTTGAGGATGATTCATATAAAGATTTAATATAATTACCTTTTGATTAGTACTTGCCTTGTGTTCATAATTTAGCAAAGAAATGGTTAATCCCACATACTTGGTCAAAGCACAGGTCAGACTACTTTGAAAGAATATGGAAGAATAAATGAAGAAGCTCTCAATCAAGACAAGGACTAAGATTCGGTGTAGTGGGTTTAATTGATGATGGTGATTAGTGCTTAGTCATCACCAATCATTTGGAATCAGATAGGTTTTTTTCAAATCACATTAACTCACATGAGGAGCTATGATTAAAAACCTCTGATGATCTAGATGACTTTGAAGTCAAAGATGCATTGAGTTCAAAGAAGAGATCAAGTCAACCATCAATGAGTGCAAAGAAATCAACTTAGAACCAAAGAAGATCCACGCCGACATACAGTTTGTTGGATGAAATTAAAACCAATGACTTAGTTAGGCAATTAACTAAGTTTAAGGACTACTTTACATGGAGTTATGAAGAGATTCCTAGTTTCGCTCTTGACGTAGCGATCCATAAACTAGTATTAGAGCCTACTGCTAATAGTATCGAGCAATAGAACAAAAGGTCATTTATGAAGTCAAGAAACTGATCGATGATGGCTTCATCCGGGAAGAAAAATATCCTCTGGTTTGTCAAGATCATCCTACAAAAAAAGAATGGCCTCATTTCATGCGCCTTCTTTCATGGATGGCTCATCCGATATAACCAAATAAAGATGAAATAAATAGTTCTTTAGAACCTGAACTGTTGCTATAAGATCATGCCTTTCTTAAAATGTCGATGCTACATACCAAGAAATATGACTTGAATCATGAACACATTCATCATCAAGTTGACTGCTATGTTGATGATCTTGTGGTCAAAAGTAGAGAAAAGGAAGACCATGTCTTTGACTTGAGAGTAGTTTTCAAATAGTTAAGACAATTTAACCTAATGAACCCCCTTAAGTGTGCATTTGGAGTAGCTTCAAGGAAATTCCTTTGGTTTATTGTCTGACACCAGGGAATCAAAATTAATCCAGAGAAGAATAAAGTGATATTAGAATTGCCACTCTCCAAAAGTTTAACTCAACTTAGATCATTCTAAGGATGGTTGGCTTATTTAAGATGTTTTATATCCAACCTATCAGGAAGATGTCAACCATTCTCAGTACATGCCAAAAAGATGCCAAGTTCAAGTGGGATTATAAGTGTGAGCACAAGACATCAAGCATTACCGATGATGTCGCTATTCTAGCAGCCCCTATCCCGGGCAAGTCATTCATACTTTACACTACTATATTAGATGACTTCTTTGGTGCTTTGTTGGCCCAAGCCAAAGCTAAAGGGAAGGAAAATGCACTCTACTATCTCAGTCATCATCTAATCTCTGCTGAGGCTAATTATCTACTCATTGAGAAATATTGCTTAGCTTTAATATTTGCATCCCAAAAGAGACATCACTACATGCTTCTTCATAAGGTGAAATTAATATCTAGGATCAATCAACTATAGTATCTCATGACACGGCTGATGCTATCCAGATGGTTGGCACTATGGTCCATGATCCTCTCATAGTTTGACATTACCTTCTTACCCCTATGTACGATGAAAGGATAAGCACTAAAAGATTTGTTAAGACACAATTTTCTATTGACTCTACTTAGTGATGATCTCCCTGATGAACAAATCATGAACTTATGGGATACTAGCATTCATCACAGGGAGATGTACTTCATAAAGAGAAGAAGAACACCTACTATTTCAGAATGGCAAGAGGAATAGTTCTCTTAACTCTAGACCACATGTGATGAGATTCTCATATCATCTGTCCAACTTGCACCGACAATGAAGTGTAATATGAGGCTCATTGCCGACCGGAGTTATTCATTACCTAAGCATCCGTATCAACATCTTCGTGATTCTCGCCATTTATCAACCAAATCAATCGATCCTATAAGGTTATAAAGCAAGCTCCTTTCACCAAGTACACCATGGAGATTGGCCCAAATGAGGTTACCATTTATAAGAATACTCAAGGAGAGAACATTGTAGCATATTCTTTAGCCAAGCTTGCTAAAAGAGTTGATATAGATGATGAGTCAATATCAATAAAGATAAAAAAAGACAAGTCTTATCCTTATTGATATTAAACTCATCAAAAGTACTCAAGGGGTTACCGCTACCAAGAAGGATAGGACTTAGATTGGAGGAAACCATTCATGGATTACCTAAAGGAAAACTACTCAAGAGAATTGCCAATTAGATAGAGCACATAGCACTTTCCTACACTCTTATGGATGGTGTCTTGTATCGGTGGTCTTTCAATCAGATGTGGTTACGTTGTTTAGATAAACACAAAGCCAGTAAGATCATAATCGAGATACACTCAGGATTATGTGGAGCCAACTAATCCAGTCCGAAGATGAATGCCAAGATTAAGAGATTAGGATACTAAGGCCATGATCAAAGATTGTATTTTGAGGCCTCATGTCAAATACACAGTGTGGACCTACACCAACCACCCAACATTCTACATCCTACATTAGCTTCATGGCTATTCAAGTGTTGGGGTAATGACATAGTGGGTTCGATTGATCGTTCTTCTTTCAAGGGTCATCGATTCCTCTTAGTTGCTACTGACTACTTTTCCAAATGGGTGATTGCAATTCTACTCAAAGAGGTCACAACTCAGCATGTGCTCTAGGTTTTTAGGAACCATATCGTATAGGTTCAGAGCCTCAATAAATTATATCATAATGGTACTACATTCAAGAGCATTGAGATCAACAACTTTGCCCAGATACAACATAGATTGGAGATATTCTACCATCAACTACCTAAGGGAAATGGCATTGTAAGCCTTCTTAGTTTGGAGGATGTCTCCGCCATGCTTTCTTCCTTATTTGGCCACTGCACAGACGCTTTGTTATAGGCCTTACATGTGGCCGAAGCTACCTCATGTTGGCTTCATTTAAAAGGATGTGAGTCTGCCACGCTTTCATCTTAGATTAGCCTTCATACATTGATTGGGTCGAGTATATTTGAGGTTTAGGATAAGACCCCTAGCGGCTCCTTCCCTCCTAACTATTTCAAGTCTGTGTCCAGTCCTTCCTCGAGGCTCCCGTTTAGTAGTCGCTCTAGGTTGGATAGCACCTATCTCGCTAATGATAAACTATCTTGATGATCAATTTTGCTTGTAAAGTTGTAGGCCTACATGCTTTCTTTCCAGATTGATCATTTCACATCGATAAGTACCTTAGGTTGGTTGGTTCTCACTATGCTGATGGACAAACCACTCATGTTGACAGATACATCTTAGGTTGGTTGGTTCTCGCACCTTAGGATACATCACTGATGGCAGATGTAAGTCTGCTATGCTTTCTTCTTGAGTTGTCCACCATACGCCTATAAGCTTTCTTTTTCATAGCTCAAGATAATGCCCTTAGCATCACCTCCACTATGGGCACTATATTTGGATCACGTCCATTGCGACCCCATTTAGACAATACCTAACTATCGGATTGGATAATTCTCCTTTCATAGAACCACCCTCGTGGTTGGAGAATCCATCTTGTGGATGTGCATTCTCCTTGGTCCAAGAATCTGATAGGTCGTGACATAGCCCTTCTCGCATGGTCCTTTGTAATTAATGGTCCACACAAAAATATAAATAAAATATATATTCACTGGATTAAGGGGACACCCCTAGTGGTACCTTTTCCCAAGCAGACATCCTATCTTTAGGTTAATGTCACCAAACTTCCTATAAGAATCACCTAATTTCTCTTGAGTTGATATAAGTCCCCAATGGCATTCACTCAGTAGTCACCCCTAAATCGGGTTCTATTTGTTTTGCTACCAACATGTCACCCTAGTGGTTGTTCCCTAGTTTAGAAGATGTAAGTCCACACCTTTCTTCCTAGCACAATCATTGCATACCAGATTATTTGGATTAATACAGTACTCATCCAGACAAATTATATTATCTCATCTGATCCCTCTGGATATCATTCAAATTAAAACAAATTATATTAAATATAATCTTGGCTATTTTGAGTTTGTAAGTCCCCCAGGTTAGTTCATTGTCTCACCAGCACCATATTGTAAAAGATTATTGAATGTTATGGTATTTGCACACCAAAGGCAACCCTTAGTTGGCAAGCTCACCCACAGCCATAGACCATCCCTTTAGATTTGTAAACCAGGTAAGTTGCTGATATAGCTCTTAGTGTCCATCGCACATCCATAAGGCCCATACATTAACTTAGATTAAATTAAACCCACCATTTTCCCAGTTAAATCACACCCTTCTCCCTAGTGGAGCTCCAAATCATTTATAAATAAGTCAAGCAAACAAATTAAATTCAAAACCAACCTCCTAGTGGAGCCAAATTAAACCAACTCCCCAGTAGAGTCTAAATCAAAGCAATCCAACCAAACTCTTATCTCAGAAGTGGATACATCTCCAAATTTATGAAATCAAACTCAAATCCCAACCCCAGTGGATAGCCTGAATCTACTTCCTTAGTGGAAGGTTCATATACCATATCCCTAGTGGAATTGAGCCTATATCTCTAGTAGATATGCCTCCACATCAATTATAACAAAACAAATTAAAAGTTGATTCGATCTTAACCCCTGGTGTATTATAGATTCTTATCCCCAACGGATCTTCTTTCCAAAAATCAAATAATCAAATCAAATTCAAACCTTATCTATAGCAGATTTTGTTATCAAAAATCACATAGACCCCTCACATGTCATGTCCAATGCATGTGTGATCCCCTAGAGGATCTCCCTCCTTGTCCTTGACATGGAAGTCTCATCAAATCTTATTTCTTCTCATCTTTCTTCAACCAAAAGCCTAATAATGTATTCTTTCAAATTACATCATCTTAACATTGTAATCAACATTTTATTATTTGTGATGGCTCAAACTAACTATACAATATCATGCTAAACATAATATAGTGTGAATTAACACACTATATTATATTATAATATATGATGTTATATTATAATTTACTATAATATAATATATTGTCTAATATTACACCTCATTAGAATCTTAAAAGGAACAAATAATAAAATTTTCTAAATATAGGAATAATGTTCATTTTTGATGTAAAATTATTAATTTTCTATTAGAAATGGTACAAAATAGCATAATTTTGGTGTTTCTTTTTGGTGTGTGCTGTGAATTTGGCCAAATTCTTCATCTCAACCTTCAAATTAACATTTTTGTGAGTTTTGACCCAATGTATTATAACAAAAGTTAAACATACTAAAATGTACAATAACATTTAGTAACACACCACCATATTCATATATATATGTGAAGTTATATTGTTATGTACATTATATTTTAATATGATTTCATATAATATATTATCTTACATTACACCTTAAAATGAATCACTTAAAAATAATTATAAAATTTGGTTGAAAAATGAACATTTATTTTGGCTGCAAAATTCATTCTTTTGATTAAATGACACACCATAGCACACCCCAATGATGTTCTCTAAAGCTTACCTTAAATTTGACCAAATCCCATCATCTCACCTATAAATCAATATTTTTATGAATTATACCCATAACTCTACTACATCATACTATAACAAACTATATGCTAAATAATAAGTAGTAATACATAATGTATGCTATAATGCATGATGCTACACTATGTTATGGCATCCTATATTATAATACACTATAGCATATTATATTAAACTATATTGCATATTATATCACAAGGGATTGCTTAAAATAAAACCATAAAATTACCTAAACAATAAAAAAATTTTATATTTAATTGTAATTTACATGTTTTAAATTGAAATAATATATTATGATATATGATGTTATACTATGCTACCAACATATAATATTTATTTTGAACATAAAATCTTACTTTTAGACTACAAATGGTGTAGCACCTTTGGTACTACAACCTAATTCCCATTTTAAATTTAACAAATTTCAACATTTTATTATTAAATCAATATTTTTATGATTTATATTAATATATAATTATAGGCACAATACCATAATATACTAAAACGTTTTAAAATATCATATAACATCCAAAAAACACATTAGTACATACTAAAAATATATGATGCTACAACATATATTATATATGGTATTATAATATGATTTAGGTATTCAAATCTAATAGTCAAGGGAAAGTCACTTGAAGATTTCTTTAGTTACCAAAACCATGTTAGATTAGGTCATTCTTGGATCTACTAATGATATCTTTATTCAAGGTTTAGGGTTTGTGGTTAGGGTTGTGGTTAGTTTAAAGTTTAAGTTTAAGGTTTGGTTTAAGGTTAATTTTGGGTTTAGGTTTGGGCTAGTGTTTTGGGTTTGGTGTTAGGTTTGTGGGTTTTAGGTTTAGGGTTTAGGAAGGTTTATGGTTTAGGTTTTTAAGTTAGGTTTAGGTTTGTGGGTTAGGTTTTAGTTTTAGTGTTTAAGTTTTAGTTTAGGGTTTAGGTATATGGTTTGGGTTTAGAGTTTGAGGATTTTAATAGAAAATAAATTCAACATTTCTTCTTTTCAATTTCATCAACCAAGTACCACCCCATGTTTATAAGACACCAACAATTACATAGATAAAAGATGAGCACCCATAATGTAAATAAAAAAACTTAGATTGGTAGAACCATCTCTAATGTGAAGATAGTTCCATAAGTAGGAGAACGAATCAGCCATTTTTTGTTCCTCTAATTCCCATCAAAACTACCCCTCGCCTCTAGTAGTAAATGCCATCATATCCTCGATTCTCTCTCCACCACCATGGATGTAACCTCTGCTCCTCCCACCTCCATATCCACCATGCCTCAACCACCACCTCAATATGCACCAAGACTCTCTAGATCCCCACCACCACTATGATAATCACCTCTACCTTTCACCTCCATCACCAAATCTAGAGCTTAGTTGATAATGTTCCTACCGGCATGCCCATTCTGTGGTTAGGAGTGTGGTATGGTTATAGGCTTTAGGGTGTGGGAGGGTTTAGGGTAGGGTTGAGGTTAAAGGGTTTATGGAGGGTAGTAGGTTTAGGTTTGTGTGGATGTGGTTTGTGGTTTAGAGGGTAGGGAGATTTGGTTAGGGTTTAGGATTTAGGGTTTAGGGTAATATTTAGGGTTTTAGGGTTTAGGGAGTTTAGGATTTAGGTAGGATTTTAAAATTATGAGGTCATTTTATATTTATTTTTAATATTTGAGTTTATTTAGGTTTTTATTTTATTAGTTTAGTATTATTTATATTTATTTAGTTTAGTTATTTATTTACTTTATTTAGTAGGTTTATTTTTAGAGACATTTATATTTTTTTTATTTTATTTTTATTTTAGAGTTTAGGTTTTAGGTTTTATTTTATGTTTATTTTAGTTTAGGTTTAGGTTTATTTTTTGATTATTTTATTTTATTTAGTTTAGGTTTAGGTTTAGGTATTGTTTATTTTAGGCTTACATTTAAGTTATATTTATTTCAGTTTAGTTTATTTTAGTTTATATTATTTTTATTTTAGGTTTACGATTAGGATTTTTTAGTTTAGGGTTTAGGTTTAATTTTCTATTTAGTTTTAGGTTTATTTTTTAGGTTTAGGTTTTTTTTTATTTAGTTTTATTTTATTATTTTATTTATTTTATTTTTTATTTTACATTTTATTTATTTTTTTTAATTTTTGGTTTTATTTTTATTTTTGTTTTATTTTAATTTATTTTATTTTAGTTTATTTTATTTTATATTTTATTTTATTTTAGGTTTAGGTTTTAGTTTAGGTTTTTTTTTTATTATTTATCTTATTTAGGATGTTTATTTATTTATTTTATCTGGGTGAGTAGTTTTAATACCTAAGATTTGGGCCTGGGGTTAGGAGGGAGTCATTGGTTTTTTAGTGGTTTAGATATGGTTTAGGGCCTGGGTTATCTTTATATTTATTACTACATTCTTAATTTTCTGGAACCAAGCCCAGTAGGGCCCAGGGTGAGGCTCAGGCTCAGTGGTTATTAGGTGCCTGGGCTCAGTGGCCTGGGTTGGCCCAGGGCCTAGGTTTATTGTAGGGTTTAGGGCCCAGTCCCAAGGGTGGGTAGAGCTCAGGTCACAGGGTGTGTGGGCCTGTGGCTGTTGTGGTAGGTCAGTTTAGAGTGGTTATGGTCAGGCTCAGGCCCAGGGTCAGGTCAGGTTTGTGGCCTGGGGTATTAGGCCCAGGGCCTGTGGGTCAGGTGGCCCAGGGCTCTATCAGGCTCATGGTGGATCTCATGTGTTTATTTATAAACAAGCAAACCAAGTAAGCTCATTTTTTTTTATATCTTATTACTTTATCTTGATTTAGTTTTTTATTTATTTAGTTTAATTGCATTTATTTAGTTTATTTTAATTTATTTTAGTTTAGTAGTAAGTATGATCATTTTTAATAGTTTTATTTTGAGGTTTAAGTTTATTTTATTTTTTTAGGATTGTTTTTTTATTTTTTAGTTTAGAATTTTATTTTTAGGTTAATTTTACTTTATTTTTGTTTAGTTTTAGGTTTATTTTAATTTTTTATTTTAGTAGTAGTTTAGTTTATATCTTTTAGGTTTAGTTTAGGTTTATTTATTTTAGTTTTAGGTTTAGTTTATTTATTTTTAATTTAGGTTTATGTTTTCTTTTTAGTCAGGGGTTTTTTATTTTATTTAGTTAAGTTCATTTATTTTATTTATTTTTTATTTTAGTTTAGTTTTATTTTATTTAGTTTATTTTTTTGGTTTTAAATTTTTACTTTAGTTTAGTATTTATTTTATTTTATTTTCTTTATTTTTAATTTATTATTTTATTTTTGTTTTAGTTTTAGGTTTACATGATTTATTTTATTTTATTTTATTTTATTTAGGTTTAGTTTTAATTATATATTTTGGTTTATTTAGCATGGTATTCTTTTAGGTTTAGTGTTGTAGGGTTTAGGGTGGGGTTTGAGTATGGTCAGTGGTTTTAGTTTTAGGCTCAGTGGTGGTAGTTTAGGGTTGGTTTTTAGGCATGGTAGGATTAGCTTTATGCATGGTTTAGGGTTAGGGTCTATTTTTATTTTTCATTTTATTTTCTTTAAATCAAGCAAACCATGGTCATTATTAGTTTATTTAGTTTATTTTATTTATTATTTATTTATTTATTTTTATTTAGGTTTCTTTTAATTTTATTTAGTTTATATTTTAGTAAATTTTTATTTTAGGTTTAGTCTGGGTTTATTTATTATAGTTTATTTATTTATTTTATCTTTAGCCAGATTTTTATTTTTTTTAGGTTTTTAGGTTTATCTAGTAATATAAGTCATTTACTTTAGGTTTTTAGTTTATTTTATCTCAAGTCCAGGTTTAGGCCCAGGGTTTATTTGTTTGGTTTTATTTATCTTAGTAGATCAGATCAGTAGCTCAGGTTTATTTTATCTTTAGTTTTAGGCTTTTAGTCAGGGCCCAGGTTTTATATTTTAGGTTTATTTTAGGTCATTATGTAGGTATTATCAGCCCAGGTTTAGTTTGGTATAGTAGGGAGGTCAGGTTTAGGGTTTTTTGGAGGGTCAGTTTAGGTTTTTGTTTATATTGGGTTTTGACTTTAGATTTAGGGTTTAGTTCAGGGTTTAGGTGTAGGTTTAGGTTAGTTTTATGTTTTAGTGTTGTGGTTTAGGTTTAGGTTTTGTCTAAAGTTTAGGTTTTAGTTTATGGTTTAGGTTTTGTTTTTTTAACAGAATAATTTAGATTCAACATTTCCTCTTATGATTTCATCAATCAACACACCAAGTTTTCTAAGACACAATGACATGAAAAAAAATGAGCAAATAAAAACCCAGATAACTAGAATCATCTCTACTATAAGCAATTTGATCGGCCGTTCTTCATTCTTAGTTCTGTCGATCCAGCCTCGAGTAGTGGATCCACCATCATATCCTCGTTCTCTCCCTTCACCACCATCGTGGTTGTATCCTCCGATGCTCCTCCCGTCTCCATAACCACCACTACTCCTACCACCATCTCCATATTCACCAACAGTTCTAGATCCCCCACCACCACTATGATAATCAGCCCGCCATCCACCACAGATCTAGACTAAGCCTGGTTGATAGTGATGTTCGGCCAAGGTTCTACCATTCTATTTAGTTTATTAGGTTTTGTGTTTTAGTTTATTTTTAAATTTATTTAGTTACTTTAGTTTTTATTTGATTAGAGTGTAGGGTTTAGGTTTAGTTTTTTTAGGGATTATGCTTTTAGGGTTTAGGTTGGCTCAGGATTTGGTTTTGTGGCTGGTTTTCTTTAGGGTTTGGGTTTGTGGTCAGTTTGTGGTTTATTTTAAGTGTTTAGGCTTTAGGGTTTGTTTTGAGGGCAGGTTAGGGCTCAGGGTTTAGGGTTTAGGTTAAGGATTAAGTTTGGCCTTGTGGCCTGTGGATCTTGTGTGGTTTCTGTGGTTTTTTATGGCTTTGTGGGTTTGGGTCATCCCAGTGGAGTTAGCATTTAGGCCTTAGGATTAGGGTTTATTTTTTTTAGTGCTAGGTAGATTAGGGCTAGGGTTTAGGGTTTACATTTTTTTTAATTAAGCAAACCCACAGATTTTAGCTTTTTTTAATTTATTTAGTTATTTTATGTATTTTGGCTTTTATTTTATTTAGTTATTCTTAATTTATTTAGTATTTTATATATTTTATGTTTATTTTTTATTTTAGGTTTTTTTTATTTGAGTTTATTTTTATGTAGGTTTAGTTTATGTTTATTTTAGTTTAGTTTTAATTTTATTTTATTTTTAGGTTTTTTATTTTATTTTTAGTTTAAGTAGTTTATTTTATTTTTTTAGGTTTAAGTTTTGTGGTTTTATCTTTTAATTTTTTATTTTAGTTTAGGTTTTAGGTTTATTTCAATTTATTTATTTAGTGGTTTAGTTTATTTTTTGGTAAGTTTTTTATTTTAGTTATTTTATTTAGCTTAGGTTTATTTTATTTTATTAAGTTTATTTTAGATTTAGGTTTTAGTTTAGGGTTTAAATTTATTTTATTTTATTTAAGTTTATTTTAGGTTTATTTTAGTTTAGTTTATTTTATCTTTTAGGTTAATTTTATTTTATTTTATGTTTAGTTTTAATTTTATTTAGCTTTATTTTAGGTTTATTTTATTTTTTTAGTTTAGTTTAGGTTTCATTTATTTATTTTAGTTTAGCTTTTATTTTTATTTTTTTTTTATTTTATGTTTAGGTCTCGTGTTTATTTTATTTTAGTTATTATTATTTATTTTTTAGTTTATTTTAGTTTAGGTTTAGATTTTAGGTTTTAGGGTTAGGGCTCAAGATTGTGGTATGGTCTGGAGTTTAGGGTTTAGGGTATTTAGGGTCTTAAGTGTGGTTTATGGTTTCTCATGGTAGGGTTGTGGTTTAAAGTAGGCTCAGGTTGTGGTTATTTAGTGCCTAGGTTAGTTTTAGTTTAGGGTCATTTATTTTTATATTTGAATTTTACTTTTTTTAAAATAAGCAAACCCATAGGTTTAGTTTATTTTTATTATTTTATTTATTTTATTTTTATTATTTATTATTTTATTTAATTAATTTATTTTATCTTAGTATTTATTTAAGTTTATTTTATTAGTTTAGGTTTTATTTTAGTTTATTTTAGGTTTAGGTTTATTAGTTTATTTTTAGTATAGTTTTATTTTATCTATTTTAGGTTTTTATTTTTTTTTAGGTTTAGGTTTATATTTTAATTTTATTTTTTTAGGTTTGTGGTTTTAGGTTTTATTTTTAGTTTACGTTAGGTTTATTTTTTAGTTTATTTTATTTATTTTATTTAGGTTTAGTCAATTTATTTAGTTAAGGTTTATGTTTTATTTATTTTATAGTTTATTTAGTTTTTGGTTTATTTATTTTTTATATTCTGTTTATTCATTTTAGTTTGGTTTAGTTTTATTTTATTTATTTTAGGATTAGGTTTATTTTGTTCCATTTAATTTTTTAGGTTAATTTAAAATTTTCATTTTAGTTTTATTTTATTTTAACATATTTTTATTTTATTTTATTTTGTTAGTTTAGTTGTTTATTTATTTTAAGATTTATTTATGCATTTTATTTTAAGTTTTATTTAGATTATGTTTAGGTATTTAGGTTTAGGGTTTAGGGTTTAGTTTATGTTTTATATTTTAGTTTGTGGGTTTAAGGTTTAGGGTTTAGGTCAGGTTTTAGGGTTTAGGATGGTTTTAAGGTTTATAGTTTAGGATTTAGAGTTTGTGGGTTTAGGTTTAAGGTTTAGGTTTAGGGTTTAGTGTCAGGTTGTGGTATTTTTTTTTTTAGGCTTAGTTTAGGGTTTAGGTTTTGTAGGTTTGTTTTAGTTTGGTTTAGCATTTTTTAGTTTTTTTAACGAGAAGTAATTTAGATTCAACATTTCTTCTTTTTGATTTCATCAACCACACACCAGGTTTTCAAAGACACAAGCGACGACATATATAAAAAATGGGCATGCATAGAGCAAAATAAAAACCCTACATATTTAGAATCATCTTTATTATAATGAGAGGTCCATAAGCAAAGATGGATCACCATTCTTCGCTTTCTAATTCCCATCAACCACCCCACCTTGAGTAGTAGATCCACCATCATATCACCGAACTCTCCCACCACCACCACCATGGCTATAACCTCCGCTGCTCCTCACACCTCCATAACCAGCACTGCTTTGACCACCACCTCCATATCCACCGACCTCTAGATCCCCACCACACTACCGCCTGCCTTCACCTCCACCGCCAGATCAAGACAGCCTGATGGTGATGTTCTCATATCAAGGTTCTGCCATTCTTACATTTAGGCTTAGTTTATTATGTTTTTGTGGTTCAAGTTTATTTTTTTTAATTTATTTAGCTACTTCAAGTTTAGTTTTGTGTTTAGGGTTTATATGTTAAGGCCTGTGGTTTAGGTTTTATTTAATTTTAAACTCATGATTCCATAATAGATAAGAAATTAACCAATCAAATAAGACATTATCCTCTAATAACTTTGGAATAAAATGGTAATTTTCATAAAATAGTATTTCATTGATTTAACTCCTGAGATAATAAAATTTTATTTTGGCACAACAAAGCTCTGCGCCCATATCATCATCTATCCAGGTGCTCTTCCTTCTTCTCCATTATAGGCTTTGGACCAATAGCTAGTAAGAGTAGCGTAAGCATCAGCTAGAGCCACATCAAATTTACTAGATCTTTCAAATGCTCCTTAACCGCTTAGGGTATGTGTAATGTGGCAATCTGATTTAGGACATTCTTGTGGCTGATGAACATGATGGATGCTACAACAAAGGTGGGATAAGAGAGGGCTAGTGAAAGACAAGTTATCATTAAAAGGGTTGCCTAAAACCATGAGATCATCTTTAGTTCAAGCACCTCAGATCAACATAACCATCATCATACACAAACTGGATGATAAGGCCATAAGAGAATGGCTTAGTCCCCAGCTTAGCAAGGAGAGCAACATGTGAAGATCCCACCTTATCACCTTTTAATCACCAATTGGGGTGATAATTTCAAAATAACCTAAAAGAAAGAGGTCTAAGGATCCAAACCAATTAGGGGAACCATAACATCAATAGTCAAGACCAACATGGGCAAGAGCACCAACTTTAGGAACCTCTTCATTTCTTTAAGATTAACTTTCATATCAGCTCAATTTTAAGGTTTAGGGTTTAGCTTTATGGTTTATGCTTTGTGGTTTAGGTTTAGGGTTTGGGTTTGGTTTAGTTTAGGTTTATTTAGGGTTTTAGATTAGTTTTTTTAGTTTATTTTAGGTTATTTAACGTTATGGTTAGATTTAGGGTTTTTAGATTTATGGTTTAGGTTTTTTTTTACATTTTAAATTAAGTAAACCTGGTAGTTTATATTTAGTTTTATTTAATTTATTTTATTTATTTTAGTTTATTTTTGGTTTATTTTGTTTATTTATTTAGTTTATTTATTTTATTTATTTTATTTTTTAGTTTAGGTTTATTTTATTTATATTTATTTATTTTGGGTTTTTTTTTAGTTGAGTTTTATTTTTTATTTTATCTTATTTATTATATTTAATTTAGTTTTAGGTTTATATTTTATTTTATTTTTTTATTTAGGTTTTAGATTTTATTTTAGTTTATTTTTTAGATTTTATTTTATTATGTTTAGTTTATTTTTTAGTTTGTTTTATTTTATTTAGTTTGTGTGGTTTTAGGTTTAGTTTTAGTTTAGTTTATTTATTTTAGTTTAGGTTTTATTTTTATTTGTTTATTATATTTATTCTTTTAGGTTTAGTTTTTTTTAGTTTTATTATGTTTATTTTTATTTATTTTGAGATTCATTTTTTAGGTTTAGGTTTTTATTTTATCTATTTTAGGTTTATTTTATTTTATTTTATTTAGTTTATATTTATCTTTAGTTTTATCCAAAGTTTATTTTATTTTTAGTTTAGTTTGTTTATTTATTTATTTTAGTTTTATTTCTTTATTTTTTTTATTTATTTAAATCTCAGTTTCATTTTATTTGTTTATTTTATTTTATTTATTTTAGGTTTATTTATTTTATCTTAATAGTTTACTAGTAGGTTCATTTTGTGGTTTGTGGGCTCAGGGTGATTTAGGTTTAGGTTAGTAGTTTAGGGTTTAGGGTTTAGGGTTTGGGTATAATTTCTTTGGGGTTTAGGGTTTGTGGTTGGGGTTTTAGGTTTAAATGTTTAGAGGCAAAAGTTTGTGGTTTGGGTTGGTTGTGGTAGTTTAGGTTTAGGGTTTAGTGGGGTTTAGGGTGGGTTAGATGGGTTTAGTGTTAGTATTATAGGGTTTAGGGTTTAGGTTTGGTTTAGGGTTGTGTTTAGTTTATCTAGCATTTTAGTTTTAAGAGAAGTAATTTAGATTCAACATTTCTTCTTTGATTTCATCAACCACACACGTGTTTTCAAAGACAGCAATGATATAAAAAAAAATGGGCATGCATAGAGCAAAATAAAAACCCTACATATTTAGAATCATCTTTATTATAATGAGAGGTCCATAAGCAGTAGATCGGATCAGCCATTCTTTAGTTTCTCTAATTCCCATCAGAACCACCCCGACCTTTAGAGTAGCGAGATCCACCATCATATCCCCGATCTCTCCCTCCGCCACCACCATGGCTATAACCTCCGTTGCTCCTCCCACTTCCATAACCACCTCTGCTCTGACCACCACCTCCATATCCACCAGCACCTCTAGATCCCCCACTGACACTACGATTACCGCCGCCTCCGCCTTCACCTCCACCGCTAGATCAAGATTGAGCCTGTTTGACGGTGATGTTCCTGCTATCAAGTTTCTCGCCATTCATGATTTAGGCTTAGTTTATTATGTTTTGGTTCAAGTTTAATTTATTTAGCTACTTTTAGGTTAAGGGTTTGGTGTTTAGGTTTATGGTTTACTAAGGCCTAGGTTTAGGTTTTATTTAATTTTAAACTCAAATGATTCCATAATAAGAAATTAACCAATCAAATAAGACATTATCCTCTAATAACTAATAAAATGGAATAAAATAAAATGTAATTAAAAAATTCATAAAAATAGTATTTCAAAAATTGATTTAACTCCTAGAGATAATAAAATTTTATTTTATAAAAGGACAACAAAGCATAGTAACGTAAAACCCATATCATCATCATATTGCTGAGCAGGCTCTTCCTTCTTCTCTTCCATTATAGCAGTTGGACCAATAGCAGCAGTAAGAGTAGCAGAAGCATCAGGCGTAGTAGCCACATCAAATTTACTAGGATCTTTCAAATGCTCCTTAACCTCACCGGGTATGTGTAATCGCGGCAACCGATTGTGACATTCTTGTAAGCTGATGAACATGTGGGATGCTACAACAAGGGTGGGATAAGAGAGGGCTAGTGAAAGAGAAGTTATCATTAAAAGGGTTGCCTAAAACTTCTCGATGAGATCATCTTTAGTTAGGTCAAGCACCTCAGGACTGAACACTGAACCATCATCATACAAAAACTGGACGATAAGGCCATAAGAGAATGGCTTAGTCCCCAGCTTAGCAAGGAGAGCAACATGTGAAGATCCCACCTTATCACTTTTTTAATCAGCTCAATTGGGGTGATAATTTCAACATAACCTAAAAGAAAGAGGTTTGTGAAGGATCCAAACCAATGCTACATGGGGGAGCCATAACATCAATAGGTGCAACAAGACCAACATGGGCAAGAGCACCAACTTTGTATTTCTCAACCTCTTCGCTGACTTCTTTAAGATCAACTTTCATAAAAATCAGCTCAATCATGGTTTAAGGTTTAGGGTTTAGGCTTTTGTGGTTTATGTTTTTAGGGTTTAGGGTTTAGGGTTTGGGTTTAGGGTTTAGAGTTTAGAATTTAATTTAGGTTTTGTGGTTTAGGTTTAGGTTTAGTGGTTATGTTTAACGTGTATGTTTAGGATTTAGGGTTTGGGGTTTAAGATTTACGGTTTAGGTTTTTTTTTACATTTTAAATTAAGTAAACTGGTAGGTTTATGTGTATTTAGTTTATTTAATTTATTTTTATTTATTTTAGTTTATTTTTTTATTTATTTAGTTTAGTTTATTTATTTTGATTTATTTTTAGTTTAGAGTTTTATTTTACTTTATATTTAGGTTTAGGTTTTTTTAGTTGATTTTATTTTATTTTATCTTTTAGGTTTAGGTTATATTTTAACTTAGGTATAGGTTTATATTTTATTTTATTTATCAGGTTTTAGATTTTATTTTAGTTTATTTTAGATTTTATTTTATTTTAGTTTAGGTTTATTTTTTAGTATTTTATTTTTTATTTAGTGTAGGTTTAGTTTAGTTTATCTTAGTAGGTTTAGGTTTTATTTATTTTAGTTTAGGTGGTTTATTTTATTTTATTATATTTTTATTAGGTTTAGTTTTTTTTAGTTTAGTATATGTTTTATTTTTATTTATTTTGAGATTTATTTTTAAGGTTTAGGTTTTATTTATCTTATTTTAGGTTTATTTTATTTTATTTTACGCTTAGTTTATATTATTTTAGTTTTTTATCTAAAGTTTATTTTATTTTTTAGTTTAGTTTTATTTTTATTTATTTATAGTTTATTTTATTTTATTTTATTTTATGTAAATTTAGGCTCTATTTTTATTTTGTTTTATTTTATTTATTTTATTTTTTAGGTTTATTTATTTATTCTTAAGGCTTTATTTTAGGTTTTAGGGTTTGTGGCTCAGGGGTTGGGGATAGTTTAGGTTTGTGTTTAGGGTTTGGGTTTAGGGTTTACAATTTAGCTTAGGGCTAGGGTTTAGGTTTAGGGTTTTGGGTTGGGTCTGGGGTTTAGGGTTTTAGGATTAAATGTTTATTTAGGGTTAAAAGGTTTAGGTTTAGGGTTAGTTTTAGGGTTTAGGGTTTAAGGTTTGTTTTAGGGTTTAGGGTTAGTGATTTTTTATTATTTTTTATTTTTTTTTATTTTTAGGGTTTACGGTTTAGGTTTTAGGTTTAAGGTTCAAGTTTTAGTTTAGGGTTTAGGATTTTTATTTTATTTTCTAACAAAGAGCAAATTCAAATTCAACATTTCTTCTTCTAGTTTTCATCAACCACATAACACATAAAGTTTCTTTCCCATCAACCACCCGCCTCTAGTAGTGGGATCCACCATCATATCCCGATCTCCCTCACACACAATAAAAACCTCATCACAGCCATAGGTTTTTTTTAATTTATTTGATTTTTAGGTTTTTAAGGTTTAGGGTTTAGGGTTTAGGTTTAGGGTGAAGGGTTTAGGGTTTAGGGTTTGGGTTTTACGATTGTAGGTTTTAGGGTTTAGGGTTTAGGGTTAGGCTTTAGGCTTTAGGGTTTAATGTTTCGTCTTTAGGGTTTAAGGTTTTTAGTTTTAGGGTTTAGGGTTTAGGATTTAAGGTTTATGGTTTAGGGTGTGAGTCACTATAGCACCCAAGAGGGGAGGTGAATTGGGCGATACTAAAAATTTTAAAACTTAAATCTTAAAATTTAAGTTTTAGTAGAAAATTAAGTTTTGATTTTATAATGAAAAGATATAAATCCTAATGCAGCAAAAATAAAAGTACAGTAAAGAGAGATAATAGTACAATTTTTTATGTTTCCCAAACCCCAAAACCGCCTATGTCCACTAGTCACCCTTTAGAATCCACTAAACGAAAAAATAGCTTACAAATAGTTCTCCTTTATCTGGCAAGTACAACCCCTACAATAATATGTACTCTCCTACAAAGGGGTGAGTACAACCCCAATATAAATTTTACAGCACAAAAAGAAAAATACAAGATAATAAATTTTGATAAAATAAATCTCTCACAAATATACCAAGCTATCCAATTCAAAAAATGATCTCACAACTTATAAATGATCACTTACAACTTAAAAATTTTGGCAAGATAAAATGCTCACTTAATATTGATAATAAATAATAAAATAAATATCTTAAAGTGATCTTACTAAGAGGTTTATGTTATTACAATTTGTAGACTAATATTAAAATTATTTCAAAATAAATTCACAATATTCTTTTGCATAATAAAATAAATTTCAGCAAGGAATAAATTGTTTTATTTTAACCAAAAATATTATTTCAATTAATGCTAATGATAAGAAAATACTTAAATAAATGAGTATATGATAGATCTAAGTAGGCTAGTAAGCTTTTTATTAAAAAGAGATATCTAGCAAATATGAAAATAATTTCAGCATAATAATTTAATTTAAAATGCTTAAAATATACTTCTAAAATAGATCTAAGAATAAATGATCTTTCAAAATGAGATTAATGAACAAATATTTCAAGAAACCAAAAGAAATTTGTAGGAAGTTAAAGATTTCAATAAGTCAAAATAGATTCTATAAACTATCACAAGAATTTTTCACAAAAAGATGATTGAGAAACTTTGATGTGAAAAACAACGTCCAAAGACTAACTAATCCAAAAAAGTATAAATTAAAAAGAATAAATAGATGGTGAAAATAGCATGAACAACTAAAAAGGATTAAGATCAAGAAGACAAACTCAAGTAATTTGAGAAAGCTTGCTTAGTTGAAGATGTTGAAGCTTTCAAACCAAGGATTTGATCTTGCAATATTTGGAGAACACTTGGAAGGAAAATCTAAGAAATTTTCTCTTAGATTTGCTGGAGGGATTTTGAATTTTGAATGAGGAATGCTTTCATGAAGAGAATGTGGGCTATTTATAGGCAAGAAGGTCATTTTGAATTATTTTAAAAATATATATTATTCTAACCTCATGCTATCATGTGAAAATTTAATATTCAATAAAAATATAATTTATATTAAATAAATATTAAATTAAAGTAGCCAAAATTTGGCTATTCAGATGGGCAAATAAAAAATAATCAAATATGGCTCTTAATATATTCAAAGCATGTAGCATGCATTCATTATAAAAATCAGCTAATGTTTGAAAAGTCATAATAAATTCAATTTTAATCAAACATAGGTCATGTGACCTATCAAATTAAAGGAAAAAAATACAAGGAATCCATTGGAGATGAAATCAGATATAAATTCCTTGATTATAAAATGACTTTGGCTAAAATACAAAATTTCATATATTTTTGTAAATTTTGACATGTGGCATTTAAATATTATGATATAATTGATATATAATCATACATATGTTAGTTATCATATAAGCATCAAATTATATTAAAATATTTAATTTTATTAAGTAAATAAAATAATTACACTTAATAGTCATTATCATTTATTATTTTGACAATTCAAATGCTATGTATGAAACATATATTTGAATGTTAATTAGATAGAGATTTATATAAATTAACCTCATTAAAATTATATGTTTAGTTGTGAGCAAATTGATTCATGCTAATGAATAAATGCATATAACATAAAATATTATATTTTGAGCTTCACATTATCTAATTTGATCTATCTTTCATTCTTCTACTCTTGCAATTTTCTCAAACATATTGTGAGATGTATTGGATATCTAATTAGCAATTGATATATCTGAAATACATAAAAACATTCATTAGAACATTCAAACATTCATTTGTTATCATCAAAATTGATCGGATTGGACATAAGGCTCATTAAGCCAACATAAGGTTTTCAGTTTGGGGTTTAGGGTTTTAGGGTTGTATGTTTAGGGTTTAAGTTTAGGGTTAATTTTAGGATTAGGGTTTTTTATTGAGTTTGTATTTATTATTTTTTTTATTTTTTTTATTTTCTTAGGGTTTAGGGTTTAGGGTTCAGGTTTATTTTTAAATTAGGTAAACCTGTAGGTTTAAGTTTTTTTTTTAGGGTTTAGGGTTTAGCTTAGGGTTTATGTTCTTTTTTTTAAATTCAGTAAATTGGGAGGTTTTGGGTTATTTAGTTTATATAGTGTATTTTTTATTTATTTTAGTTTACTTTATTTTTATTTTTATTTATGTTTATTTTATTTTTAGTTTGTTTAATTTATTTATTTTAGGTTTATTTATTTTAGTTTAAGTTTTTATTTTAGTTTATTTTTTTTTTTAGGTTTATGTTTTAATGAGATTTATTTCTATTTTATTTTTTTTGTTGTTTAGGTTTTATTTTTTATTTTATGTTTGTGTTTAGATTTTATTTTATTTAAGTTTAGATTTTAGGATTTTATTCTAGGTTTATTTTTCATTTTATGTTTTAGTTTAGGATGAGGTTTATTTTTAGTTTATTTTTTTATTTAGGTTAGTTTAGGTTTAGGATTAGTTTATTGGTTTAGGCTTAGGTTTTATTTATTTTAGCTTAGGTTTAGGTTTATTTTATTTTATTTATTTTATTTTTATTTTGGGTTTAGGTTTTTTTTGTCTGTTTAAGGTTTAGGTTCTATTTATTATTCATTTTTAGGCCTTTTTGTTTAGGTTTTTATTTAGTTTTATATTATTTTTATTTTAGATTTATTTTTTATTTTCTTGGTTTTATTCCAGTTTATTTTATTTATTTAGTTTAGTTAGGTTATTAATATTTTATATTAGTTTATTATATTTTATTTTGGAGGTTTAGGTTTTGTTTAGTTTATTTTATTTATTTTATCCAGGTTTAGGTTTTATTTTATTTTATGTTAGGTTTATTTTAGCTCAGTAGGTTTAGGGTCAGCATTTAGGGTTTAAAGGGTTTAGGGTCTTTAGGGTCAGGGTCAGGTTTAGGGTTATCGTGGTAGGGTCAGGTTTGGGGTCAAGATGTTTGGGTTCAGCTTAGGGCTCAGGTCATGAGGGTCTTCGTGTGGGTTTGTAGGGTCCGTGGTAAGGTTTAGCAAATCAGGGTTTCAAGTTTAGTGTTTAGGATTTAGGGGTTTTAAATTAAGCAAACCCGACAGGTTGTTTATTTAGTTCATTTTATTTATTTATTTTAGTTTATTATATTTTTTATTTTTATTTAGGTTTACTTTTTATTTTCATTTAATTTAGCTTGTTTATTTTAGTTCATTTTTTTAGGTTTAGGTTTATGTTTTTGTTTATTTTTTAGTTTAGTTTTCTTTTTATTTCATTTTTTGGATTAGGTTTTATTTTTTGTTTTTATGTTCATGTTTAGGTTTAGGTTTTTATTTATTTTTTTAGGTTTATGTTTTAGGTTTTTATTTTAGGTTTTATATTTTCATTTAGGTTTAGGTTTATTTTTAGGTTATTTTATTTTATTTAGTTTAGGGTTTAAGTTTAGTTTATTTTAGGTTTAGGTTTAGGTTTTATTTATTTAGTTTAGGTTTATTTTATTTTGTTTATTTTAGGTTTATGTTTTTTTAGTTTAAGGTTTGGTTATTATTTTATTTATTTTAGGTTTAGGTTTTATTTAGTTTTATTATATTTGTTTTAGGTTTATTTTATTTTATTTTATGTTTTTTAATTTAGGTTTTATTTTTTAGGTTTGTCAGTTTAGGTTTTATTTATCTTAATTTAGTTTAGTTTAGTTTTGAGTTTAGGTTTAAGTCAGCTAGGTTTAGGTTTTTGCTTAGGTTTTTATTAATTATATTTTCTAAATTTATTTATCTTTAAGTTTTTTTATTTTTTAAAATTATTAGGTTTTATTTAGTTTAGGTTTAGATTTTTAGGTTTTGGTGTTTGGGGAGTCGGTGAAGGGTTTAGTGGTCAGGTTGTGGTCTTTAGGGTTTATGATTTAGGGTTGTAGGTTTTTTTATTTAGGGTTTAGTGTTTAGGGTTTAGGATTTAGGGTTTAATGGTTAAGGGTTTAGGGTTTAGGGTTTAGGGTTTAAGGGTTTATGATTTAGGGTTTAGGGTCAGGTTTATGGGTTAGAGTTTTTTTTGATTTTATTTTTAAATTAATTAAACTTGTTTAGTTTATTTAGTTTATTTTATTTATTTTAGTTTATTTTATTTTTTTATTTTAATTTTGGTTTATTTTTATTTTATTTAATGTAGTTTATTTATTTTAAGTTTATCTATTTTAGTTTTATTTTAGTTTAGTTTTTAGGTTTAGGTTTTGGTTTATTCTTTAGTTTAGTTTTATTTTTATTCTATTTTTTAATGTTTCAGTTTTGTCTTTTAGTTTTAGGTTTAGGTTTAGATTTTTATTTTATTTTTTTAGGTTTAGGCTTTAGGTTTTTATTTTATCTTTATTTTTATGTTTTATTTTTTAGTTTAGGTTTAGGTTTGATTTTAATTTATTTTATTTCATTTAGTTTATGTTTTGGTTTAGGTTTAGTTTATTTTAGGTTTAAGTTTAGGTTTTATTTACTTTAGTTTAGTTTATTTTAGTTTAGGTTTAGGTTTATTTTATTTTTATTTTAGGTTTTGGTTTTTTTTAGTTCAGGGTTAAGGTATTATTTTAGGTTTATTATTTAAGTTTAGGTTTTTATTTAGTTTTTATTTTATTTTATTTTATGTTTATTTTATTATTATTATTTTAAGTTTTGTCTTTTACTTTATTTAAGTTTTTATTTTTAGTTTAGTTAAGGTTTTATTTTATTTTAGTTTTATTTTTTTTTATTTTATTTTCGATTATGTTTTGGTTTAGTCTATGTTTAGGTTTTAGTTTATATTTCAATTTTTAGTTTATTATTTTCTTTATTTTAATTTTATTTATTTTTGGTTATTTATTTTATTAGTTTTAGCTTTTAGGTTTCTGTGGTCAGTGGTCTGGGGTCTGGAGTTTAGGCTCAGAGTTTAGCTTTTATTTAGGATTTATGATTTAGGGCCTGGCTCAGGGTCCAGGGTAGGGTTTAGGTTTGTGGGCTCAGGGTGTGGTAGTGTTAGTAGGGTCACTGTAGATTTGTGTGGTTTAGGGTAGGTTGTGTCCGTGGTTGCCTAAGGCCTAGGTTTCTCAGCCATCATTCATGTTTTAGCTTAGGGTTTATTTTATTTTTATTTATAACAGTGAACAAATTCACATTCAACATTTCTTCTTTGTTTATTTAGATTATTTTTATTTATTTTATTTTATTTTACTTCTTTATTTTATTTAATTTAGTTTATTTATATTAGGTTTATTTATTTTAGTTTAGGTTTTTTTATTTTAGTTTATTTTTAGATTTAGGTTTAGGTTTAAGTTTATTTTTTTAGTTGAGTTTTTTAATTTTCTCTTTAGGTTTTCTTTTATTTTAGGTTTAAGTTTAGTTTGTATTTTATTTTTTTAGGTTTATTTTATTTTAGGTTTAGTTTAGGTTTTATTTTCTTTTCTTAGGTTTAGGTTTTAAGTTCTTATTTTTGATTTATTTTTAGGTTTTATTTTTTAGTTTAGGTTTAAATTTATTTTTAGTTTATTATATTTTATTTACTTTAGGTTTAGGTTTAGATATAGTTTATTTTGGTTTAGGTTTAGGTTTTATTTATTTTAGTTTAATTTATTTTAGTTTTTTTTATTTTTATTTTCAGTTTATTTTCTAGGTTTAGGTTTTTATTCTAATTAGGTTTTTTTAGTTTAGTTTGGGTTTTATTTATTTTATTTTATTTTAGTTTTTATTTTTATTTTATTTTCTTTTTAAGTTTAAGTTTAGGTTTAGGTTTAGATTTTAGTTTATGTTTTTACTTTATTTTTATTTATATATCCCATTTAGGCTTTAGTTTTATTTTGGTTTAGTGGCCCAGTTTAGGTTAGTTTAGGGTGGAGGAGTGGTCCGAGGAGATCTGAAGTTTTTCTCCCGATTTAGGGTAGGGTTTAGAACCCAGGGCTCAGGGTTGGCCTAGGCTTTAGTTTAGGGTCATGGTCTGGAGGATCTTTAGGGTTAGGATCAGTTTAAAGCCTGGCCATGTGCCTAAGCTCCAAGTTTAGTAGTGGCCTGGGGGTTTTTAAAGAAAAACCAGATCCAACATTCTACTTTATATTTTAGTTTTAGGTTTTATTTTAGGTTTATTTTATTAATCAGTCTAGCCCATGCCATCTGGGCTCAGTGGGGGGGTTTAGAACCCATGATCTAGGGTTTAGGGTCATAAGTTTAGGGTTCAGGATCATCTTTAGGTCAGCTTTAGCCTCAGTTTAGTTTTTGTGGTAGGGTTTGTTTCAGGTCAAGTTTCAGGCTTGTATTTATATTTAAGATCTTTTAGTTTATGGTCACTAGGGCCCAGGGTTTCATGTGGGAGTTAGGGTCAGGGCTCAGGATTTATTATAGTTTAGGGTCAGGGTTTAGGATTTAGGGTTGTGTGGTAGGGTTTAGTGGTTTTAATTAAACCAAGTTGAGCTTTATTTAGTTTATTTTCTTATTTATTTTGGCTTATTTTATTTTGATTTTATTTAGGTTTATTCTTTAATTTATTTAGTTTATATACATTTTAAGTTTTCTTTAAGTTTATTTTAGTTTATTTTTATGTTTAGTTTTATTTATGTTTATTTTAGTTTAGTTTTACTTTATTTTATCTGGTTTCAATTTTATTTTAGGTTTTGGTTTAGGTCTTTATTTTATTTATTTAGGTTTAGTTTTAGGTTTTATTTTAGGTTTATTTTAGGTTTTATTTTAGTTTAGGTTTAGGTTTAGTTTATTTTAGGTTTAGTTTTAGGTTTTATTTATTTTAGTTTAGTTTTTTTAGCTTAGTTTAGTTTATTTTATTATGTTTATTTTAGATTTAGGTTTTATTTAGTTTAGGTTAAGTTTTATTTTATTTATTTTAGTTTATTTTTGTTTAGGTTTTTTTTTAGTTTTATTTTATTTCATTTAAGGTTTATTTTATTTTTATTTTAAGTTTATTTTTAGGGTTATTTTATTTTTTAGTTTAATTTAGGATTTTATTTATTTTATTTTATTTTAATTTTTATTTTTTATTTTTAGTTTATTTTTATGTTTAAGTTCAGGTTTTTATTTTTTTATTTTTATAAGTTTATGTCATTTTATTTATTTAACTTTTTAGTTTTATTTAGTTTAGGTTTAGATTTTTAGGTTTTTAGGGTTTAGGGTTTAAGATTTAGTGTTTAGGGTTTGGGGTTTAGGGTTTTGGGTTTAGGGTTTTGGGTTTATGATTTAGGATTTTAAGATTTAGGGTTTATGGTTTAGGATTTAGGGTTTAGGGTTTACTGTTTTTTACTTTTTTTTTGAATTAAGTGAACTCATAGGTTTAGGTTTATTTAGTTTATTTTTTCTTTACTTTATTTTATTTTATTATTATTTTTATTTAGGTTAATTTTTATTTTTATTAAGTTTAGTTTAATTATTTTTAGTTTATTTATTTTATTTTAGGTTTTCTATTTTATTTTTTAGGTTTAGGTTTTATTTTTTATTTTTAGGTTTAGGTTTATATTTTCTTTTTATTTTTTTAAGTTTAAGTTTTAGGTTTATTTTTATGTTTTATTTTTTTAGTTTATTTTTAGGATTATTTTTAGTTTATTTTATTTTATTTAGTTTATGGTTTAGGTTTAGTTTATTTTATGTTAAGGTTTAGGTTTTATTTAATTTAGTTTAGTTTATTTTAGTTTAGTTTTTACTTTATTTTATATTATTTATTCTAAGTTTATGTTCTTTTTTAGTTTTAGGTTTAGGTTTTATTTTTTATTTATTTTTAGGTTTTATTTTTAGGTTTATTTTTTAGGTTTAGGTTTTTATTTTGTTTTCATTTAATTTTATTTTAGGTTTATTTTAATTTTATTTTTTGTTTAGTTTTTATTTTATTTTGGCTTTTTTTATTTTTAGGTTTATTTTTTTTTAAGTTTAGTTTTGGTTTTTATTTATTTTATTTTAGTTTAATTTATATTTTATATTTTATTTTATTTTTAGGTTTAGGTGTAGGTTTAGGTTTTGATTTAGGTTTAGGTTTCAGTTTAGGTTTTATTTGCTTAGGCTAAGATTTATTTATGTATTTTATTTTTATGTTTTATTTAGATTATGTTTAGGTATTTAGGTTTTTAGGGTTTAGGGTTTAGGGTTTAGGTTTTATGGTTTGGGGTTTAGGGTTTAGGGTTTAGGGTTTAGGGTTTTAAAGTTTAGGGTTTAGGTTTTAGGGTTTCAGGTTTAGGGTTTAAGGTTTAGGGTTTATGGTTTAATGTTGTAGGTTTAGGGTTTAGGGTTTAGGGTTAGGGTTTTTTTATTTTTTTATTTATATTTTTTATTTTTAGGTTGGTCCATCCTAGAGCTTTTCAAGTAGAAGAGCTTAATTTAGTTATAAGGAGATTGATTATTGTCCATCGTAAGATGAGAGGCAAGTTTGAACCCACTTGTGAAGGCCCTTTTTCCATAGAGAAAGCCTACTAAGGAAGATCTTATCAGCTTATTAATCATAAGGGAGAGCTCCCAATGATTTCAATCAATGGACTCTACTTAAAGAAATATTATAAATCAAGTTTGAAAATAATTATCATCAATGAAAATTCTATTTTGAATTCAATCTCTTCCATATTGAAAGTATTCTTATTTGTGAATCTTCCACGATATGTTTAGGGTAGGTGTAAGAAACCAGAGCAGCATTCTATCCTTCATCGACATAACACAAACAAAAACTACACATAAACATATAAAACCTACACATATCTTTTATCTCGGGCTACTCTGAGTTGAGATATGCTCCCAACGACACTCATTCAGGAGCTGCTTTAGGTCTGGCTGACGTGCTACCCAGCTAGTGTATCACTCCAATGGTCTTCTTACTCTAGAAGATGTATGTTTGCTATGCTTTCTTCCATACTTGTCCACTGCACACTGACGAGCACCTTTTTAGTTTGGTAGGCCTTATTGCGTGGCCTATAAGATAACTCATGTTGGCTATGTTTAAGAGGATGTGAGTTTGCTATGCTTTCTTCTTGGATTAGCCTTCGTGAACTGACTGGGTCAAGTATATTTGAGGTTGAGGATTTGACAGATACACCTTAGGTTGGTTGGTTTTCATACCTTGGGATACACCACTCATGGTATATGTAAATCTACTATGCTTTCTCCTTGAGTTGGCCACTGTACACCTATAGGCTTTCTTTTTCAAGGCTCAAGATAACACCCCTAGCAGCACCTCCCCTGTGGGAACTATATTTGGATCACATGCTATGTGACCCCATTTAGACACTGCCCAAGTTACTATCAGATTGGGCAATTTCCCTTTCCTAGTAACCACCCCTATGGTTGAAGAATCCATCCTGTTAATATGCATATTCTCCCTTGGTCCAGTAAATCTGAGATAGATCAAGGCAGACATAGCCCCTTCCTAGTGTGGTCCCTCACACACCAATAGGGTCCACACAAACATATAAAAAAAAATATATATTAACTTTTGGATTAGGAAGACACCCCTAGTGGTACCTTTTCCCAAGCGGCATCCTATCTTTAGGCGGTGTCAAAAAACTCCCTATAGAATCGACTACTCTTGAGTTGATATAAGTCCCTAGTAGTATTAACTCAGTAGTCACCCCTAAGTCAGATTCTATTTATTGTGCTACTAATAGGTCACCCCAACGGTTGCTCCGTGCTTTAGAAGATGTATGTCTACTATGCCTTTTTCCTAGCATAGTCGTTGCACAATAAAAGATAACCCCTTAGGTTGGCTAGCTCTACCCCACGACCAGTAGACTATTTCTTTGGGTTTGTAAATATGAGATGGTCCATATAGCCCCTTCTTAGTGGGTCCATCGCACATCGACATGGTCCATAAATTAAATCTATGAAATTTGACTGAGCTCACATCCTTAGTGGATATGCCCTCAGTTTGAAATCAAAGTAACTCAAACAAACCATATCAAATAATATGAAATTAAGATAAAATTAATCCTGACTACTTTTAAGTTGACATAAATCCTCAGCAGCATTCACTCAGTAGACACCCTAGGTCAGGTTTGATTTATTATGCATCCAATAGGTCACCCCAGTAGTTGTTCCTCACTTTGGAAGATGTAAGTCTGCTACACCTTCTTCTACCACCCTTGCGCATAGAAAGGCAAAGGTTGGCTAGTTTTACCCTGTCTTAGGTAGACTATCCCTTTGGATTTGTAAACTTGAGGTAGGTCAAGGCTGATATAGCCCCTTCTTGGTGGGTCCATCCTGATAGGGTCCATACATTAACTTAGATTAAATTAAACCTAATATGATTTTCCCTAGTGGAGTTAAATCATACCCTTCTCCCTAGTGGAGACCCAAATCATATATTAACAAGTCAAGTAAGTATATCAAATTCAAAACTAGCCTCCCAAGTGGAGCCAAATTAAACCAACTCCCCTAGTAGAGTATAAATCATAGTAATCAAACCAAACTCTTATTCCTAGCGGATACATCCCCAAACAAATCTATGAAATTAAACTTAAATCCTGATCCCAACAAAAGTGAACCACTGCTTATGGAAGGTTCATATACTCGATCCCAGTGGACTTATATCTCTAACAGATGTGCCTCCACATCAATTAAAACTAAACAAATTAAAGTCGATTTGATCTTAATCCATGGTGGATTATAGATTCTTATCCCAACAAATCTTCTTTCCACAAATCTTATAATCAAAATAAATTCAAACCTTATCCTTAGCAGATTTTCTTCTTCTATTCCCTTGACATAAACCCCACACATGTCATATCTAATGCATGTGTGATCCCCTAGTGGATCTCCCTCCATGTCCTTGACATGGAATTCTCATCAAATCTTATTTCTTCTCTTATGCACACCTTTAATTCCTCAACCAAAAGCCTAACAATGCATTCATTCAAAATACATCATCTAAAAATCATTATCGATATTTTAGGATTTATGATGGTGCAAGCTCAAACCAACTATATAATATCATGCTAAATATATTATAGTGTGAATTAACACACTATATTATATTATAATATATGATGTTATATTATAATTTTTTATAATATAATATATTGTCGAACATTACACCTCATTATAATCACTTAAAAGGAACAAATAACAAAATTTTCTCAAAATATCAATAATGTTCATTTTGGATGTAAAATTGTTATTTTTCTATTAGAAATGGTACAAAATTGCATAAATTTAGTGTTTCTTCTTAGGGTGTGCCATGAATTTGGCCAAATTTGTCCATCTCAACCATCAAATTAACATTTTTGTGATTTTTCACCTAATGTATTATAACAAAAGTAAAACATACTAAAATGTACAATAACATTTAGTAACACACCACCACATTCATATATATGTGAAGTTATACTGTTATGTATATTATATTTTAATATGCTTTCATATAATATATTATCTTACATTACACCGTAAAATGAATCACTTTAAAAAAAATTATAAAATTTGGATGAAAAATCAACATTTATTTTGGATGCAAAATTCTATTCCTTTGATTAAATGACACACCATAGGATAGCCCCAATGATGTTCCCTAAAGCTTACTTTAAATTTGGCCAAATCCCATCATTTGAGCCTATAAATTAGTATTTTTATGAATTATACCAGTTCAAACTCAACTACATCATATTATAATAAACTAAAATATGCTAAACAATAAGTAGTAATACACAATAGTATGTTATAACGCATGATGCTACACTATGTTATGGCATCATATACTATAATACACTATAACATATTATATTATATTATATTCCAAATCACATCACAAGGGATTGGTTAGGATAAAAAATCATAAAATTAGTCTAAACAATAAAAAAACTAAATATTTTAGCCGTATCACTTACATATTTTAAATTGAAACAATATATTATGATGTCATGCTCTACCTATTATGAATTTGGCCAAATTCCACCATTTTAAAGTCGAAATCAACATTTTTATAAATAATGTTAGTGTAGGCATGACTGCATGATTTTAAAATACTAAAAGAATTTAAAATGCGCAGAACAATATATTATGATATATGATGCTATACTATGCTACAACATATAATATTTACTTCGAACATAAATTCTTACTTTTTAAATAATAAGTGGTCGTAGCATACCTTTGGTACTACAACCTATATCCCACTTCAAATTTAATAAATTTCATCATTTCATTTATTAAATCATTATTTTTAGGATTTATATTAATACAGACTATAGGGCACAATACCATAATATACTAAAACATTTCAAAACATCTTATAACATCCAAAAATACATCACTACGTGTTCAAATATTTGATGCTACATTATACTATAATATATGGTACTATAGTATGATTTAGGATATTCAAATCTTTAAAAGTCAAGGGAAAGTCTCTTGCAAACATTTTCTACCATAATTATCTTAGGATTAGATCATTCTTTAGATCTACTCCTAATGACATCTTTATTCTAGGTTTAGGGTTAATTTAGGGTTTATAGTTTAGGGTTATTTTAGTGTTAGGGTTTAGAGTTAGTTTAGGGTTTATGGTTTAGGGTTAGTTTAGGGTTTAGTGTTTAGGGTTAGTTTAGGGTTTAGGGTTTAGGGTTTAGGGTTTGAGGTTTAGGTTTAGGGTTGTAGATTTTAGGATTTAGGGTTTAGGGTTTAGGGTTTAGGTTTAGCTTAAGGTTTAGGTTTTGGTTTAGGTTTTGGTTTAGGTTTAGGGTTTAGGTTTATGGTTTAGGTTTAATGTTTAAGTTTAGGTTTTAAGGTTTAGGGTTTAGTGTTTAGGGTTTAGGTTAAGGGTTTAAGTTTTACTTTAGGGTTTAGGTTTTAAGGTTTTTTTAATAGAGAATAAATTTAGATTCAACATTTCTTCTTTTTAATTTCATCAACTAAGTAGCACCCTAAGTATCCTAAGACACAAGCGATGACATAGATCAAAAATAAGCACACATAGAGAAAATCAGAAATGCTAGATAAGTAGAATCTCTCTTATAAAGACATAGTTCCATAAGCAGCAGATCAGATTGGCTGTTCTTCAATTTCTCCAGTTCCCATCAAAACCACCATTGCCTCTTGAGCTATGGGATCTGCCATCATATCCCCAATCTCTTCCTCCACATAACCAAGGCTATAACCTCTATCGCTCTTCTTGCCTCCATAACCACCACTGCTCTGACCACCACCTCCATATCCACCAGCACATCTAGAGCCCCCACCACCACTACGATAACCGCTGCCTCCACCTTCACCTCCACCGCTAAATCTTGATTGAGCTTAGTTGATGGTGATGTTCCTGTCAAGGTTCTGCCCATTCTTAGGGTTTAGGGTTATTTTAAGGTTTAAGGTTAGTTTAGGGTTTAGGTTTTGGGGTTCATGGTACAGGGTTGGAGGTTTTAGAGTTTAGGATTTAACATTTAGGGTTTAGGGTTTAGGATCTTATGGTTTATGCTTAGTTTAAGGTTTTATTATTTAGGGTTAGTTTAGGGTTTAGGGTCTATGCTTTAGGGTTTAAGGTTTTTAGGGCATAGGTTTAGGGTTTAAGGTTAGTTTAGGGTTTAGGGTTTTAAGGTTTAGGGATTAGGGATTAGGGTTAGGGTTAGGGTTTAGGGTTTATGTTTTAGGGTTTAAGGTTCAAGGTTTAGGGTTTAGGGTTAGTTTAGGGTTTAGGGTTTCTTAGGTTTATTATGGTTTAGTTTAGTTTAGGTTGTAGTTTAGGGTTTAGTTTAGGTTAGTTTATGGTTTAGGTTTTGATTTAAGGTAGTTTAAGGTTTAAAAAATAGGTTTAGATTTATTTAGTTTACTTTTTTATTTTAGTTTAATTTATTTTTTCTTTCTATTTAGGTTAATTTTTTATTTTTATTTAGTTTAGTTTATTTACTTTAAGTTTTTTAATTTTAGTTTAGGTTTTTTATTTTAGTTTATTTTCTAGGTTTAGGTTTAGGTTTATGTTTATTTTTTAGTGCAGTTTTATTTTTATTTTATTTTATAGGTTTAGGGTTTTTTTATTTTGGTTTTGGTTTAGGTTTTTATTTTATTTTTTTAGGTTTAGGTTTTAGGTTTTTATTTTAAGTTTATTTTTAATTTTTATTTTCTAATATAGGTTTAGGATAATTTTTAGTTTATTTTATTATATTTAGTTTAGAGTTTAGGTTTAAGTTTTATTTATTTTAGTTTTATTTAATTTAGTTTAGTTTTAAATTTATTTTATTTTATTTATTTTAGGTTTAGGTTTTTTTTTAGTTTAGTGTTTAGGTTTATTCATTAGGTTTAGGTTTTTCTTTAGTTTTTATTTTATTTTATTTTAGGTTTTTTTTATTTTACGTTTAATTTCTATTTTACTTAGATTTTTTTATTTTTTGTTTATTTTATTTGTTTTAGTTTAGTTTAGTTTTGTATTTATTTTATTGTAGTTTAGTGATTTTTTTTACCTTTAAGTTTAGGATCAGGTTTAGGTTTGGGATTTTATTTAGGTTTTTATTTTAATTTTTATTATATTTTATTCAAGTTTATATTTTTTATTTATTTTATTCAGGTTTTTATGTTTTTAGGGTTTAGGGTTTAGTGTTTAGGATCTAGGGTTTAATGTTTAGGGTTTAGGGTTATAGGTTTTAGAGTTTAGGGATTATGGTTTAGGGTTTGGGGTTTTGGGTTTAAGGTTTTATGGTTTAGGGCTTAGGGTTTAGGGTTTAAGGTTTTAAGGATTAACGTTTATGGTTTTTGTAGGTTTAGGGTTTAAGGTTTGGGGTTTAGGGTTAGTTTTACAGTTTACGGTTTAGGGTTGGAGGTTTGTTTATTATTTTTTAAATTTTTTTTAAATTAAGTAAACTAGTAGGTTTAGGTCTATTTGGTTTATTTTATATTTATTTTGGTTTATTTTATTTTTTATTTTATTTAGGTTTATTTTTATTTTTATTTAGTCTAGTTTATTTATTTTAGGTTTAATTATTTTAGCGTAGGGTTTTTATTTTAATTTATTTTTGCATTTAGATTTAGGTTTAGGGTTTAGGTTTAGATTTAGGTTTAGTTTATTTTAGGTTTAGGTTTAGGTTTTATTTATTTTAGTTTAGTTTATTTTAGGTTTAAGTTTTATTTTTTATTTATTTTTAGATTTATTTTTTTGGTTTAGGTTTTATTTAGTTTTTATTTTATTATGTTATTTATTTTTTTAGTTTAGTTTAGGTTTTAATTTATTTTGTTCTAGTTTAGTTTTTATTTCTTATTTTATTTTATTTTTATGTTTAGGTTTATTTTTAGGTTTAGGTATAGGTTTTGTTTTAGTTTTTTATTTTATTTTGGTTTAGGTATTTTTATTTATTTTATTTTATTTATTTAGGTTTAGGTTTTAGCCTAGGTTTAGTGTTAGTTGAGGGTTTAGGGTTGAGGTTTAGGGTTTAAGGTTTAGGGTTTAGGGTTTAGGGTTTAGGGTTTAGGTTTTACGATTTAGGTTTTAGGGTTTAGTGTTTTGGGGTTTAGGGTTTAGGGTTTAGGGTTTATGGTTTAGGTTTGAGGGTTTAGGTTTTAGGCTTAGGGTTCAGTTTAGTTTAGGGTTAAAGGTTAGGGTTTAGGATTAGTTTTTAGGGTTTAGGTTTTAGGGTTTAGGATTTATGGTTTAGTGTTTTAGTTTTATAGTTTAAGGTTTTGTGGGTTTAAGGTTTATGGTTTAGGGTTTAGGCATAGATTACTTTAGGGTTTATAGTTTCTATAGGTTTAGATTTTATAGTTTTATTTAGGTTTATGGTTTAGTTTAGTGTTTAGGTTTAGTACTTTAGGGTTGGGTTTAGTGTTTAGGGTTTAGGGTTAGGATTAGGGTTAGGGTTAGGGTTTAAGGTTTAGGGTTTAGGGTTTTGGATTTAGGATTTTTTAGGGTTAAGGGTTTAAGGTTTAGGGTTTAAGGTTTAGGATTTAGGGTTGAGGATTTAGGGTTTATGATTTTTTTAATTAAGTTAACTGACAGGTATAGGTTTATTTAGTTTATTTAGTTTATTTTTTATTTATTTTCGTTTATAAAATTTTTAATTTTTATTTAAGTTTATTTTTTATTTATTTAATTTAGTTTATTCATTTTAACTTTATTTATTTTTTTAGGTTTTTATTTTTTTTAAATTTTTCAGGTTTTGGTTTAGGTTTATGTTTATTTTTTAGTTTAGTTTTATTTTTATTTTATATTTTAGGTGTAGATTTTATTTTTTATTTTTAGGTTTAGGTTTAGGTTTTTATTTTTTATTTTTAAGTTTAGGTTTTATGTTTTTATTTTAGGTTTTATTTTTTAGTTTATGTTTAGGTTTATTTTTAGTTGATTTTATTTTATTTAGTTTAGGGTTTAGGTTTAGTTTATTTTAGGTTTTAGTTTAAGTTTTTATTTTATTTAATTTTGTATTTTATTTAGGTTTAGGTTTTATTTATTTATTTTATTTTTAGGTTTTTAGGGTTTAGGGTTTAGTGTTTAGCATGGGGTTTAGGGTTTAGGGTTTAGGGTTGTAGGTTTTAGGGTTTAGAGTCTAGAGTTTAGAGTTTTGGGTTTAGGGTTTAGGGTTTAGGGTTTAGGGTTTAGGGTTTAGGGTTTATGGTTTTAAGGTTTATGGTTTTGGGTTGTAGGTTTATGGTTTAAGGTTTAGGGTTAGTCTTAGGGTTTAGGGTTTACGGGCAGGGATTTTTTTAATTTTTTTTAAAATTAAGTAAACTGGTAGGTTTAGGTTTATTTAGTTTTATTTAGTTTATTTTATTTTTTATTTTTTATTTAGGTTTATTTTTAGTTTTATTTAGATTAGTTTATTTATTGAGTGCAATGTTTATTGTAGAAGTTATAGTGGTAGTTTTGTGGCATTAGGTGTACAAGTCATTAAAATGAGTGAGCGATTCAAATATTTAGGCTCTGTTAATCATAATGATGTTGAAATAGATGGAGATGCTATTAGTAGAATTCAAGTTGGATGGTTGAAGTGGAGGGAATAGGCTTTGTGTGATAGAAAAGACGCTTAAACTTAAGAAAATTTTATAAGATGGTGGTAAGACCTACAATGATTTATGGTGTCGAATGTTGGCCAATAAAAGAGAAGCATGAGACTAAGTTAAGGTTGCAGAGATGAGGATGCTTAGGTGGATGAGTGGCTTTACTCTTAGAGATGAAATGCGAAATGTGTATGTTCGGGAAAAATTTAGAGTAGCTCTAGTGGAAGATAAAATTAGAGAGAGTCACCTTAGATGGTTTGGCCACATAAAGCGTCGACCATCCAATGACTCGGTTAGGAGAGTAGAAGCATTAGATTTGCCTTATGTTACGAAAGGTAGAGGTAGACTAAAAGACATGGTTAATATGTATTAAAATGACCTTAGTATACTTGAATTGAATGAGAATTTGACACATAATAAGGCATGCGAGAAGGATTCATGTGACCCCACTTGATAATGGCTTGTTGTTGTTGTAATTTAGTTTATTTATTTTAGGTTTATTTATTTCAGTTTAGGCTTTTTATTTTAGTTTATTTTTTAGGTTTAAATTTAGGTTTAGGTTTACATTTTAGTTTAGTTTTATTTTTATATTTTATTTTTGCTTTAGGTTTTATTTTTCATTTTTAGGTTTAGGTTTAGGTTTTATTATATTTTTGTAGGTTTAGGTTTTAGGTTTTTATTTTAGGTAAATTTTTAGGTTATATTTTTATAGTTTAGGTTTAGGTTTATTTTTAGTTGATTTTATTTTATTTAGGGTTTAGGTTTAGTTTATTTGAGGTTTAGGTTTATGTTTTATTTATTTTAGTTTAGTTTATTTTAGTTTAGGTTTAGGTTTATTTTATTTTTATTTTAGGCTTAGGTTGTTTTAGTTTATGGTTTAGGTTTTATTGTTTATTTATTTTTAGGTTTATTCTTTAGGTTTAACTTTTTATTTAGTTTTTATTTTATTTCATTTTAGGTTTATTTTAATTTTATTTTAGGTTTAGTTTATATTTAATTTAGATTTTTTAATTTTTATTTTAGTTTAGGTTTTTATTTATTGTATTTTAGTTTAGTTTTTATTTTTTTATTTGATTTTCTTTTTAGTTTTAGGTTTAGGTTTAGGTATAGGTATAAGTTTTAGTTTAGGTTTTTATTTTATTTTATTATTTTATTGAATTTTAGTTTAGGTCTTTTTATTTATTTATTTTTAGGTTTTATTTAGTTTAGATTTAGGTTTTTAGCTTTTTAGGGTTTATGGTTTAGGGTTTAGGGTTAATTAAGGGTTTAGGGTTTAGGGTTTGGGGTTTAGGGTTTAGGGTTTAAGGCTTAGGGTTTAGAGTTTAGGGTTTAGGCTTTAGGGTTTAGGTTTAGGGTTTAGGGTTTAAGGCTTAGGGTTTAGGCTTTAGGCTTAAGGCTTAAGGCTTTAGGATTTAAGGTTTAGGGTTTAGGGTTTTTTGGGTTTAGGGTTTAGGGTTGAGAGTTTAGGTTTTATGTCTAGTGTTTAGGTTTTGATTTAGGGCTTAGGTTTTTTGGTTGCTTTTAATAGAGAACAAATTTAAATTCAATATTTCTTCTCTTCGATTTCATCAACCAAGTAACACACCAAGTTTTCTAGGACATAAGCGACGACATAGACAGAAAATGAGCATGCATAAAACAAATAAAAAACCCTAGATAACTAGAGCCGTATTTACTGTAAAGACATAGTTCCATAAGCAGTAAATTGGATCCTGTCCTTCTCCAGTTCCATCAAAACCACCCAAGCATCTTGAGTAGTGGGATCCACCATCATATCCCAGATCTCTCCGTCCGCCACCACCATAGCTATAACCTCCATCGCTTCTCCCACCTCCATAACCACCGCTACTCTGACCACCACCTCCATATCCACCAGGACCTCCAGATCTCCCACCACCACTATGATAACTGCTGCCTCTGCCTTTTCCTTCACCACCAGATCTAGACTAAAACAGGTTGATAGTGATGTTCCTGCCATTGATGTTCTACAAATTCTTAGAGTTTAGATTTAGGTTTAGGTTTATTAGGTTTATTTTTTAATTTATTTAATTACTTTAGGTTTAGGTTTAGGGTTTAGGGTTTAAGGTTTAGGGTTTAGGGTTAGGGTTTAGGGTTTAGGGTTTAGGGCTTAGGGTTTAGGGTTTAGGGTGTAGGGTTTAAGGTTTAAGGTTTAAGGTTTAGGGTTTAGTGTTTAGGTTGTAGGGTTTAGGGTTTAAGGTATAGGGTTTAGGGATTTTGGGTTTATGCTTTTAGGCATTAGAGTTTAAGATTAAGGTTTATGGTTTAGGGTTTAAGATTATTTAGGGTTTAGGTTTTAAGGTTTAAGGTTAGTTTTAGGGTTTAGGGTTTAGAGGATAGGGTTTAGGGTTTTGGATTAAGGGTTTAGGGTTTTTTCTAATTTAAGTAAACTAGTAGGTTTTAGTTTATTTAGTTTATTTTTTATTTATTTCAGTTCATTTAATTTTTACTTTTTATTTAGGTTTATTTTTTATTATTTATTTAGTTTAGTTTATTTTTTTAGGTTTAATTATTTTAGCTTATGTTTTTTATTTTAGTTTATTTTTTAGGAGTAGTTTTAGGTTTATTTTATTTTTTAGGTTTAGGTTTCATTTTATTTTTTTAGGTTTAGGTTTAGGGTTTTTTTTATTGAGGTATTAGATTTTTATTTTAGTTTTATTTTTTAGTTTAGGTCTAGGTTTATTTTTAGTTTATTTTATTTTGTTTAGTTTATGTTTAGGTTTAAGTATAGTTCATTTTAAGTTTAGGTTGAGGGTATATTTATTTTAGTTTAGTTTATTTTAGTTTAGGTTTAGGTTTATTTCATTTTGTTTATTTTATTTTTATTTTAGGTTTAATTTTTTTTAGTTTATTATTTATTTTTTATTTATTTTAGGTTTTATTTTTAGGTTTAGGTTTTAATTTAGTTTTTATTTTATTTTATTTTAGTTTTTTATTTATTTTATTTTTAGATTTTATTTAGTTTAGGCTTAAGTTTTTAAGTTTTTAGGGTTTAGGGTTTTGCAGTTTAGGGTTTCAGAGGTTTTTGTGCTTTAGGGTTTAGGGTTTAGTGTTTAGGGTATAGGGTTAGCTTAGGGTTTAAGGTAAGTTTAGGGCTTAGGGATTAGGATTTAGGGTTTTGGATTTAGGGTTTAGTATTTTTTAGGGTTTAGGGTTTGTTTAAGGTTTAGGGTTTAGGGTTTTAGGGTTCAAAGTTTATTTATCTTAGGATTTAAAAGCTAAGCTAGGTTTAGGTTTAGTTTAGGTTTAGGTTTAGGGTTTAGGATTTGGGGTTTAGGGTTTAGGGTTAGTTTAGGGTTAAGGGTTAAGGGTTGTATGTTTAGGGTTATTGGTTTAAGGTTTTGGGTTTAGGGTTTAGGGTCAGTTTTATGATTTAGGGTTTTGGGTTTAGGGTTTAGGATTTAGGGTTTAAGGTTTAGGGTTTTAAAGAAAAAAATTTAAGTAAACGAGTAGGTTTAGGTTTATTTAGTTTATCTAGTTTATTTATTATTTATTTTAGATTATTTTATTTTTATTTTTTGTTAAGTTTATTTCTTTTTATTTAGTTTGGTTTATTTATTTTATTTTATGTTTTCTTATTTTAGTTTATTTTTAAGGTTTATGTTTAGGTTTATGTCTATTTTTTAGTTTAATTTTATTTTTATTTTATTTTTAAGGTTTATGTTTTTATTTTATTTTTTTAGGTTAAGGTTTTGGGTTTTTATTTCTGGTATAGTTTTAGGTTTTATTTTTTAGTTTAGGTTTAGGTTTATTTTTTATTTATTTTATTTATTTAGTTTAGGGTTTAGGTTTAGTTTATTTTAGGCTTAGGTTTAAATTTTATTTATTTCAGTTTAGTTTATTTTAGTTTAGGATTAGGATTATTTTATTTTATTTATTTTTGGTTTTGGTTTTAGTTTAGGGCATAGGTTTTATTTTTTATTTATTTTGAGGTTTATTTTTTAGGCATAGGTTTTTATTTAGATTTTTTATTTTTAGGTTTATTTTATGTTTTTTACATTAGTTTAGGTTTTTATTTTTTTTATTTTAGTTTAGTGTTATTGTTTAGGGTTTTTGGGTTTAGGGTTTAGGGTTTTAGGGTTTAGGGTTTTAAGGTTTAGGATTTAGGGTTATGGATTAGGGTTTAGGGTTTAGGGTTTAAGTTTTATGGTTTAAGTTTTAGGGTTTAGGGTTTTGTGTTTTTAGGGTTTAGGGTTTAGGTTTTAGGCTTTAGGGGTTAGGGTTTATGGTTTAGGGTTTGGCTTTCGGGTTTAGGGTTAGTTTATAGTTTTTGGTTTAGGGTTTATGGTTTAGGGTTTTTTAGGGTTTAGGGTTGTAGGTTTAGCGTTGAACGTTTAGGGTTGTAGGTTTAGGGTTACTTTAGGGTTTAGAGTTTAAATTTTAGGTTTCAGGGTTTAGGTTTTCTTATTTTTTTTAAAAAGTAAGTAACCGATAGGTTTAGGTTGATTTAGTTTATCTTTTATTTATTTTAGTTTATTTTAATTTTTTTATTTAGGTTTATTTTTAATTTTTATTCAGTTTGGTTTATTTATTTTAGGTTTGTTTATTTTAATTTATTTTATAGGATTATGTTTGGGTTTATGTTTATTTTTTGTTTAGTTTTATTTTTATCTTAGTTTTAGGTTTAGGTTTTATTTTTTATTTTTAAGTTTAGGTATAGGTTTTTATATTATCTTTTTAGGTTTAGGTTTTACTTAGTTTAGGTTTATTTTTAGGTTTTATTTTTTTAGTTTAGGTTGAGGTTTATTTTTAGTTTATTTTATTTTATTTCGTTTAGGGTTTCAGTTTAGTTTATTTTAAGCTTAGGTTTAGGTTTTATTTATTTCAGTTTAGTTTATTTTAGTTCAGGTTTAGGTTTTTTTTGGTTTAAGGTTTAGGTTTTATTGTTTATTTATTTTTAGGTTTATTTTTTAGGTTTAAGTTTTTATTTAGTTTTAACTTTATTTTATTTTAGGTTTTTTTATTTTAATTTTACATTTAGTTTTTATTTTATCTAGTTTTTCCTAATTTTATGGTTTAGGGGTCTAGGGTTCTAGGTTTAGGGTTGTTGGTTTATGGTTGTAGGTTTAGGGTTTCAGGTTTAAGATTTAGGGCTTAGGGTTTAGAGTTTTTTATTAAAAAAAATTAAGTAAATTGATAGGTTTAGGTTTATTTAGTTTATTTAGTTTATCATTTATTTATTTTGTTTTTTTTTATTTTTCATTTGGGTTTATTTTTTATTTTTATTTAGTTTGGTTTAATTATTTTAGGTTTATTTATTTTAGTTTATTTTTTAGGTTTTTTTTAAGTTTATTGTTATATTTTGTTGAGTTTTATTTTTATTTTTTTTATTTTTTAGATTTAAGATTTATTTTTTTTAGGTTTAGGTTTAGGTTTTTATTTTATTTTCTTAGGTTCAGGTTTTAGGTTTTTATTTTAGATTTATTTTTAGGTTTTATTTTTTAGTTTAGGTTTAGGTTTATTTTAGTTTATTTTATTTATTTTAGATTTAGTTTTATTTTAGGTTTAAGTCAAGTTTTCTTTATTTTAGGTTTAGGTTTATTTTATTTTGGTTATTTTTGGTTTAATATTTTTTTTAGTTTAGGGTTGAGGTTTTGTTTTTTATTTACTTTTAGTTATTTTTTAGGTTTAGTTTTTATTTTATTTTATTTTAGGTTTATCTTATTTTTATTTTATGTTTATTTCTTATTTTATTTAGGTTATTTATTTTTAGGTTTAATTTTTTTTAGTTTACTTTAGGTTTTTATTTATTTTATTTTAGTTTAGTTTTTATTTTATTTTATTTTTAGGTTTAGGTTCAGGTTTAGGTTTAAGTTTTGGTTTTGGTTTTAGTTTAGATATATTTTTTATTTTTATAGGTTTTAGTTTATTTATTTTAATTTAGTTTAGTTTTAGTTTAGGTTTAGTTTAGATTTTTTTTTTTTTTAGTTTTTTTTTTTTAGTTTAATTTAAGTTTAGTGTTTTTTTTTTTATTTTTAAATTTAGTTTTTAGTTTTAGAGTTTATAGGGGTTTTTTAAATTGTATAGGTTTGGTTTTAGTTTCTTTTTATTTATTTTTATTTTTAATTAACTATATTTTATTTTTATTTAGTTTAGGTTTTTTTAGTTTATTTTTTAGGTTTAGGTTTATTTTTTAGTTTAGTTTTATTTTTATTTTATTTTTTAGGTGTAGGTTTTATTTTTATATTTAGGTTTAGTTTTAGGTTTTTATTTTCTTTTTTTAGGTTTAGATTTTAGTTTTTATTTTACATTTATTTTTAGGTTTCATTTTTTAGTTTAGATTTAGGTTCATTTTTAGTTTATTTTATTTAATTTAGTTTTGGGTTTAGGTTTAGTTTATTTTAGGTTTAGGTTTAGGTTTTATTTATTTTAGTTTAGTTTATTTTAATTTAGTTTTGGGTTTAGGTTTATTTTATTTTGTTTATTTTAATTTTATTTTAGGTTAAGTTTTTATTTTTAGTTTAGGGTTTGGGTTTTATTTTTTATTTTCCTTAAGTTTTATTTTTAGGTTTATTTTTTAGGTTTAGGTTTTTATTTTGTTTTAATTTTATTTAATTTTTGGTTTATTTTGTTTTATTTTACCTTTAGTTTTTATTTAATTTAGGTTTTTTTTTATTTGGTTTATTTTATTTTTTAGTTTAGGTTAGGTTTTATTTATTTTTTTGTATCTTTAATTTATTATAATTTTTTTTTAGGTTTAGTTTTATGTTTTAGTTTAGGTTTTTATTTTATTTTATTTTTTATTTTATTTAGGTTTATGTTTATTTATTTATTTATTTTCTAAGTTTTATTTACTTTAGGTTTAGGTTTTTAGGTTTTATGGTTTAAGTTTTAGGGTTTAAGGTTTAGGATTTAGGATTTAGGGTTTTAGGGTTTAGGGTTTTAGGGTTTAGGATTTAGGGTTAGGGTTGACAGTTTAGGGTTTAGGGTATAGGGTTTTTAGGGTTTAGGGTTTGGGGTTTTAGGGTTTAGGGTTTAAGGGTTATGGTTTAGGGTTAGGGTTATGATTTTTTTTTTTTTTATTATTTAAGTGTTTTGGATTTAGTGTTTAGTGTTTAGGGTTTAGGGTTTAGTGTTGTAGGATTAGTATGTAGGTTTAGGTTTAGGGTTAATTTTAGGGTTTAAGGTTTAGGATTTAGGGTTTAAGGTTTAAAGTTTAGAATTTAGGGTTTAGGGTTTTTTTAAAAAAAATTAAGTAAACCGGTAGGTTTAAGTTTATTTAGTTTATTTTTTATTTTAATTTATTCTATTTTTTATTTTAATTTAGGTTTATTTTTTATTTTTATTTATTTTAGTTAATTTAGTATAGTTTATTTATTTTAGTTTAGGTTTTTGATTTTAGTCTATTTTTTAGTTTTAGGTTTATTTTTTAGTTGAGTTTTATTTTTATTTTATATTTTAGGTTTAGGTTTCTTTTTTTTAAGGTTTAGGTTTAGGTTTTTAATTTAATTTTTTAGTTTTGGGTTTTAGGTTTTTATTTTTTTAGTTTAGGCTTAGGTTTATTTTTAGTTTTTTTTATTTTATTTCATTTAAGTTTAGGTTTAGGTTTAGGTTTAGGTTTATATTAATTTTAGTTTAGTTTATTTTAGTTTAGGTTTAGGTTTATTTTATTTTGTTTATTTTAGGTTTAGATTTTCACTTAATTTAGAATTTAAGTTTTACTTTTTATTTATTTTTAAGATTATTTTTTAGGTTTAGGTTTATATTTTGTTTTTATTTTATTGTATTTTAGATTATTTTTATTTTTATTTTATGTTTTATTTTTATTTTATTTAGGTTTTTTATTTTTAGGTTTATTTTATTTTTTAATTTAGTTTAGTTTTTTATTCATTTTATTTTAGTTTAGTTTTTATTTTATTTTATTTTATTTTAGTTTCTATTTTTTATTTTATTTTATTTTTTTATTTACGTTTTACTTTAAGTTTTTTTATTATTATTATTTTATTTAGGATTACATTTTTTATTTTATTTATTTTTAGGTTTTATTTAGTTTAGGTTTAGATTTTTAGGTTTTTAGAGTTTAGGAATTAGGGTTTTGGGTTTTGAGTTAGTAATTTATGGATTAAGGTTTAGGGTTTAGGGTTGTAAGGTTTAAGGTTTAGGGTTTAGGGTTTAGAGTTTAGGGTTTTGGTTTAGGGTTTATAGTTTACAGTTTAGGGTTTAGGGTTTAGGGTTATAGGGTTTAGGGTTTAGGTTTTAGGGTTGTAAGTTAAGGGTTTAGGGTTAGTTTTAGGGTTTATGGTTTAGGGTTAGGTTTTTTTTAATATTTTTTTATTTTATTTTTTATTTTTAGGGTTTAAAGTTTACTGTTTAGGGTTTACGATTTAGGTTTTAGGTCTAGAGTTCAGGATTTAGTTTAGGGTTTAGAGTTTTTAGTTTTTTCTTAATAGAGAACAAATTCATATTCAACATTTCTTCTTTTTGATTTCATCGACTAAGTCACACACCAAGTTTCCTAAGACATAAGAGACAACAAAGATCAAAAATGAGCATGCATAGAGCAAATCAAAAACCCTAGATAGCTAGAATTGTCTCTATTATAAAGATAGAGTTCCATAAGCAGTAGATTGGATCAGCCATTCTTCAGTTTCTCCATTTCCCATCAGAACCACCCCAGCCTCTCGAGTAACGAGATCCACCATCATAATCCTGATCTCACCCTTCACCACCACCACGGTTGTAACCTTCCTTTCCTCGCCTCACCTCATTGCTCCACCACCATATCCATCAGCACCTCTAGATCCCCACCACCACTGCGTTTACCACCTCCACCTCCTTGCCGGATCTAGGAGCTTAGTTGGGTGATGTTTATCTTCAACATTTTGCCCATTCTTAAGGTTTAGGTTTAAGTTTTCGTTTATTAGGTTCTAGGGTTTAGGTTTATTTTTCAATTTATTTAGATACTTTTGGTTTAGGTTTAGAGTTTGGGGTTTAGAGTTTAAGGTTCAAAGTTAAGGTTTAGGATTTAGGGTTTAGGGTTTAAGGGTTAGGGTTTTAAGGTTTATTCTTTTAGGGTTTAGGGTTTAGGGTTAGGGTTTAGGGTTTAGGGTTTAGGGTTTAGGGTTTAGAGTTTAGGTTAGGGTTTAGGGTTTAGGGTTTTAGGGTTAGTTAAATTTAGGTTTTTGATTATTTTAATTTATTTTTATTACTTTATTTTATTTTTAGGTTTAGGTTTAGGTTTTAGTTTAGGTTTTTAGTTATTTTATTTTATTTTTTTTTATTTAGGTTCAAGTACTTTTATATATATTACTTTTAGGTTTTATTTAGTTTAAGTTTAGGTTTTTAGGTTTTTAGGGTTTAAAGTTTATGGTTTAGGGTTTTAGAGTTTAGGGTTTAGGGTTTATGGTTTAGGGTTTAGGGTTTAAAGTTTAAGTTTTATTTTTTATTTTTATGTTTAGGTTTAGGTTTTTATTTTATTTTCTTAGGTTTAGGTTTTAGGATTTTATTTTAGGTTATTTTTAGGTTTTATTTTTATGTTTATTTTATTTTATTTAGTTTAGTTTTAGGTTTTATTTGTTTTCATTTAGTTTATTTTAGTTTAGGTTTAGGTTTTTTAGTTTAGAGTTTAGGTTTATTTTTATTTATTTTAGGTTTATTTTTTAGGTTTAGGTTTAGATTTTCATTAATTTAAGTTTTATTTTATTTTATTTTACATTTAGTTTTATTTATAATGTCTTTTATTCTTAGGTTTCTTTTAATTTTTAGTTTAGTTTAGGTCATTATTTATTTTATTTTTGTTTATTTTTTATTAGTTTATTCTTTTTATTTTTAGGTTGGTTTAAGTTTTTTGTTTGGTTTTATTTTATTTTATTATTTATTATTTAGGTTTAGGATTTTTATTTATTTTATTTTAAGTTTTATTTTATTTAGGTTATTATTTTTAGGTTTTTAGGGTTTATGGTTTAGGGTTAGCTTAAGGTTTAGGGTTTTTACGGTGTAGGGTTTAAGGTTTAGGATTTCAGGGTTTAGGGTTAAGCAGGGAGGTTTAGGTTTGCTTAGTTTAGAATTTATGGATTTATTCCTCATTTTAGGGTTTAGGGTTTAGGGATGTAGGTTTAGGGTTTAGGGTTAATTTTAGGGTTTAGAGTTTAGCATTTAGGGTTTAGGATTTAGGGTTTAGGGTTTAAAGTTTAGGGTTTAGATTTTTTTTTAAATTAAGTCAACCGGTTGGTTTAGGTTTATTTATTTTAGTTTAGGTTTTTTTTTTTAGTTTAGTTTTCTTTTTATTTTATATTTTAAATTTAGGTGTTATTGTAGTTTATTTTTTATTTATCTTTAGGTTTTATTTTTAGGTTTATTTTTTTTGGTTTAGCTTTTTTTAGATTTTATTTTATTTTAAGATTTTATATTTTATTTTACATTTATTTTTTTTTATTTATTTAGGTTTATTTTTATTTATTTTACTTTAGTTTAGGTTTTTATTTTTAATAATTTTAGTTTATTTTTTATTAATATTTATTTTTATCATTCTTAGGTTTAGTTTTAGGTTTAGGTTTAGGTTTAGATTTTAGTTTAGGTTTTTATTTTATTTTATTTTATTTTATTTTGGTTTATATTTTTTTATTGATTTTATTTTAAGTTTTATTTGGTTTAAGTTTAGGTTTGTAGGTTTTTTAGGGTCTAGGGATAGGGTTTAGGGTTTAGGGATTAGGGTTTAGGGTTTAGGGTTTCGGGTTTAGGGTTTAGGGTTATAGTTTTAGGGTTTTTTAGTTTGGGTTTTAAGTTTAGGTTTTAGGGTTTAGGGTTTTTAGTTTAGGGTTTAGGGTTTAGGGAGGGTTTAGGGTTTAGGTTGTAGGTTTATAAGGTTTAAGTTTAAGTTTGAGTTTAGAGTTTAAGGTTAGTTTTAATGTTTAAGGATTATGGTTAGGGTTTTTTTTATTTTCTAAATTAAGTTAACTCATAAGTTTAGGTTTATTTAGTTTATTTTTTATTTATTCTAGCTTATTTTATTTTTTATTTTGATTTAGGTTTCTTTTTATCTTTAATTAGTTTAGTTTATTTATTTTAGACTTATTTATTTTAGTTTAGGATTTTTATTCTAGTTTATTTTTAGTTTTAGGTTTATTTTTTTAGTTTTGTTTTATTTTTATTTTATTTTATAGCTTTAGGTTTTATTTTTTATTTTAAATTTAGGTTTAGGTTTTATTTTATTTTCTTAGGTTTAGGTTTTATTTTAGGTTTATTTAGGTTTTATTTTTTAGTTTAGGTTTAGGTTTATTTTATTTTATTTTAGGTTTAGGTTTGGGATTTATTTATTTAGTTTTAATTTATTTTTTAGTTTAGTTTTGGTTTTTATTTATTTTATTTTATTTTAATTTTATTTAATTATTTTATTTTATTTTTAGGTTTCGGTTTATGGTTTAGTTTTGGTTTTTATTTTATTTTATTTTTTTATTTTATGTAGGTTTAGGTTTTTTTATTTATTTTTTTAGGTTTTATTTAATTTAGGTTGAAGATTTTAGGTTTTTAAGGTTTAGGGTTTTGGGTTTAGGTTTTATGGTTTAGGGTTTTAGGGATTAGGCTTTTAGGGTTTAGGGTTTTGGGTTAGGGTTTAGGTTTTAGGGTTTGGGTTTATTGTTTAGGCTTTAGGTTTAGGGTTTGATTTATAGTTTGTTTAGGGTTTAGTTTAGGGTTTAGGGTTTAGGTTTTATGGTTTAGGTTTATGGTTTAGTTTAGTATCTGGTTTAGTTTGGTTTTATGGTTTAAGTTTAGCTTAGGGTTTAGGGTTTAGGTTTAGGGTTTTAGGGTTTTGGATTTTAGGGTTTAGGTAGTAGGTTTAGGGTTTAGAGTATAAGGTATAGGTTAGTTTTGTATTTAGGTTATGGTTTAGCATTAGTTTAGGGTTTAGGGTTAAGTGTTTAGCATTTATGGTTTAGGGTTTAAGGTTTAGGGTTTAGGGTGAATGGTTTAGGGTAGTAGGTTTAGGGCTTAGAGTTTAGGGTTTAGAGTTAGAGTTTTTTTTTATAATTTTTTAAATGAACTAAACTAGTAGGTTTAGGTTTATTTAGTTTATTTTTATTTATTTTAGTTTATTTTATTTTCTATTTTGACTTAGGTTTACTTTTATTTCAATTTAGATATTTTATTTATTCTAGGTTTATTTATTTTACTTTAGGTTTTATTTTAGTTTATTTTTTTTTAGGTCTTTAGTCTTTATTATTTTTTAGTTTAGTTTATTTTTAGTTTATTTTTTAAGTTTATGTAATATTTTTTATTTTTGGTTTATTTATATGTTTTAATTTTTAGTTTTGGTTTAGGTTTTTTCTTATTTCAGTTTATATTATTTAGCTTATGTTTAAGTTTAGGTTTAGGTTTTATTTATTTTAATTTAGTTTATTTTTGTGTAGGTTTAGATTTATTTTATTTATATTTTAGGTTTAGGTTTTTTTATTAGTTTAGGTTTTAGGTTTATTATTTAGGTTTAGGTTTTTATTTTGTGTTTATTTTAGGTTTATTTTAATTTTATTTTAGGTTTAGTTTTTATTTAATTTATGTTTTTTTTAGTTTAAGATTTTATTTATTTTATTTTATATTTTAATTTCTTTTTAGGTTTAGGTTTAGGTTTAGGTATTCATTTATGTTTTCATTTTATTTTATTTTTTAGTTAAGGTTTTATTTATTTATTTTATTATTAGGTTTTATTTAGTTTACATTTAAGTTTTTAGCTTTTTAGGGTATAGGGTTTAGGATTTTTTTTTGGTGGGTTTAAGGTTTAGGGTTTAAGTTTTAGGGTTTAAAGTTTTAGGGTTTAGGGTTTAGGGTTTTAATGGTTTAGTGTTTAGGGTTTAGGGTTTAGGTTTTAGGTTTAGGGCTCAGGTTTTAGTTTAGGGTTTAGGGTTTTTGGTTTAGGGTTTAGGGTTTAGGTTTAGGTTTTTATTTTAGTCTATTTTCTAGGTTTAGGTTTTTGTTTATTTTTTTAGTTTTGTTTTATTTTTATTTTATTTTTTTGGTTTAGGTTTTTTTTAAAATTTAGGCTTAGGGTTTTATTTAATTTTTTTAAGTTTAGGTTTTAAGTTTTATTTTAGGTTTATTATTTGGTTTTATTTTTTAGCTTAGGTTTAGGTTTATTTTTTGTTTATTTTTTTATTTAGTTTATTTTATATTGTTTATTTTATTTTTATTTTAGGTTTAGATTTTTTTTAGTTTAGGGTCTAGATTTTATTTTTTATTTATTTTAAAATTTTTTATTATATTTATTTTTTTAGTTTTAGGTTTTTATTTAGTTTTTATTTTAATTTTATTTTGGGATTATTTTATTTAGGTTTTTATTCTTAGGTTTACTTTATTTTTTATTTTAGTTTAGGTTTATATTTATTTTATTTTAGTTTATTTTTATTAGTTTATTTTATTTTATTTTTAAGTTTAGGTTGAGGTTTTAGTTTAGGTTATTATTTTATTTTATTTAGGTTTAGGTTTTTTTATTTATTTTATTTCTAGGTTTTATTTAGTTTTTTTTAAGGAAACCTAGAGAGGGAGAATTTTATTGCCACAAAGAAAGGAGTATAAGGTCCTTAAGAGGGGATAATTTTCTTAGCTACCGCTTAAAGAGTTACATTCAGCCTAGAGAGAAAAATCCCTTATCTAATACAACAAAAGCAAGGAAACTAAATGAAAGAAGTAAAAGACCAAAAAAATAAATAAGAAACAGCACAAGAAACATGACAAACAACCGAAGCCTACTACGAGAGTTAGAGGTCTTTAAAGAGTTGTACAATCCACATCCAAAATTCAAAACCTACAAGGAACCTGTAAATGAAACCTGCAAGCAACTAGAAATTATAATTAGCACAGCTAGAGAAAATCAAGCGTTAACACATAATAAAGAGCAATATAAGAGAAAATTTCTAATAAGGCTCAGGCTCAGTCACTTCCATCTTTAGGGGCAACTACAAATGTGAGCATCCAGACTTGAAAAGAAGGGTTACAATCATATATGCTGCTACTAGCCAAAAGATAGCAGGGAAATCATCCCAGCCATCATAGCCCACTTACCTAGACGAAGGCAATCCACCAAAGAGTGGCAATCAATAGTTTTCTATTACCTACAACCCAAGCAACAGAAAAACCTGTCCCACAAATCACCTAGTCGACTAAAAGCCACCCAAGGAAGTATAAAACCACCACGTAAATGAAAGTAGCCAAGTATTCAGTAAATCCACCATGGATGGGATACAAACTCACGAGTCACCATACAACCACAAGTAACATCCCAAAACCAAAATAGCAACCTACAACTAGCACCAAGAAACCAACAATTCCAAACTAGATCAGAGCACAATGCCAACACTAAGTATAGTCCAACCCAAACAACTGAGGTAAGAAATAAAAAGGCAGTCGCCAAACCTCCATAAAAGATAGTATGACAACCACAAGAAAATTGCAACATCCGGCCACCATAGGCCAAAACCAAAATAAAGAAAAACACCAAAAGGGCAACCCTACTAGCTAACTACAGTTCAGAAAGAAAACCAAAAAAACCAAAAACAATACCAAACCAAAAACCCACAAGTCCACCCAGCTAATTAACAAAGCAGTAGATGGGGCAACTTCGATAAAGAAACATCCAGTCCAAAAGGGACGCAATCCCAACATAGAGAAAGACAAGCATAGTGACAACCAACACAAAGCCACCAAAAATAACCAAGAAATAAATGGTTATCTCCCAATCAGACAAAAAGTTGCAACCGGGGAAGACCGCCCTAATCACCAACACCTAACTAAAGGGGCAGGGAAAATAAACAAAGGCCCCAACCAGGCACAAAAACCACTAAAAGGCCCAACACAAACTCAAGAGTGAAAAGATCAACATCAGCCATCAGATAATAGCCAACCAAGACATCTAGGTAGAGTGTAGTAGCAAACAATAGAACCCACTAGGCGCAAAAATAGCAGTCAAAAAACTTTCTTAAGTAAGGAAATAGCCGGCAAAAACTAGAGAAAAAACCAAGATCAACTTCAATCCAAATGTTAAAGAACCCTTTTTGCAAACAAATGTCAATACCTTTGTTTACACCCATTAATTCAGCATAGATAACAGAACACGCTTTAAGAGGATAAGCAAAAGAACAAATGACATTATCTTTAAAATTCCTAAAAATACCACCACAACAAAATGTATTATGAGAGACAGAGCCATCTGTATTAATTTTAATAATATTATTATGAGTTTTATCCAATATAATCCTATCTTTTTTACATAAGGAGATCTCAGGCAGGTAAAGACCTAATTTTTTGGCCACAAATTTGCAACCTCTAAAATGTGTGTTACTAATTAAACTAGCATTAAATAATGCATCAATTTTTTGTTTGGTTCTATCAATAACCTTTTTATGATTCATAGGAATACCATGATATTTAGCATCATTTTTATCCATCCATATGAACCAAATAAGGGTAATGGAAATAAAAACTTTGATATGACCTTTCACAAATTTTTGGAAATAGGCTTCAAGAAGTTGATATAAAGAAAGAAAGCCATTGAAATGGTTAGTATTAAAAAGATCATCATACCAAAACCATAATTTGGAGGCAATAACACCATTGCCAAAAACATGATTAACATTTTCAATATGAAAATGATAATAAAATTTGGATGGTTAATGAAAACCTTTATCTTAGAGCAAGGAATCAATAAGATTGAAGTTTTTTAGAATTCTCCAAGTAAGGATAGAATAAGAGATAAGGATGATATTATTATAAAGTTTAATAAATACAATAAAAGAAGTATGAGCATCTTTAATATAATTCCAAGCATCTTTAAGAATAAAATCTCCATTATAAGACAACTTAAAAGAAATTTGATCTGGCTTGTTGGGAAGGATAGGAATATCACTAAATTTATCCAAAGAGAGATAGGAATAAATTTGGTAAGTTTACTATCATTCCATTTGTTATTAAGCCAAAATGAGTTAACTTTTATAGCAGCAATAGAATTGGTAGATTTAAAAGCATCAATAGAACCACCACCAATCCAGTTGTCTTGTCAAAAGAAAGAAGATCCCAAATTTATACCCCAAGTATCAAGGATTCAGCCTCCCATTTAATGGAGCAAAGCCTTTCCAAACCGAGGAGTCACCCACTTTATAAGAATAGATAAGAGGGTGCTTGCCCTGGTAGTATTTAGCAGTCATAAAATTAGCCCAAAGGCTTTTTTTTTCTAAAATTCCACTAGATTTTATGTGAGAAGGCAGTAATAGCTTCACGAATAGATTGCATCCAAGCCCACCTTCACCCAGGGGACCACAACATTTATGCCAACAAGTTCAATGCATCTTTTTAACTGAATTATTAGAGCCCCAAAAAAATTATTTAGGACACAATCAATTTTATTTAAGATAGAATTAGTAGGGATAATGGTTGAATAAGATATATAGGCATCGAATTAATAGTACTCTTAAGCAAAGTAAGCCTACCACCAAGAGAAAGTAAGTGAAATTCCCACACTAAAATTTTATTAGAAATTTTTTGGATAAGCTCATAAAAAAGATGGGATCTTTTTTTAATTTTAAAAAGAAGAGCACCTAGATATTTCATAGGGAGTTGTTGGTGTTTAAAGTTAGTGATTCTCAAGATCTGATTGATTTTATTATTAGAAATTTTTGAGGAGGTAATCAAGCAACTCTTGCTTTCATTAATAGAAAGACCACTTTCTCTACCAAAAATATTTAAAAATTTCTTATGTCTTTTTATATGATGAAGGGAAGCATTACAAAGGATAATGAAATCATCAGTAAAGCTAAGATGAGAAATAGGGATATCACCAAGAGTTCTAAAGTACATGCTAGGATTATTATTGAATAAATCATTTAAACTCCTAAAAATATATTCCACAGCAATAATAAACAAAGAAGGGGACAAAGGATCTCCTTATCTTAGACCATGAGAAGAAGGAAAAAAGCCTAAAGCGTCACCATTAAGAAGAATAAAAAACTAGGCATTATTAATACAAATTTTAATAAGGTTAATGAAATTATCAGAGAAACCAAATAAATGCAAGATATTTAAAAGGAAATCCCAATAGATATTATCAAAGGCTTTAGAAATATTTAATTTAAAAAGGATGTTACCACCTCTAGTAGGAACATCCAAATCATAGATAAGCTATTGAGCAAGAAGAATGTTATCAAATATAGATCTCCCTCTAGCAAAATTAGTTTGGTTGAGGGAGATAATTTTTTGAAGCAAAGGACTAAGTCTATTAGTAAAATTTTAGAAATTAATTTATTAAAGAAAGTACAAAGACTAATAGGTTTGAAATCACTCCAAGAATTGAGTTATCTTTTTTAGAATTTAAAGCTTTATTTTTATTACATAAAGCATGAAAAGACCTGGTATTCTTGTCCCCATCAGCAAAATGTTTACTAGTAGCTTTTAATAATGGTCTCATATTCGATAATTAATAAGATTAACTTTTACTTCATTCAAATCCTTAAGCTTAGAAGAATCAGTCAAAATAGTATTTTCTAGATCATAAACCAAAAGTTCCATGTTTTTTATGTTAGCAAATAGATTTTTAAAATAATGTTTGTTCCACCAAACTAGATTTTGTTTAAGCCTTTTTAAAACATAACCCATAATCTATGCATACCCCTAATCGAATTATCAGGGTGTAAAGGGGCAATCTAATTAATAACAACGACTTTAAGAAAATCTAATGCTAAAGTCACATATTTTGAAATCTAAAATATGGTGAGGTATTTAATATTTTAGAGTTATCTTTAACAAAACTCAAAAGAGGGGCATGATCAGATAAAGTTCTACGTAAATGTTCAACATAGGTAAGAGGCCATTGATTAATCTAATGAGAGTTGAAAAGAATTCTATCAAGATGTTGCTAGAGCTTAGAGTTTTACCAAGTATAATTAAAGCCTTCAAAATAAATGTCAATAAGATAGCAATAAAGAATTATATTAGAAAATTCTTCCATAGAATGAATACTAGGAGAGCAACCACCCCTTCTTTATGATGAATACATAATAGTGTTGAAATCACCCCCAACCAGCCAAGGTTTGTTAACAGAAAGAGGTAAACTTCACAAATTCTCCCAAAGAACATTCTGACCAGCTCTATTGCAAGAAGCATACACAAAAGAGCCCAGCACACAAGAATCACCAAAATAAAAGTGAACATTAACAACTTGTTATAGATCATCTAAAATTAAAATATTTAGGAAGCTATTACAAAAGCACCAAATTTTATTACTGATGTTAGAGAAACAATTATTGAAACCAAGCATTCTAGTAACATGATTTATTTTATCAACATGAATAAGAAGTTCAATAATAATAAATAAAGAGATATTGTTAATTCTATAAATATTTCTAATATGGTTACGAACAGTGAGGGTAACAATCCCTCTAACATTCTAAATAAGAGAACTAAGCATAAAAAAAATTATAAAAAGAAATTAAAGGATAATAATAAAGAGAGAGAGAAAGAATAAAAATCCTCTCATAAGATAAAAATTGAAATAATACATTATTTATGTGAAGAGGATCCATATCAAGTAGATCTGGCAAGATTAGGAGGTTGCATCTTAGAGTTTTTAGATTTCTTTCTAAAGATAGTGTGGAAATTTCTATTTTTATCCAAAGTGTCACTTTCAGATAGAGATTGATCAAGAATATTATTAATAGGATATAGATCAAGAACATCTCTAAACACAACTTCCCCCTATTCCAAGTTAGCATTTTATTGAAAAGTTGGAATAGAATGAAGATCAATCTTGGAATTAGGGGAAGGAGAAGAATTTATACCATTCAAAGCACAATTACCAATGTTAAAATTAGTGTTTTTCTCAAGAATTTTATCCACATTCAAGTTATCATTTAAATCCTCATTCTCATCAATTAATGCCAGCAGTAGGAATTGACTCATTAAAGAGTGAATCATCATTTTTTCACCCTCTTTGAATTTGGAATTAGCCAAAATAAGCATGTTCTCAAGTAAAGAAAGGTTGTTGGGCCAACCATCTTTTCAACATTATTAGTACCTTTGTTATGATAGGACTGAGAAGTAGAATCATCAATATTAGGAACATCAAAAGATTCCAAAGAATCTGACCTAATATTAACATTTAAGTTATTTTTAGGCACAAAAATAGTTTTATTAACTTTATTAAAACCAACTTTAGAGTTAGGATCATTCTAAATTTTCTTTTTAAGATGTGGGTGAAGAACAAAACACTCTAAATTATCATGACAATGTATCTTGCAATGGGAATAGAATACTAAAAAATTTTCAAATTTGACCTTTTGTAAGTAGCAAAACTTTTGGATCAATCAGACATCCTTAGGATGTTTTTTAGATATGTCAAGTTCAACTAATATACGAGCAACAAAGGGATGGGAACTCATAGCGGTCACCTGATGGTTTTGGAGTGGCAGACCAAAAAGTGCCCCGATAGCAAATAAAACATGGTGGGTAACATAATGGGTTCTCATAATTAGAAGAGCTAACCACATAGAAATAATAGGTGATTTCTCATTTATATCAAAAAGGGGAGACCACTTCAACAAATGCATTTGACAATTAAAGATAGAATAAGATCGACGTGAGAAAACCCATGAATAATCCAAATTGTTTGTAAGTTGAATCAAAATATGTCTTGGATTGATCAAGCCATTAGAGAAAGCACCCAAAAGTTTAAGGTTATGAAAAAAAAGCTTGGTTCATGTCCAAATTTGATCGTCGTAGAGTAAATTTTCCAATCAAAGTTAATTCAAAAGGTTTTGCAAGCTTTTTGACATTAAGATTTGAACACATTATCTCAGACATAACTTTAAAAGAAGTCAAAATTAGATTCACCTAGTTAGAAGACGTAAAGGTCTTACCATAAAGTACATCCTTAAAAGATTTAATAGTAGGAATGTCATTGGGTTCATTAATCCCCAAAATTGGATGCCACGATCATCTAAAATTAGGGATGTAAGTCTTGGGTAGTATGAGATCATAGCCATATTCAGAAGAGACACATCATGTAAATAGCCAAAATTGAAAGAAACTCCAGAAATTGGTCGAGAATGATGAAGGATCCAACAAAAATGTAGGACCAGAATGTGCCGATGAAGGGGGAAATGAAATCGCTAGAGCACCGCAGGGGAGAGGGTTTTTATCTAGGTTAGGCTAGGTTAAGTTATCTTAGTTTTTGTCTTGGTTTTAATTAGATTAAGTTTAGGTTTTTAGGGTTTAAGGTTTAAGGTTTAAGGTTTTAGGGTTTAGGGTTTTAGGGTTTAGTGTTTAGGGTTAGGTTTTAGGGTTTAGGGTTTAGTGTTTAGGCTTTAGGTTTTAGGGTTTTTAGGGTTTAGGGTTTAGGTTTTAGGGTTTAAGGTTTAGGGTTTAGGATTTAGGATTTAGGGTTTAGGGTTTAAGGTTAGTTTATAGTTTATTTTAGGTTTTAGTTTTAGGGTTTAAGGTTTAGGTTTAGTTGGATTTAAAGTTTAAATTTAGGGTTAGGTTTAGGTTTAGGTTTTGGTTTGAGTTTAGGTTTAGGTTTAGTTTTAGGTTTAGGTTTAGGTTTAGGGTTTATGTTTAGGGTTTAGGTTTAGGTTTAGGTTTAAGTTTAGGTTTAGGTTTTTAGGATTAGTTTAGGTTTAAGGTTTAGGTTTTAGGTTTTAAGTTGATTTAATTAGTTTAGGGTTTAGGATTAGTTTAGGTTTAGTTTTGGTTTAGGTTTTGGTTTAGGTTTTATGGTTTATGGTTTTTTTTATTAGAGAACAAATTTAGATCCAACATTTCTTCATTTTGATTTCATCAAGTAAGTAACACACCAAGTTTTCTATGACATAAGTGAATACATAGATAAAAAATGAGCAAACATAGAATAAATCAAAACCCTAGATAATAAGAACTATCTCTATTATAGAGACACAATTCAATAAGCAGTAGATTGAATGGGCAGTTCTTTAGTTTCTCCAATTTCTATCAGAACCACCCCGACCTCTCGAGTAGCGGGATCACCATCATATCCCCGATCTCTCGCTACACCACCACCACGATGGTAACCTTTATTGCTCATTCAGGCTCGACATCCACCACTACTCCAACCACTATCTCCATATACACCAGCACCTCCAGATCCCCCACCACCACTGCGATAACTGCAGCCTCTACCTTCGCCTCCACCACCAGATCTTGACTGAGCCTACTGTCAAGGTTCTACCATTCTTAGGGTTTAGGTTTAGGTTTATTAGGTTTTATGGTTTAGGTTTATTTTTTATATTTTTTAGTAACTTTAGGTTTAGGTTTAGGATTTAGGGGGTTAGGTTAGGTTTAGTGTTTAGTTTAGGGTTTAGGGCTTAAGGAGGGTTTAGGGTTTTAGGGTTTATGCTTTTTAGGGTTTAAACTTTAGGGTTAGGGTTTAAGGTTTAGTAGTAGGGTTTAGGGTTTAGGGTTTAGGGTTGTAGGTTTAGGGTTTAGGGTTTAGGATTTAGGGTTTATGTTTTAAAAAAATTTAAAAGCTGGTATGTTTAGGTTTATTTAGTTTATTTAATATTTATTTATTTTAGTTTATTTTATTTTTATTTCAATTTAGGTTTTCTTATTTAGTTTAGTTTCTTTATTTAGGTTTATTTATTTTAGTTTCGATTTTTTATTTTAGTTTATTTTTTAGGTTTTGGTTTATTTTTTAGTTGAGTTTTTTTAATTTTTTTTATTTTGTAGGTTCAAGTTTTATTTTTTATTTTTAGGTTTAGGTTTAGGTTTTTATTTTATTTTTTAGGTTTAGGTTTTATGTTTTTAGTTTTTGTTTATTATTAGGTTTTATTTTTTAGCTTAGGTTTAGGTTTATTTTTAGTTTATTTTATTTAGTTTAGGTTTATTTTAGTTTATTTTATTTTATTTAGTTTATAAGTTTAGGTTTAGGTTTTATTTATTTTAGTATAGTTTATTTTATTTTAGGTTTAGGTTTATTTTATTTTTATTTTGTTTAGGATTTAACTTTTATTTTTTATTTATTTTTAACTTTTATTTTAATATTTATTTTTTTGGTTTTGTTTTTTATTTAGTTTTTATTTTATTTTATTTTAAGTTTATATTATTTTTATTTTACATTTAGTTTTTATTTTATTTAGGTCTTTTATTCTTAGGTTTATATTATTTTTAGTTTAGTTTAGGTTTTTATTTATTTTATTTAAAATTATTATTATAAGTTTATTTTATTTTATTTTTAGGTTTAGGTTTCAGTTTTAGTTTATATTTTTATTTTTATTTAAGTTTTTATTTTAGTTTATTTTTTAGGTTTAGGTTTTGGTTTATATTTATTTTTTATTAGTTTTATTATTATTTTTTTAGGATTAAGTTTTAGTTTTTTAGGTTTTATTTTAGGTTTATTTTAGTTTAATTTATTTTATTTAGTTTAGGGTTTAGGTTTAGTTTTTATTTTAGGTTAAGGTTTTTTTTATTTTAGTTTAGTTTATTTTAGTTTAGGTTTATTTTTTTAATTTTGTTTATTTTGGTTTAGTTTTTTTTTTAGTTTGGGGTTTATATTTTTATTTTATTTTTAGGTTTAGGTTTACTTTATTTTTATTTTATTTTTAGTTTATATTTTATTTAGGTTTTTATTTTTAAGTTTATTTTATTTTTTAGTTATGTTTATGTTTTAATTTATTTTATTTTATTTTATTTGAGGTTTAGGTTTAGGTTAAAATTTAGGTTTTTATTTTATTTTATTATTTTATTTTATTTTGGTTTAGGTTTTCTTATTTATTTTATTTTTAGGTTTTATTTAGAATATGTTTAGGTTTTTAGGGTTTAGGGTTTAAGGTTTAGGGTTTGGGTTTTAGGGTTGTAGGTTTTAAGTTTAAGGGTTTAGGGTTTTTAGGGTTTAGGGTTTAGGGTTTAGGGTTTAGGTTTTATGTTTAGGGTTCTAGTTTTAGGGTTTTTGTTTTTCATTTAATAGGGAACAAATTGAGATTCAACATTTCTTCTTTTCGATTTCATCAACCAAGTAACAAACCAGAGTGAGGAAATCAAATGACCTCCTTAGGGAAAGCTAAAGCCTCGTGTTCCCAAGATATCCAGACTATATACCCATTACCATTCAATCTTATATAAATCAACACATGAATAGAGGAAAGAGAACTCAACATTCATACACTTAAGCTATAAGCACATGCATTTGTTATGTATTTATAACTAACATCATAACACATATTATTAGTCATTTATAAGCTTTTGAAAAATACATTTTGATTTAATAGTGATAATAGCCATGCATATATTAAATCAAATCAACACATGCAAGCTTACATAAAGGAAATCCATTTTATTTTACTTTATAGGTTTGGATTTTGGTTTGGTTTGATTAAGTTTTGATGATTTAAATGTATAATTCATTTAAATTTATGATGATGATTGAAAATATGATGATTTATGAGAAAATCAATTGAGGCTATGTCCATGGGATAGGTCATATGGCTTAGGAAGGGTTTTTATTTAATTTGATTTAGTTTTGATCATCTGAATGTAGATTTGATTTATATTTAGGAATATGATTGAAGATATAAATTGGTTATGAGAAAATCAATTTATTTTTGATTGATTTGGATTAAGATTTGGCTAAGTCCATGTGATAGGTCATATGACTTAGGAAGGGTTTCAAGTTTGGATTTGATCATGGACTTCAATCATTTATTTTGGAATTTGGGTTTGGATTTAGATTTGAATTTGATGTTTGAATTGAACTTGAGGTTCTATTTTAGAAGGTGAACAAGGATTGGATTTGGGTTGTAGGGTAGGTGGATTATCCTAATCCCTAAGGCATAACCTAATCTTATGGTTAACCATTTTAAGTCTTTGGCTTAGGTTAAGTGTTTACCTAATTGAAGTGTCTTATGAGTAGGAAAGTCTTAGTGTCTAGAAGACTCCTAAGTCTAAAATGGGAAGATTGAATTCGCACTCCTGAAGTAAGGTCAACAGGACTTAGGCTCCATAATGTTGCCCTTAGAGATAGATGATTGGAAGGCTGATGCCAAGTTTCACACTTTAGACTTAGATACATCTTTTAACACTTTACTTGGGAGACCATGGATACATGAGAAAAGCATAGTTCCATCCTCTCTACATCAATATATGAAGTTTGTGAGAGGTGGGGTTGTCTACTGTGTCAAAGGAGATCTCAAGACATTTATAGTTCATGAGGTTGGTATATATGAGGATGTAGCTTACTACCTCCCTCAAAATCAACAAGTCTATTCTCATGAACTTGGCCAAAGCTTAAAAATAAAAGAAAAAGAAAAAGAAAAGGAAGAGAGAAAGAAAATGAAAAGATAAAATAAAAGTAAAAGAAAAAGAAAAAGAAAATGAAAGAGAAAAATAAAATGAAAAGGAAAGAGAAAATAAAAAAAGAAAATAAAAGGGAGTGAAAGTAGACTTGGAGGAGGATGTGGAGCCTGACATTAGATTCTACCCATAGTTCATTACTCCATTCAAACATATGAGTAGGATGACCTGACCTCCACTAGGCAGAAGCAATCCCATGGGTGGAAACCCTCTTTATTAGCCACCCAAAAGAAGATATGTTACATCTACCAAGAGTACACCTGCTATCCATATAGATTTAGAATCAAGTTCATAGGATGAGTCTTATATAGTTAGCACACCAGCTAGCTCCTCACAACAGTAGATTCCCTTGGAGGTGACACTTGAGTCAGATAGCGATGAAGAGTGGGCTCCAAAGCAAAGTATAAGTGTATCCAAGTATATATGTGAAACAGTTTGGCATCAGTTGGGAACCATAGCTCTAACCCCACTTTCCTCTCAAAAAGTTAAGGGTTTAGTAGTTAAGGAATCCCTTAAGTCAACCACAGGTGTGAAGACTCAAAGGTTCTTTTTGGGAGCATCGTCTTCAAGTCAAGAAGTTGTTGTAAAACTTGAGGATGATTCATATAAAGAATTAGTAGAATTACCATTTGATTGGTACTTGCCTTATGCTCATAATTTAGCAAAGAAAGTGTTAATCCCACTTACTTGGTCAAAGCACTGGTCAGACTACTTCAAAAGAATATGGAAGAACAAATGCAAAAGCTCAATCAAGACCGATTATGATTCTATAATTGGGTCGGTCGGTGATTACTTAGTCATCACCAATCATTTAGAATCATAGGTTCTTTTGAGATCACATTAAATCATATGAGGAGCTATGCTTAGAAACTTTAGATGATCCAGATGATTTTGAAGTCAAAGATTCACCACCAGAGTTCTAAGAAGAGATCAAGTCAACCATCGACGAGCTCAAGGAAATCAACTTAAGAACTGAAGAAGATCTACGTTTGACATACATCAATTCTTTGTTGAATAAAATTAAAACTAATGACTTAGTTAGACTATTAACTGAGTTTAAGGACTGCTTCATATGGAGTTATCAAGAGATTCCTGGATTGGCTCCTGACGTAGAGGTCCATAAACTAGCAATAAAGCCTCCTGCTAACTCTATCGAGCAAGCTCCTAGATGCATGCAATTAGACATAGAACAATAGGTCATTTCTGAAGTCAAGGAATTTATCGATGCTGGCTTCATCCGAGAAAAAAAGTACACTACCTGGTTAGCCTGCATCATCCCAGTTAAGAAAAAGAATGGCCAAATTCACATATACGTCAATTTTAGGGAGTTAAATAAGCCATTTCTAAAAGATGAATTTCCACTACCAATCTCAAAGCTAATGATGAACATTGCCTCATCTCATGCAGTCTCCTCTTTCATGGATGGCTCATCTAGATATAACCAAATAAATATGGCTCGTGAAAATGAAAGAAACATTGTTTTTAGAACCCAATCAGAATCTATTGCTATAAGGTCATTCCATTTAGCCTTAAAAATGCCAGTGCTACATACCAGAAGGTTATGACTCTAATCATCAACAAACTCATTCATCTTTGACAAACATCTGGTTCTAGAAGATCTGGTTCTAGTTGCCCCTATCTTAGGCAAGCCGTTCATACTTTACACTACTGCATTAGATGACTCCCTTGTTACTTTATTGGCCCAATCTAATGACGAAGGGATGGAAAACAGATACTACTACCTCAGCTATCATCTAATCCTTGCTCAGGCTAATTATCCACTCATTGAGAAGCATTGCATAGCTTTAATCTTTACATCCTAAAAGCTACAACACTACATGCTTCCTCATAAGGTCAACTTAATCTCTAGGATCAATCCACTATAGTATCTCATGACATGGTAGAAGCTATCCGGATGGTTGGCATGACAGTCCATGATCCTCTCGCAGTTTTACATTACCTTCATACCCTTCCATGTGATGAAAGGACAAGCACTAGTAGATTTCTTAGCAGCACACCCACTTCCTACTGACCCTCTATTTAGTGATGATCTCCTCGATGAAAAAATCATAAACTTAGGAGATACTAGCATTCGCCACTGGGAGATGTACTTTGATGGTGAAGCTTCTTATCAATGAGGAGAAGAACCACAATCTATTATTTCAGGAATGGCAGGGGTAGAAATAGTTCTCTTAACTCCACACTGTGATGTGATGAGATTATCATATCATCTATGCAATCCTTGCCCCAATAATGAAGCTGAATAAGAGGCTATGATTGCCAGTCTGGAGTTAGTTATTACTCTAAGCATCCAAAACATCAACATCTTTGGGGATTATCATCTAGTTATCAACCAAATTATTATGTCTTATAAGGTTATGAAGCCCATGCTCCATCACTACCATAAGTACACCATGGAGTTATTGGCCCAAATCCCAGAGGTTACCATTTATAAGATTCCTTGAGGAGAAAATGTTATGGCATATGCTTTAGCCAATCTTTCTAATGAGTTGGCATACTCAGAGGATGAATCCATATCAATAAAGGTCCAAAATAGACAAGTCTTATCCCTTATTGATATTGAACTCATCAAAAAGTACTCTCTTGAAGAAGAGGATGCTATTTCCAAGAAGGATGAAGAGTTAGATTGGAGGCAACCATTCATGGATTACCTAAATAAAGGAAAATTGCCTTAAGAGAAGTCCCAAGCCTATTAGATGAAGCAGAGTGCACTTTCCTACACTCTTGTGGATGGTTTCTTGTACTTGCGGTCTTTCAATCGATTGTGGTTACGTTGTTTAGATAAGCATGAAGCCCATAAGATTGTCACTAAGGTACACTCAATATTATGTGGAGGAAACCATTTCGGTTCGAAGATAAAAGCCAAGATCAAGATACTTGGATGCTACTGGCCGTTGATGATCAAAGATAGCATGGATATGGCTAGGCGATGCCACCAATGTCAAATTCATGGTGTCATCCTACACCAATTGCTCAACATTCTTCATCCTACATTGGCCTCTTAGCCATTCGAGTGTTGGGGTATCGACATAGTGGGTCCGATTGATCTTCTTTTTCCGAAGGGTCATCGGTTCATCTTAGCTTCTACTACTTTTAAATGCATGAAGGCGATTCTACTCAAAGAGGTCAAAGCTCGACATATGCTCCAATTTTTTAGGAACCATATCGTATATAGGTTCAAAGTGTCTCGATTGGAGGTATTCTACCATCAATTATCTGAGTGCAAACTACTTAGCAGAAGCCTTCAACAAAACTCTCATCCAAATACTAAAGAAGACACTCGACAATAATAAGCGATAGTGGCATGAGCATTTAGTTGAAGCCTTTTGGGCCTACGCACATATAGAACTCCAACTCAATTTACTCCTTTCTCCTTAGTGTGTGGGTCCAAAGCCATTCTACCATTAGAAGTCTCCAATTCCATCACTAAGGATAGTTGTGGGTAGCAAGATCACAACAGATCAGAACACTAAGCTGTGGTTAGAAGAGCTCTAAGGTTTGGAGCAGAGATGCCTGCGTGTTTGCCAAAACCTCAAATTATACAAAGCTAAAATGACTTAAATTCATAATAAGTTGGTCTATCCTAGAGCTTTTCAAGTAGGAGAGCTTATTTTAGTTTTAAGGAGACCAATTGTTGCCCGTCTTAAGATTGGAGGCATGTTTGAACCCACTTGGGAAGGCCTTTTTGCCATGGAGAAGGCCTACTAAGGAGGATCTTATCAGCTTATTAATCATAAGGGAGAGCACCCAATGCTTCCAATCAATGGCCTCTACTTAAAGAAATATTATAAATCATGTTTGAAAATAATTATCATCAATGAAAAATCAATTTCGAATTCAATCTCTTCCATGTTGAAAGAAGTCTTGTCTATGAATCTGCAATGATGTGTTTAGGGTTGGTGTAACGATCTCGAGCATCGTCCAATCTTTCATCGACATAACACAAATACATATCTTTTATCTTAGGACTAGGTTGAGATAATGCCCCGGTGGGACTCACTTAGTAGATGCTCTCGAGTCGCTAACGTGCTACCACCTAGTGTGTGCCTAGTGGTTTTCTTACTTTGGGGATGTTGTAGCTTTCCTTCTTTGGTTGGACACTACACACTGACAACCACCTTGTTAGTTTGGTAGGCCTAAATGCATGGCCAATAAGCTACCTAATGTTGGCTTCATTTAAGAGGATGTGAGTCTGTTATGTTTTTTTCTTAGATTAGCCTTTGTGCATTGACTGGGTCGAGTATATTTGAGGTTTAGGATAAGTCCCCTAGTGGTACCTTCCCTCTTAATTACTTCAAGTCTGGGTTCAGTCCTGCCTCTAGGCTCCCCGCTTAGCAGTCACTCAAGGTCATATAACATATACCCACACTAATGATAGACTATCCAGATGATCAGTTCCGCTCAAAGAGTTGTAAGCCTACATGCTTTCTTTTCAGATTGATCATTGTACGCCGATGGAAACCTTAGGTTGGTTGGTTATCACTATTTCAATGAATACACCACTCATGCTAAAGAATACACCTTAGATTGGTTGGTTATCTCACCTTAGGATACACCACTTATGGTAGATGTAAGTCTGCTATGCTTTCTCCTTGAGTTGGCCACTGTACACCTATAGGCTTTTTTTTTCAAGGGCTCAGGATAATGCCCCTAGCAGCACCTCCCCAATGGGCACTATATTTGGATCACATCATTTGTGATTCCATTTAGACACTAAACGGGTTACCATTGAATTGGACAGTTCCCCTTTCCTAGTAACCACCCCTATGTTGGACAATCCATCTTGTGGATGTGCAGATTCTCCTTCAGTCCAGTAAATCTGAGATAGGTCAAGGCCAACATAGCCCCTTCTCAGTGTGGTGCATCACACAACAACATGGTCCACATAAATATATAAACAAAATATATATTCACTTGTGGATTAGGAGGACACCCTTAGATGAACCTTTTCTCAAGAAGATATCCTATCTTTAGGGCAGTGTCAACAAAACTCCCTATAAGAATCACCTGATTACTCTTGAGTTGATATAAGTCCCCAGTGGCATTCACTCAATAGTCACCTCTAAGTTGAGTTTGATTTTTTGTGCTACCAATAGGTCACCCTAGCAATTATTCCTTGCTTTAGAAGATGTAAGTCTATTACATCTTCTTCTTCTACCATTGCACAGAATGGCAACCCCCAGGTTGGCTAGCTACCCATGGCCTGACTATCCCTTTGGATTTGTAAATCGAGGTAGGATAAGTCCGATATAGCCCCTTCTCTGGGTCCATCCGATATGGTCCATAAATTAAATCTATAAAATTTGATCGAGCTCACATCCCCAGCATATATGCCCTTAATTTGTAATCAAACTAAACCAAACAAACCATATCAAATCACATGAAATTAAGATAAAATTAATCCTGACTACTTTTGAGTTGACATAAGTCCCCAACGATATTCACTTAATAGTCTCCCTAGGTTAGGTTTGATTTATTATGCATCTAATAAGTCACCCCAGTGGTTGTTCCTTGCTTTGGAAGATGTAAGTCTGCTATGCCTTCTTCCTAGCACAACCATTGCACCAAGGCAACCCAGTTGGCTAGCCACTACCGAATATCCCTTTCCATTTGTAAACCAGGGTAGGTCAAGGTTAATATAGCCCCTTCTCAGTTGGTCCATCGCATAATGATAGGGTCCATACATTAACTTAGATTAAATAAAACCCAATCTAATTTTCCTAAGTGGAGTTAAATCACACCCTTCTTCTTAGTGGAGCCTCAAATAATATATAAATAAGTCAAACAAACAAATCAATTTAAAACCAACCATCCCAGTGGAGCCAAATTAAACCAACTCCCCCAGTATTGTCTAAATCAAAGAAATCAAACCAAACTCTTATCCCCAGTAGATACATTTCCAAACAAATCTATGAAATCAAACTCAAATCCCAATCCCCAGCGAATAGCCCGAACTTTCTTCCCTAGTGGAAGGTTCACATTCCCGATCTGCAACTGACTTGAGCCCATATCTCTAGCAGATATGCTTCTAAATCAATTAAAATAAATTAAATTAAAGTCTATTCAAACTTAATCCTAGTGGATTATAGATTTTTATCCCCAACAAATATTCTTTCTACAAATCATATAATCAAATTAAATTCAAACCTTATCCCCAACAGATTTTCCTCTTTTATGCCCTCGATATAGACCCCTCACATGTCATGTCCAATGCATGTTTTATACCCTAGCAGATTTTTCTCTATGTCCTTGACATGGAATTCTCATCAAATCTTATTTTTCTCTTATGCACACCTTTAATACTTACTTCAAAAATCATAACAATGTATTCGTTCAAATTACATCATTAATATTGTAATTAACATTTTATGATTTCTGACTCAAACTAACTATACATTATCATGCTAAACATATTATAATGTGAATTAACACAATATATTATATTATAATATATGATGTTATATTATAATTTGCTATAATATAATATATTGTCTATCATTACACCTCATTAGAATCACTTAAAAGGAACAAATAACAAAAATTTCTCAAAACATGAATAATGTTCATTTTGGATGTAAAATTGTTAATTTTTCTATTAGAAATGGTACAAAATAGCATAATTTTGTTGTTTCTTCTTGGGGTGTGCCATGAATTTGGCCAAATTCTTCCATCTCTACCTTCAAATTAACATTTTTGTGAGTTTTGACTCAATGTATTATAACAAAAGTAAAACATACTAAAATGTACAATAACATTTAGTAACACACACCACATTCATATATATATATATATATATATATATATATATATATATATATAAGTTTTATTATTATGTACATTATATTTTAATATGCTTTCATATAAGATATTTATCTTATATTGCGTTAAAATGAATCACTTTAAAAGCAATATGAATTTATCTTATGTGAAAATATTTTATATGATACATATAATATGTTTGTATATATAATATATATATATATATATATATATATATATATATATATATATATATATATATATATATATATATATGCAATATATATATATATATCTTGTTTTATGTTATGTGCATTATATTTTAATATGCTTTCATATAAGATATTATCTTATATTTGCGTTAAAATGAATCACTTTAAGCAAAAATTTATATAATTTGGTTGAAAATGAACATTTATTTTGGATGCAAAATCCATTCTTTTAATTAAATGACACACCATATTATGATGTTCCCTAAAGCTTACCTTAAATTTAGCCAAATCCCATCATCTCAACCTATAAAATATTTTATGAATTACAGACAAAATACTACATCATACTATAGCAAATTAAAAATATGCTAAACAACAAGTAGTAATACAATAATATGCTATAATTCATGATGCTACACTATGTTATGGCATCCTATATTATAATACACTATAACATATTATATTATATTATATTTCATATCACATCACAAGGGATTGCTTAAGATAAAATCATAAAATTAGTCTAAACAAAAAAACTATATATTTTAGTGATTATCACTTACATATTTTAAATTGAAATAATATATTATGATGACATGCTCTACCTATCATGAATTTTGCCAAATTCCACCATTTTAAAGTCTAAATCAACATTTTTATAAGTACTGATAGTGTAGGCTTGATTACATGATTGTAAAATACTAAAGAATTTAAAATCAAAACAATATATTTTATTTTATAAAACATCTTTATATACATTTAATTTATAATATAGACACAATACCATAATATACTAAAACATTTTAAAACATCTTTTCACTAAAACACATCACTACATGATATTATGATGCTAATATTTAATATATGGTAATATGATTTAAAATTCAAATCTTTAATATTCAAGGAAAGTCTCTTGAAGACATCTACCATAACTATGTTAAGATTGCCATTCTTTAAATCTACTTTTAATGACATCTTAAATCAAGGTTTAGGGTTTAGGGTTTAGGTTAGGGTTTAGGGTTAGTTTAGGGTCTAAGGTTTAGAGTTAGTTTAGGGTTTAGTGTTTAGGGTTAGTTTAGGGTTTAGGGCTTAGGGTTGTAGGTTTTAGGGTTTAGGGTTTAGGGTTTAAGGTTTAGGATTTAGGGCTTAAGGTTTAGGGTTTAGGGTTTAGGGTTTAGGGTTTAGGGTTTATGGTTTAGGGTTTTGTATTTAAGGTTTTTAATTTTAGGGTTTAGGCAATAAGGTTTATGGTTTAGGTTTTAGGTTTAGGGTTTAAGTTTTAGTTTAAGGTTTAGGGTTTAAAGTTTTTTTTAGCAGAAAATAAATTTAGATTCAACATTTCTTCTTTTTAATTTCATCAAACAAGTAGCACCTCAAGTTTCTAAGACACAAGCAATGACATAAATAAAAAATGAGCACTCATAGAGCGAATCAAAAGCCCAAGATAAGTAGAATAGTCTCTATTGTAAAGACATAATTCCATAAGTAAAAAATCAGATAGGTCGTTCTTCAGTTTCTCTAGTTCCCATCTGAACCACCCCCGCCTCTTGAGTAGCAAGATCTGCCATCATATCCTCGATCTCTCCTTTCACCACCATGGCTGTAACCTTCATCGCTCATCCAACCTCCATAACCACCACTACTCCAACCACCACCTCTAAATCCACCAGCACCTCCATATCCCCCACCACCACAGTGATAACCACCACCTCCACCTTTGTCTCCATCGACAGATCTAGACTGAGCCAAGTTGATGCTGATATTCATACCATCAAGGTTCTGCCCATTCTTAGGGTTTAGGGAGTAGGGTCAGTTTAGATTTTAGGGTTTAGGGTTTGGGGTTTAAGGTTAAAGGTTTTAATGTTTAGGGTTTATGGTTTAGGGTTTAGGGTTTAGGGTTTAGGATTTAGGGTTTAAGGTTTTAGGGTTTAGGGTTTACGATTTTAGGGTTTAGGGTTTAAGGTTTAGGTTTAAGGTTTAGGGTTTAGGGTTTAGAGTTTTGGGTTTAGGGTTTAGGGTTGTAGTGTAGGTTTAGGTTTAGGTTTTGGGGTAAGTTTTAGGGTTTAGGGTTTAGGGTTTAGGATTTAGGGTTTTGGGGTTTTATTTAAAAAATTTAAGTAAACTTGTAGGTTTAGGTTCATTTAGTTTATTTTTTATTTATCAAGTTTATTTTATTTTTTATTTTTAGTTAGGTTTATTTTTTATTTTTATTTAATTTAGTTTATTTATTTTAAGTTTTCGATTTTAGTTTATTTATTTTAGGTTTTTTTATTTTTATTTTTTTTAATTATTTTTAGGATTAGTTTATTTTTTAGTTCAGTTTTGTTTCTATTTTATTTTTTATTTAAGTTTTATTTTTTATTTTTACATTTAGGTTTTGGTTTTTATTTCATTTTTTAGGTTTAGGTTTTAGGTTTTTTTTCAGGATTAGTTTATGGTTTTATTTTTTTATATTAGGTTTAAGTTTATTTTTAGCTTATTTTATTTTATTTAGTTTTGGTTTAGGTTTAGGTTTTGGTTTATTTTTTAGTTACATTTTTTTATGTTTAAGTTTTATTTTTTATTTTTAGGTTTTTATTTTATTTTTTTAGGCATAAGTTTTTATTTTAGGTTTAATTTTAGGATTTATTTTTTATTTTATGTTTAGATTTATTTTCAGTAATTTAGTTTAGGTTTAGTTTATTTTAGATTTATGTTTAGGTTTTATCTATTTTAGTTTAGTTTATTTTAGTTTAGGTTTAAGTTTATTTTTTTTGTTTATTTTATTTTTATTTTATGTTTATGTTTTTCTAAGTTTAGGGTTTATGTGTTATTTTTTATTTTTTTTTAGGTTTATAATTTAGGTTTAGGTTTTTATTTAGTTTTCTATTTTATTTTATTTTATGTTTATTTTATTTTCAATTTTTAATATATTTAGGATTTTTATTTTTTAGTTTAGTTTAGGTTATTATTTATTTTATTTTAGTTTATTTTGATTTTTTATTTTATTTTTTTAAAGTTTTGGTTTAAGTTTTAGTTTTAGTTTTTATCTTATTTTATTTTATTTAGGTTTATGCTTTTTCAATTATTTTATTTTTAGGTTTGATTTAGTTTAAGTTTAGGTTTTATTTATGGATTAATGTTTTAGGTTTAGTTTTAGGGTTTAGGTTTTATGGTTTAGGGTTTATAGTTAGGTTTATTTAGGGTTTAGGGTTTAGGGTTTAGTGTTTAGGCTTTAGGGTTTAGGGTTTTGAGGGTTTATGGTTTAGTGTTTAAGGTTTAAGGTTTAGGGCTTAGGAATTAGGGTTAGTTTAGGGTTTGGGCTTTAGGCTTTAGGGGTTAGGATTTTTAGTGTTTAGTTAAGGTTTGTTCAGGGTTTAAGGTTAAGGGTTTATAGTTTTAGGGTTTAAGATTTAAGGTTTAGGGTTTAGGGTTTAGGATTAGGGTTAGGGTTTAGGGATTAGGGTTTAGGGTTTAGGGTTTACGGTTTAGGGTTTAGGGTTTAGGGTTTAGGGTAGTAGGTTTAGGGTTACAAGTTTAGGATTTTGGGTTTAGGGTTAGTTTTAGGGTTTAGCATTTAGGGTTTAGGGATTAGGATTAAGGGTTTAGGGTTTTTTTTTAAAATTAAGTAAACAAGTAGCTTTAGTTTTATTTAGTTTATTTAGTTTATTTTTTATTTATTGGAGTTTATTTTATTTTATTTATTTTTATTTAGGTTTATTTTATATTTTTATTTAGTTTAGCTTATTTATTTTTAGTTTTTTTTAGTTTAGGTTTTTTATTCTTGTTTATTTTTTAGCTGAGTTTAATTTTTAGGTTTAGGTTTAGGTTTTTATTTTAATTTTTTATGTTTAGATTTTAGGTGTATATTTTAGGTTCTTTTTTAGTTTAGCTTAAGGTTTATTTTTAGTTTATTTAATTTTATTTAGTTTAGGTTTAGGTTTAGGTTTGGTTTATTTATTTTAGTTTAGGTTAAGGTTTATTTTATTTATATTTTAGGTTTAGTTTTTTTTTTAGTTTACGGTTTAGGTTTTTTTTAAGTTTTATTTTTAGGTTTGATTTAGTTTTTATTCTATTTTATTCTAGGTTTATTTTATTATTTATTTTTATTTTATTTAGGTTTTTAATTTTTTTGTTTTGTTTAGGTTTTTAAAATTTTATTTTATTTAGGTTTAGGTTTTTTTATTTAGGTTTTTTTATTTATCCTATTTTAAGTTTTATTTAGTTTAGGTTTAGGTTTTTAGGTTTTTAGGGTGTAGGCTATAATTTTTAGGGTTTAGGGTATAGGGTTTAAGGTTTTAAGTTTTAGTGTTTTAGGGTTTAGGGTTTAGGGTTACGGTTTAGGGTTTAGGGTTTAGGGTTTAGTGTTTAGGCTTTAGGGTTTAGGGTTTTGCGGGCTTAGTGTTTAGGGTTTAGGGATTAGGGTTAGTTTAGGGTATAGGGTTTAGGGTTTAGGGTTAGTTTAGGGTTTAGGGTTTATGGTTAAGGGTTTTAGGGTTTAGGGTTTAGGGTGTAGGGCTTATGGTTTTTTAAGGTTTAGGGTTGTAGGTTAAGGGTTTAGGGTTTAAGGTTTAAGATTTAGGGTTTAGGGTTAAGGTTTAGGGTTTAGGATTTTTTTTAAATTAAGTAAACTAGTAGGTTTAGATTTATTTAGTTTATTTTTTATTTATTTCAGTTTATTTTATTTTTTATTTTTATTTTTTTAGTTTAGTTTATTTATTTTTGGTTTATTTATTTTAGTTTAGTTTTTTTATTTTAGGTTTAGGTTTAAGTTTATGTTTATTTTTTAGTTTAGTTTTATTTTTATTTTATTTTTTAGGTTTAGCTTTTATTTTTTATTTTTAAGTTTAGCTTTGGGTTTTTATTATATTATTTTAGGTTTAGGTTTTAGGTTTTTTTATATTTTAGTTTTTAGTTTAGTTTAGGTTTATTATTAGTTTATTTTATTTTATTTAGTTTAGGGTTTAGGTTTAGTTTATTTTAGGTTTAGTTTTCAGTTTTATTTCTTTAGTTTAGTTTATTTTCGTTTAGGTTTATTTTATTTTGTTTATTTTAGTTTTAGGTTTTTTAAGTTTTGGGTTTCAATTTTATTTTTTATTTATTTTTAGGTATTTTTAAGGTTAGTTTTTACATTTAGGTTTTTATTTAGTTTTCATTTTATTTTATTTTAGGCTTATTTTATTTTTATTTTGCATTTAGTTTTTATTTTATTTAGGTTATTTAGGTTTATTTTATATTTTAGTTTTGTTTAGGTTTTTATTTATTTAATTTTAGTTTAGTTTTTTTTATTTTTTTATTTTTATGTTTAGGTTTAAGTTTAGGTTTAGGTTTAGGTTTAGGTTTCAATTTTAGTTTAGATTTTCATTTTATTTTAGTTTTTTATTTTATTTAGGTGTAGGTTTTTTATTTATTTTATTTTTAGGTATGGTTTAGTTTAGGTTGAGGTTTTTAGGTTTTTACGGTTTAGGGTTTAGTGTTTAGTGTTTAGGGTTGGGGTTTAGGTTTTAGGGTTTAGGGTTGTATGTTTAAAGGATTAATGATTATTGTTTATGGTTTAGGATTTTAGCGTTTATGGTTTAAGTTTTAGAGTTTAGGGTTTTAAGGCATAGAGTTTAGAGTTTAGGGTTGTAGGTTTAGGATTCAGGGTTTAGGGTTTAGGGTTAGTTTAAGGGTTTAGGATTTAGAGTTAGTTTAAGGGTTTAGGGTTTTTTTTAACTTTTTTTAAAAAAATTAAGTAAACTCGTAGGTTTAGGTTTATTTAGTTTATTTAGTTTATTTAGTTTATTTAGTTTATTTAGTTTATTTAGTTTATTTATTTTAGTTTATTCAATTTCTATTTTTAAATAGGTTTATTTTTAATTTTATTTAGTTTAGTTTTTTGTTTTAGTTTATTTTTTATGTTTAGGTTTAGCTTTAGGTTTATTTTTTATTTTTTACATTTTATTTTGTTTTTTAGGTTTAGGTTTTATTTTTTATTTTTAGGTTTAGGTTTAGGTTTTTATTTTATTTCTTTAGGTTTAGGTTTTAAGTTTTATTTTGGTTTAATTTTAGGTTTGCGTTTATTTTTAGTTTATTTTATTTTATTTAGGGTTTAGGATTAGGTTAAGGTTTAGTTTATTTTAGGTTTAGGTTCAGGTTTAGTTTATTTTAGGTTTAGGTTTTTTTTTAGTTTAAGGTTTAAGTTTTATTTATATTTTAGGTTTATGTTTTTATTTAATTTTTAGTTTTTTTTATTTTAGGATTATTTTATTTTTATTTTAAGTTTAGTTTTTATTTTATTTAGGTTTTTAATTTTTTTAATTTAGAGTAGGTTTTTATTTATTTTATTTTAATTTTGCTTCTAATTTTTATTTTATTTTCTTTTTAGGTTTTGGTTTAGGTTATAGTCTAGGTTTTCTAATTTTATTTTTTGGTTTTATTTAGTTTAGATTTAGGTTTTGATTTTTAGGGTTTAGGGTTAGTTGAGGGTTTAGGGTTTAGTGTTTGGGGTTTAGGGTTTAGGATTTAGGGTTTAGGTTTTAGGGTTTAGGATTAAGGGTTTAATGTTTTAGGGTTTAGAGTTTAGGGTTTAGGGATTAGGGGGTTATAGGATTTAGGGTTTAGGGTTTATGGTTGAGGTTTTGGTCTAGGGTTCAAGTTTTAGTTTAGGGTTTAGGGTTTTAATAGAACAAAGTCAAATTTAACAATTCTTTTGTTGGATTTCATCATAACACACACACAAAGTTTTAAGACCTGCGACCACATAGATGAAAAGTCATGAGCAAATCGAAACTGTTAACTAGAACCATCTCTAGTGTAAAGACATAGTTCCATAGCGATGGATCGATTGTTCTTTAATTTTCTAGTTCCCATCAAAACCACCCGACCTCTTAGTGGGATCCACCATCATATCCACGATCTCCCTCCACCACCATGCTAATCTGTTTCTTCCATTACCTCTTTACCACTTTTTCGACCACCACCTCCATACCCATGAGTACCTCCAGATCCCTGACCACCACTACGATAATTTCCACCTCCTTCTTCACCTCCACCGCCAGATCTAGACTGAGCCTAGTTAACTATGATGTTCCTATCGTCAAGGTTCTACCCATTCTTAGGGTTTAGGTTTAGGTTTAGGTTTATTTTGTTTTAGGGTTTAGGTTTAGTTTTTTCCCATTCCTAGTTAATTTATTTAGTTACTTTAGGTTTAGGTTTAGGGTTTGGGTTTAGGCTTTAAGGTTTAGGATTTGGGTTTAGGGATTAGGGTTTAGGGTTTACTATGTATGGTTTAGGGTTTAGGGTTTAGGGTTTAGGATTAGGGTTTAGGGTTTTTGGTTTAGGGTTAAGGGTTTTTTTTTTAAAATTAAGTAAACTAGTAGGTTTAGATTTATATAGTTTATTTAGTTTATTTTCTATTTATTTAAGTATATTTTATTTTTTAAATTTATTTAGGTTTATTTTTATTTTTATTTAGTTTAGTTTATTTATTTTAGATTTTTTTATTTTAGTTTAGGTTTTTATTTTAGTTTATTTTTTAGGTTTAGGTTTAGTTTTAGGTTTATTTTTAGTTGAGTTTTTTTTTTAGTTTTAGGTTTTATTTTTTATTTTTAGGTTTAGATTTTAAATTTTTCTTTTCAGTTTATTTTTAGGTTTTATTTTTTAATTTAGGTATACGTTTATTTTAATTTATTTTATTATATTTAGCTTAGGTTTAGGTTAAGGTTTAGTTTATTTTAGGTTTAGGTTAAGATTTTATTTATTTTAGTTTAGGTTTAGGTTTATTTTGTTTTGTTTATTTAAATTTTATTTTATGTTTAGGTTTTTTTAGTTTAGAGTTTGGGTTTTATTTTTATTTATTTCAAAGTTTATTTTAGATTTACGTTTTCATTTAGTTTTTATTTTATTTTATTTGATGTTTATTTTATTTTTATTTTACATTTAGTTTTTATTTTATTTAGGTTTTATTCTTAAGTTTATTTTATTTTTCAGTATAGTTTAGTTTTTCTTTATTTTATTTTAGTTTAGTTTTATTTTTTATTTTTTTATTTTTAAGTTTAGTTTTTTATTTTATTTTAATTTAATTTTATTTAGGTTTAGGTTTATTTATTTATTTTATTTTTAGGTTTTATTTAGTTTAGGTTTTTAGGTTTTTAAGGTTTAGGGTTCAATGTTCAGGATTTTAGAGTTTAAGGTTTTAGGGTTTAAGTTTTAGGGTTAGAGTTTAGGTATTTTTTTTTTTTGGGAAACCCCATGTAGGGGTATTTTATTATCACAAAAAGAGGGTTAGAAGGTCCTTAAAGGGGATAAACTCTAGAACTACTGCTCAAAGAGCTACAATCAGCCTAAGGAGTAAATCCCCTATCTAAGTACATCCAAAAGCAAAAGAAGATATTAAAGCAATCAAAAGATACAAGATGATTAACATAATAAGCTAAAGGAAGATTAAGGCCAATGCTCTGGAGGATTTGAGAATGCATGATAATATGGAGCAAACCAGCAAGAGAACAAGAGAGAATCACCTGCAAAATTATAATGAGAGAGAGATTAGAATAGTTAAGGTAATACAAAAAAAAGATAAATGGAAATAATATAATCTTAGAATGATAGTAAGGAATTGTGATAGAGAAGGCTCAGGCTCAGTCACACCAAGTTGGGGCAGATGCAAATATGAGCATCAAACTTGAGAAGGGTTACATCACAAGAGCTACTACCAAACCAAAAGGGAGTGAGATCATCCACCATCATAGCCAACAAACACGAGGAGATAACACCCAGTTGTTGATAGTCTTGTGAGCTTTATTACATGCAAACCTAAACAAAACCATATCTAATATAGAGAAGAAATTGCAAAGAGCTGAATGATAAGGTGTCCCATTCAAGAAAAGTATCATCAATATAGTCATCGACATGAGAATACATAAACATAAGAGAATGAGCCATCTTAGCCTCATGAAAAGGCATATCAAGAAAAGAAAACAAACCGACATATAATCCCTCCACAAGAAAATAGCAGGAGGAGACTTCTGAAATCACGCTAATCAAGTCAATGAGCCTATAATTAACACCATCCCAAACATATGATATATAAATGAATCTTTTAGGGCAAGAAACAACCCCCTTTTTAATATCCATATCAGTAATTGGAAAAAAGTAATTGTAAAGGAAGGTAGCATAGCCCAACATAGGAAATGGACTGCAACCAACTAAAAATAGCACCAAGTAAAAGGCAGTTAGAGCTGACTCCAATAGACATTGGACCAAAATTGGATAATCGATCAACAAACAACCAAGAGAATAAAGACAAAGCGACAAGCATCCATAATACCACTCTTTCGAATAGCGGACATACTGCTACACAAACCTCGAGATGGGAATAGAGACAATAATGAGTATCTGAGATCACAACAATC
>CM038215.1:11977706-12179426 GCA_021442155.1 Cymbidium sinense
ATTCAACCAAAATTCAACCTAAGCATTTCAAGTCAAGTTCTTGGACTTAGCTAAATCAATTTCAAATCAAGCCAAACTTGATTTTTCTTCATGATTCAATCAATCCTTCAATCATGAATTCAAATATAAATACAAACTCAATCATCAAACCAAAACCAAATTCAAAAATCAAATCCAAGTCAAACTTATGTTCACCCTTTTGAACTTGAAATTGTCAAATGAATCAAAACCCATTTGACTTCAACCCACTTGCAAATGGATTTATATTTCAATCATAAGTCCATATGTGAGTTCAATCAAACTCAAATCAAGCTTTGACCAAGCCATTTGACTGACTTAGGGTCACTTGACCCAAAGTGACCTAAAGTACCCCTTTTGAGACAAATTCTAATCCTACACAAATTGGATTGAACTAAGCCCAAATAAGCCTCACATTACGAGCAACAATCATCATGAGATGATCAATCACATAAATGGGGTCAAACCAAGTCAAACCTAAGGGTTGACCAAGTCAACACTAAGCCAAAATGAAACCTAAACTAGCCAAAATCCACCATTGGCCAAATTGATTGAAACCATTGATCAAAACTCATTCATGATCAATGTTTGAACTTGACCAAGTCATCACTAACCTAACCTTAATTGGCCACTTGACCCAAGTTGACCCAACTTGACCTAAAAAGTCAAAATGTGTCAAAACTTGATCTAAGCCAAATTGATTGAAACTAATGGGTCAAGTTCATTCCAAATCACTTGTTGAACTTAACTAAAGCCTCAATGGCCAACTAGACCCAACCTAGCCCAATTGACCTTGAACCCAACTTGACCTAAAAGATCAAATTGAGTCAAATCCAAATATAAACCAAATTGATTGGAAATAAAGATATCAATCCATTTCAAATGATCAACCAAACATAAACCAACCCATGACCTAACCCAAATAGGTCAAATGGGTCAAATGGGTCAACTTGACCCATTTGACCTAAATGAAATCAAATGAACCAAAATCTAAATTGAAAAAACAAAGTTACCAAAATATTTCAAATGGTCATATGAACTTGACCCTTAAACCAATTTAATTTGACCAATGGTTGATTTAAAAGACATGATTTAAATCAACATGAGCCAAATTCATTCCTCAACCTTCCTATTCAAACAATTTCAAATTCTGACCATTTTCATAGGCCATAGGGTAACCTAAAATTAAAAATCCACTCATGGAATTGGTGTAATGATCACTAATGGAATGAACAAATTTAAATTTGGCCAACCAAACACCACCCACTTAGGAATTGAGCACATGAGATCTTTCCTCCACTCAATTATGGGAGCTTCACTACTCCACTCCACTCAAAATCAAACCATGTGCAAGCCTAACAAACCCACTCAAGGAGGTGAATTGGATCAAAATGGCAAAGCTCTTCACGGCCATCCGATTCACCTAGGGGGAGATATACTCGCCCTAATTCCACTTCATTCCATAAGACACACACTCGATTGAGCTAAGGAAACTCAAGCAAGCAATTACATGTCTCCCCAAGCTTCCTAGAGTGAATTAGAATTCTCCATTTTTGGTTTCCTTAAATCAAAAATAGGGGAGGCCAAAGCAATTTCCACTTTGATCATTACTCAATATCAACTCAATTCCTCTTGCAAGAATCTTCAAAGGAGTCAATCGAGTTGATCCAAACCTTTTCCCAAGTTTTCAAGGCAAGGGAGGTGGGACTTCGATCAAGGCCGAGCTCAATTGAAGGAGAGCTTGGCCCATAGGAAGATCCACTCAACCAAATCACCTCAAATCTTCAACAGGGCTTCGTCTCCACTAGACGAAGCTACCTCAATAGATTTGAGCATCGGTGATAGCCTCCGACGAGGTATGCCTTCAACCCGAGCTTAAAGTAGACATGGTGTGGTCCTTTGTGAAAGAAATTCTCACCTCATGAGAATTTGACTTTAGTTCTTCTCCCCTATACTCCTAGATGGTTTGGGTAAAATTTGAGTTCAACCTAAGCTCAATCAAGCTCGGATCATGCCATGGAAGGTGGATGGTTCCCCTTTCCCACAGGGAAACTCAATGATGGATCATGGGCCATCCATCCGCGCATTTTGGATGGACAGCCATGATCAAGATGCATAGGAATATCTGATTAATCCCTTAATATCACAGACTTTATCTCATCCATCCGATCCTTGATTGGATGGGTGAAGAGAAAGCACGTAGCGCCACCGCTAACACAGCACTATGATGTGAAAACTTAAGTGGCCTCTCCCATCACACCACATGGAAAGCGCACACCGCATCAACCTCCACGTGGCACTGACGAGATTAGCTATTTTAATTAGGGATTTAATTAATTATCCTTAATGGCTTAATCTTCATAATTGCATAACTAATTCTAGAAAAAAAATCATAAAAATACAAGGTAAAATGTATTTTAAAGATAATTCAGAGGAGATATTATAAAATTATTTCCAATGGGTTTTTAATAGTGTATTTTCATAAATTAGGTTATTATGTAAAACTTAATAACCCTAATTGCTCCCTAATTATCCCATTGATTAATTACAATCTTCTCATGTGTATCTAGGGGGATGACTTCTACCTCCCCTAATTTTCTTGGAATTTATTGATGGGTCAATTAGGGAGATCAATTAATGAATCCATAATTACTCTCTTTATATATTTAAGGGTAATTAAGCATATGAACAATGGTTTAGTTCCTTTATTAAGTTAATTAAGCCTTGTATATGTATAGAAGAGGTTTATGGAATGGATTTGGGGAATTTTACCTAAGCCATTCCCTAAACCCCTTCCTTCCAATCCAAACTTAAAGGGTTAAACTCTAATCACCTGCTTAATTAATTTGATTTTAAAATCAAAACATTCTAGAACTTAATCAATCCATCTTGGGTAGATGCTAGGTTTTCAATAACCTAAGTGGCTTAAGGAAATCAAAATCCAACCCACATGTGTGGGAAGGGTTATGAAAGTACTTAAATTAAACCCTTTAGCTTAATTAATCACTAATTGTGAGCCAATTGCATTAGGCCCTTTCTTTCCTAGGTACATTATTGATTTAAATTCCTTGTGTGGTTTTATGTCATACATTGGCTCATAATTATTTGATTAAATATGTTAAAGTGGTGTAGTAATGGGTAATTAACACACTTAATTCACACCTTAACCTAACCAAAGCATAAAATTGATCCAATTACATAAAAATTGAACTTAAATAACTCACACATGGGGGAATGGGTTAGGACCAGCAAACTCATCTCACATTTCTCAAATTAAAATCAAACTCAAACAAAATTCAAACTCTCTTTAAAATAAATTTGATTTGCTTTAGATAATTCTATTTCGTAGGATTATCTTTAGGAACTGATTAGGCTGAATGAATACATGCTTTCATCATTTTATTTCTTTCCTAGCGTGCTAAATGTGTATGTCATATGAAAATCATGCATTCATGTATTTTAAAAAATCAAATTTAAAATGAAATATTTCCTTTATGTTAAATTACATGTTTTGGCTAAAGTAAGAATATGAATGGCTATTATCACTATTAAATCCAAAAATTATTTTAAAACTTATGAATGAAACATCAAAATAGAAAGGTATGCTACTTATAATTATTTATGAGCTTGCATGTGAGTAAAAATATAAAGATGTGCATAGTGTGGCTTTCCTTCTCTTTTCTTTTAGCATAATTTTGAATAGGATTTGGCAAAGTGTATAGTTCATTTGAAAATAACACAACACTTGCTTAAATCCTTTCCTATTCATTCCTATGTTATTACTTAAGAAGGACATCCACACTTATACATATGAATTACATAAACAAATCAAACAAACAAACATAAACTTTTGCATCTTTCTTTTTCCATCCATTTCTTTTGTACATGTGTATGTATTTAAGGAAAGTGGTATATTAATCTGGACAACCCCAGGGTTGTAAGTCTTTAAGTAGCCCTAAGTAGGTCTTGTACCTTACACCCCTGGTGCTAACAATGGCACTATACTCACTTATGCCTTTCATACATATATGTGTGCATATGAGAAATGGATAAAAGAATCCCTCTTTTCTACTTAATGAAAATCAAGCGTCATAAAGCATCCAAATTTTTATAAGTAACACTACTTAGCACTCATCATTAAGGTGTTCTAAACATTCCCAATTGTATGTATAGATATGCTTAGGATCTATCCATATGCATGTTACACATGTTGGGAAAGAAATGAAGTGAGGTGTGTTTTGAGATATTAATTCACTTTACTTAATCTTAAAATGTATTTTCTTTTGAATAGGTTTGTTTAGGGAAAATATAAACTTGAGATTAATTAAAATACATAATAAAATATTCACTAAACAAAAATCAAATATGAATCCACCTTAGAAATTACTTAAGGTAGGGAGGAAATAGAAGTTCTCTTCTATTTTCCTCTCCTTGCAACTTAGTAATTACTTGTAGGATTCACTCAAACCTAATCAAAACACAAAATAATACTAACTCAAAATAACTAAACAAAATAAAATGAAACTACCCATCTAAGTTGAAAATTTTCATACTTAGAAAATTTAAACCTTAAATCTATAGCTAAGCATACCACACAAATCTAAATGGCAGACACATTAGGCTAAGTCACCCTTTCCAGCTTTAGGTTTGGGTGGTGCATGGCATGATGTTTGCTTTTGTTTTATGATGTTATGTTTTAGTTTGGATGTTAGGGTGCATGTGCATAGACTAAATGATAGGATGATTTAGTCTAATCATTATCTTTTGTAGGGGATTGTGCTTAAGGGGCGCTATAAAAAAGATATAAAATTGCTTTTAGAGAGCAGGTGTTTATACCCCTAAGAATAATCCAAAATAGGCCAGGTGGATTTGGTTACCCATGTGTTGGGTGCTAAGTCCAATATATATATATATATATATATATATATATATATATATATATATATATATATATATATACATGCTGGATTGTATGGTTTGTTTAGCTAATCTATTTTGTTTTAGATTTTTCTCTTTCCCATTTTTATGTAATTTTGTAATTAGGATTTTGAGTTGATTATTATGGGGAATTAAGATGAACAATGGTTATAAGCTTATATCTTATGTACCATGTGAAGCCTTTGGAGCAACCACATTCCAACCATCCAAAAGGAGGAACTAAAAGAAAAAAAGAAAGAAGAAAAGAAGAAAGAAGAAAGAAGAAAAGAAGAATGAAGACCCCCATAACATGAATTCCTTGCTTAATTGTAATTAATTCATTTGTAATCAAGGTTGTATGAGGGTAAAACTCGACTACCCAATTTGTTTTCGGGTTTGTGCGATGGAAACCAACCCCAAATGGTATTTTATTCTTTTGTGCTAGCTTTATAAAATGTTTAATGTTTATTTAGCTTGTGCATTAAGATGGCATCTTTTCCTAGTTTCTTCCTTGTTTTGATGTATGGCCTGGATGACAATTAGGCATTGAGGAAAATAATTTTTTTAACAAACTAATCAATTCAAATTAAAAATCAACAACTCATAACCTTATCTAAAGCCTAAGTTAAAAATCAAGATAAAATAATTAGCAACCCCTTAGTGGATGTTATCTTTTTTCAAACATCATGCATAAAAGCATATTGTTTTCACTCTTGATTGAGGGCTTCCACCTTTGCATAGAGAACTTGGTTTTGACTATGAGAGCCATGGTGGAAACACACCTCCTTATCTTATTGATTTTTCCCATAATTTAATTTATGGTACATTAGGCATAAAGAATCCTAAATCCTATGCCAAATTGATTGTCCAAAAATGAAAATAATATGATGAAAATTTGCATTAGATTTAAGTCATTAAAGAATACCCTACATGATCTAGTCTCTTAGAGAGTGTGTTTAAGGACTTAGTCTCTTTCTAAATAAACAACATCTTAGGTATCTTGCAAAAGCATTTGACTTGCCTACATATTTTAAAACCATAAGAGGAGTTAGTTGGCGGCCACCCCAAGCAGTTGTAAGTCTAACAGTTGGGTGGTTTATCCTCTCTTGTGGAGATAAACCAAATACCCATTTTTCCCTTAGATTTAGACCATGCTTTTGGCCATCACCAAATCTCCTTAGATTTAGGTTCTGAGGTTGCTACTTCCCTTTACAAGCTACGAGCATAAATCCTGACCTCCTAGGCATTTTTGTGACCTTGTATCATGAAATTATAAGCCCTAACATTCTAATAAAAACTCAACTCAAACAAATTAATTCAATTTCAAAAATGTAAAGCCTAACCTTAGCTTAGTTTAGGATGCTTACTAGGCTTCCTAGTATCTTAAGCATCCCCTACTTGTTTTCATTTAGATTTGATAAGAACTCCTTCCTCTTGATCGATCCCACTTGACTTTCTAAAAAGAAACTAATTTATTGATAATCCTACCTTTTCAAAATCTTTGGAGTCAATGATCATTTACCTTAATCGAGAGTATTCCTAAGGAATCCCATTCTTTAGGATGTAATTAACTATGGGGGCTTGCCCCTGTAGGGAACTTAACGAACTAAGTTTAAAATAAACCTTGCTTTACTTTCCCATGAAAGTAGGGGAAGAATCTTTGGTACATTCCGAAGACCCATTATCCTTAGGAGTTCTTATTAAGGTGATTGGGTCCATTGTAGGGTGGTGACTTCTATCTCTTGAGATAGCACCTTTCCTCAATCGCCATCACCCTAATAAGAACATCTAGATCTGTGGCATCTAACAAGGCATAATTTTATTTATATTTCTATTTTCATTTATCCTTCTTGTAAGGAAGGGATAGATGAAGGCATGAATATATATAAAAAATTTCACCACACCAATGTTCACCTTAGTTCCCAAAACACTTATCCTAATCCTAATATAAAATTTACATTGAAATGAAGGAAAGTAATTCTAGCTACACTTACAAAACAAATGTTAGCTAAACACACCGTACAACCCAAATAGTTATAGGAATAATTTAGAGTTTGTACCCCACACATGGGTAACCAAGCCCACATGTCCTAATTTAGGTTATGCTTAGGGGTATAAGTAACATGCATAGCAAACAGGCATTTATATTCTTATTACAACATCCCTTAAGCACAACCCCCTACAGAAAGCATGATTAGGCTAATCGGCCTAACATCCATCACACATACACCCTAACATCTAGTCTAAAATAATATATCATAAACTAAACATTCATTAAATCTATGCCCTAACCTAAAGCTAGAAATAGAGACTTAGTCTAATGTGCATGTGTTAGAGCTTGTGTGGTATGTCCTAGCTAGGTTATAGAGTTATGATTTGCTAAGTGTGAGAGGTTTAATTTATAAAAGGTTGATTTCTCTTTAGGTAGTTTAGTTGATTCGGGGAATTTTACTTAATGTTTTCTATTATTTAATGTTTCTTACACTTATCAACTAAGTGTTATAAAGTGAAGAAAGAGAGGGAGAGTATCTCTTTTATCCCTACCTTAAGTGATTTCTAAGTTAAATTGATTAATGAATTTCCTTTAGTGAATAGTTTATTATGTGTTTTAATTAACCCTAAGTTTAGATTCACTCTAAATAGCCCTATTCAATAAGAAAGGCATCTTAGGATTAGTTAAGGTGGATTACTATCACATAACACACACCCATTCATTTCCTTCCACCATGTAGACCATGCATATGAATAATCCTAAGCATACCTATACATGCAATGCAAATCTTAGCACACTTTGATGATGAATGCAAAGAGATGTGATTTGAAAATTTGGATATTCCATTTGTTAATTGGATCATTAATGCATGACTTTGTTATGTAGAAAAGAAGGATTTTTCATCCATTAGCTAAATGCACATCCGTATGTATAAAAGTCATAAGTGAGTATGGTGCTACTATTTTCTACACCATTGGTGTAAGGTACAAGACCTACTTAGGGATACTTAAATCCTCATAGCCTCGGGATGTCTAAACTAATATACCACTTTTCTTAGATTCATATAGATGTACAAAATGAACCAAATGGATAAAGAATCATGCAAGAGATTATGTTTGATTTGGTTGTATGATTTACATGTGTAATATGAAGGTCCTTTCTAAGTCTTAATATAGAGATGCATATGAATAGATCTAGGCAAGTGTTGTGTTCTTTTCAAATGAACTATACACTTACAAATCCTATGTGAATCCATGTTAGAGAAGGAAAGAGAACTTTATAATACACATCTATGTTATCATCACATGCAAGCTTATAAATATTTATAACTAGCATCACTTCATTTATAATCTTTGATTTATAAGTTTTTTAAAAAAATAATTTTTAGTTTAATAGTGATAATAGCCACTCATATTCTTAATTTTAGCCAACACATGCAATTTGACAAAAAAGGAAACATTTTACGTAATTAATTTTTATAAAAGAAATAAATGCATGATTTCATATGGCAAATGATATTTAGCATGATTGGAAAATAAAGGAATGAAAGCACATTACTTCATTCATCCTAATTAGTTCCTAAGGACAATCACATACAATTAATCAAAATTATTTAAAGAGATTTTTATCTTTAAATTTGATTTGACTTAGGAAATATGAGAGGGGTTTGCTAGTCCTAACCCATTCCCCCATGTTTGAATCAGTTTGGTTTAATTTAAAACAATTAGGTTGATTTTATATTTGATTACGTTAAGGTATGAATTAAATCTATTAATTACCCCTTAACTATACCACTTTAACATAATTATCCAAGTAATTATGAGCCAACATATGATATGAAACCACATTGAAATTAAATTAGCAATGCACCTAGGAAATAAAGGGACCTAATGCAATTGGTTCATAATAATTGGTTAATTAAGCTAAAGGGTTTGATTAAGTTTTTATAACCTCCTACACATGTAGTTTGATTATATATTTCTTTGGAATTCTCTTAGATTATTGAACATCTAAGAATCTACCCAAGAATTGAATGATTGAGTTCTAGAATAATTTGGTTTTGAGATTGATTAATTAAACTATTTAATGAAGTGATTAAGCCATTAACTAGTTGCAAATTGATTAAGTGTTATCCAAATAAAATAAACTTAGTGGAAAAGATTGGAAAAGAGGTCCCAATCTCATTCCCTATGTCCATTCACTATTTCATAATGATTAGCCAACTTAATTAATGGATTCATTACTGTTTAACATGCTAATTAATCATTTAATTAATTAAGAAGGGATTAAGAATGAAACAATCAATTCCCCTAATTAATCATGCAATAAATTCTAAGAAATTATGGGAGTTAGAGGTCATCCCACTAATCAAACTCAAACATTTTGAGATTAATTGTTAGAGTAATTAGAGAATAATTAGCTTAATTACATTTCTAATAACACCCAAATTGAGTAAAAATCATTATTCAAAATTAATTGATTTTAATTTTTTATTATTACCCTCTGACTTACCGTTAAAATGAGTATTAATTTGTATTTTTTGGATTTTTCTACAATTGGTTATGAATTTTGGAAGTTTCACCATTAAAATCCGATTGATTGAGCCTAATTAAACTCTTAATCCCATCGGGTGATGCGGTGACTGACATGGTGTGCTTTCCACATGCGTGATGGGATTAGTTATTTAAGTTATCACATCCATCAATTGAGTCAGCTTACAGTGGACGCACTTTCTCTGCTGGCTGTCCGATCTAAGCTTGGATGACTGAGATTAATTCCACTATTTTAGAGGAAATTAGAGAGATCTAAAGCATGATTTGATTAGGATCGTCTGATCCTATCACGTGGAACAAATGGTCCGTGATCTGTCTCCTCCTGAGCAGTGAGAGACAGATGTCATCCGTCGATCATCGCTCGATGCGAGCTCACCCAAGCTCGAATGGAGCTCAAATTCATACCCCGCCTTCAGGGAAGCACAAGCAACACATCTAATGGTGGAGATCACATGACATAATGATTTCCTAAATAAAGGACTAAGCAAATTTTTCTCTATTGTTGATTTCAATGGCATACCTCATTGGAGCTTGGGACCAGCAGTTCCAACGATTGAGGAAGCTTTGCTTGGATGAAATGGAGCCTTGTTGAGCCACATGAGCTTTGATTTGATGTAGTTAGCTCAGAAGACCAATCCATGACATGTAGGTGATCAGCTTCAATCAAACTCCTAGCTCCGGTCATCGAGAAGCTCAGGATTCAATTCATTTCAACTCGCCTTGGTTCAAGGATGATGTGTGCAAGGTTAATTGCACTTTGGTTGAGGATTGAGTGAATTGAGCTCGAGATTGATCTCCCTTATTCTGGTTTTGAGTAAAACAGAGAAACAAGAAGCAAAAAGCTTGAGAATGGCTAAAAAGCTTGGGAGGCTCGATTAGACTTGAGCTCAAGGAATGAATCTCTCTTTGAGTGAGAATGAGGGGGGGATATATCCCTCTACTTAGATTAGATGGTGGATGGCTGATTTGATATTTTGGTTCAATGGCTTAGATTAAATGATCAATTTTAGCTGGAAATCATCCCACATCGATTACTTTGGGTGGAGGAGTGAGGGAGAGTGGCTACCCATGTGATTGGTGAGTGGATTTAGTGACAAGTGTCCAAGGGTGATTGGGGAGCTTGGTTTGACCTCCCCTTGGGTCTTGGCTGACCCAAGCTCATTAGGTCATGTTCACCACCCTCCTTGGTGCCCATGTGGACCAATAGATGGGTACCAAGTGGCCTTGAGAAAGGAATGGCCAAATTCTAAGTGAATTTGGTCATGGGATACCCTTTGACCCAAGGGCAAAGTGGTCATTTGGCTATGAGTTTGATTTGGGCAGATTTGAAATGATTTAAAATGGGTTGGCCAAATTTTAAGTGATTTTGAGTTCATTTGATTTTATTTGGCTCAATTTGACCCATTTGGGTCAAGTTGGGTCAAATTAAGAAGTTGACCAATTAATCAAATTAGGTCAAACCATGGGTTAGGTCAAGTTCAAATGATCATTAGAGCCTATGGGTATCATTGGATTGGTTTAGATTTGGTTTTGGTTCAATTAGGTTCATTTGGGTCAAATGGGTCAAGTTGACCAATTTGACCCATTTGATCCAATTGGGTTAGGTCATGGGTTAGTTTAGGCTTGGTTGATCATTTGAAATATATTGCAAGCTTGGTTTCAATCAATTTTGATTTAGTTTAATTTCAAGTTGATTTTACCTTTTGGGTTAAGTTGGGTTCATGGTCAATTGGGCTAGGTTGGGTCTAATTGGTCAATTGAAGCTTTGGTCAAGTTCAATAATCAATTTGGAATAAATTTGACCCATTGGTTGCAATAGAATTGTCTTAGATCAAGATTTGACCCATTTTTATTTTTTTAGGTCAATTTGGGTCAACTTGGGCTAGGAGGGTCAATTGGGTTTGGTCTAGCTCAAGTGTGGTCATGTTTAATAATTGATTATGGATTGGTTTAGATAATGGTTTCAATCAATTTGGCTCACAAATGAATTTTGGCTTGATTTAGGTCTCATTTGGGCTAAGTTTTGACTTGGTCAAAATCTAGGTTTGACTTGGTTTGACCTAATTTGAGTGATTGATCATTCTAGGATGATTGTTGATCATAATGTGAGGCTTGGGTGGCTTTGGTTCAACCAAATTCAGGTTGGATTAGAACTTGGTTCAAAAGGGGTCTTTAGGCTACTTTGGGTCAAGTGGTCCTAAAAGGGTGAATTAGCTTGATCATGGCTTAATTCAAGTTTCATTGAACTCACATATGGACTTATGATGGAAATATAAATCCAATTGCAAGTGGTTTGGAGTCAAATGGGTTTTAGTTCATTTGACAATTTCAAGTTAAAAGGATGAATATGGGTTTGACTTGGGTTAGTTTGATTTTTGCTTAGTGATTGTAGTTTATGTTTATATTTGGGCATGAGATTGAAGGATTGATTGTTTGAAGAGAAAATCTAAGGGTTTGGATTGATTTGAGAATGATTTGGCTAAATCCAAGAAATTAGCTTAAAGGATATAATTTGGGTTTCAATTTGAGTTTTGAATTTATATTAATTTGATTTTGGCCATTTTAATTTACATTTCATTTATATTTGTGAAGAAAAATGAAAATATAAATGATCCATGATAGAATCTTGTGAATTAGGAGTGATTTTATTGTGAATTTGGCTAAGGTAGGTCAAAAAGTTTGAAAAGGGGGTTTTTATTTGGTTTAATTTATATTCATTTGATTTGGATGATTTCAAAGCCAATTTCATTTATAGTTGTGAATATAAGTGATGGAATAAGTGATTTATAAAGAAATCACTTGGCTTTGGGTTGATTTGAAGTGTTTGGCTAAGCTTATGGATGTGATTCATAAGGCTTAGGGAGGTTTTGGAATTGGAATTGATCATGGGTTTCAATCATCTAGAATTGGAGTTGGATTTGGAATTGATTTTGGATTTGAATCATTCAATTGAGTTGGGATTGATTTGAGATTTGGAAAATCAATTGAGTTGGGATTGATTTGATTTGATTTGGATTGGTTTGAAGGAGTATACATGGGCCAAATTTGAGCTATAGGTGTGGTTTAAATCCCTAATGCATAGCCTAATCTTATGATATACCCTTCTAAGTCTCTAGGGTTAGGTTAAGTGTTCACTAATCACTAGAAGTGTCTCAAGACTAAGGAATTCTTAGTGTCTAAAGGAGTCCTATGTCTAAGATGGAGAAGTTGAGAGCTTACTCTAAAAGTGAGGTCAATAAAGGGCGCCTAATAGGTATGGTATGACTGACAAGGTATATCACACATAATGGTATTAATCGAAATGAACAACAATGTTCAAATGATCACAAGTACTAACAAAAATGATCTACTCCTAAACCTGAGGTGTAGAAGGAATCAAGATCTTAGTGCAATGCAACTTTAGTTATGCCAAAGACATATGAGAGCGAAGGAGGAATCCATTAGGGATTAAGTATGTGAGCCCTCCACTAGGGGAAAACATTCAAGTTATCCACTATGGATAAGAAGATGTGAAATCCACTGGGGATTAGAATTTGGAATACACAAAGGATAAAAGTGTGAACCTTCCACAAGGGGAGCAAGTTTGAGCTGGATTGAATTGACTCCACTAGGGAAATTGGAAAGATTTGCATCTCGCTGAGGAGAAGTTGATCGATTTGATTGTTTAATTCGACTCCACTGGGGAGGTTGGTTGGTTTTATTTCAGATTTTTAATTTTAATTGAGATGGACTATAATTTGCAATGGATTGCACCAAAGGGCTATGTCAACTTTGCCCTACTTCAGATTTACCAATCCAAGGGCATAGTCTACCAACCATATAGTAAGACTATCTAACCAAGTGGTTGCCTTATGGTGTGCTGCAATTGTACTAGAATGAAAGTATAGCAGACTTACATCCTCTAAAGTAGGGATCAACCACTAGGGTGATCTGTTGGCGACATAACGAATCAAACCCAACCTAGGGCAACTGTTGAGTGAATGCCACTAGAGGACATATATCAACTCAAAAGTAGTCAAGAGGAAAGGAACCACAGGGCTTACTTAATCTCATTTTGACCCAATCAATTCATGATGGCTAGTTTAAGAAGAAAGCGTATAGACATACATCCTCTCAAACACAGCCAATCATGACGGTAGCTTACTGACCCAGCAGTAAGGCCAACCATGCCAACAAGGTGCTCGTTGGTTTATAGTGACCAAGTCAAAGAAGAATGCATAGGGACTCACATCTTTCTGAATAAAAAGACCACTGGGGTGACACATTAGCCTAAGTAATATGTTAGTCTGACCTAGAGCAGCTAATGAGTGAGTGTCACAGGGGGCTTGCTCCCACATCAAAATAGCCCGACATAAGAGATATGTGTTTATGTTTGTGTTTGTGTTTGTGTTTGTGTTTGTGATTGATTTTAAAGAAAGATAGGATGCCACCTGGGTTCTCTTACACCTATCCTAACATGCTTAAGAGTTGATAAAATGGTGTTAGAAATGGTAGTTGTGATCCCACCAAGAAAGGATGCTGGTTGGGTTCTCTTACACCTAACTTAGCCATGCTAGTCGAAATAGGATGCCTCTTGGGTTCTCTCAAACCTACTCTAGTAGCGTTGGGGAATCATGTTTAATTTGTGTTCATGTTGTGAATGAAGCATAGGATGCCTCTAGGGTACTCTTACACCTACCCTAAACACATCATGGTAGATTTGCAAACAGACAAATAATGCTTTAAATGAAGAGAATATTTTGATGAATTGCGATGGAATTTTTGGAGATAATTATTTTCAAACATGATTTTATGGATAATATTTATTCAAATAGAGCCTATTGAATGGAGGAATTGGGTTTTCCCCTTTACAATTAATAAGTTGATAAGATCCTCCATAGTAGGCCTTCTCTATGAAAAAAAGGGCCTTCCCAAGTGGGTTCAAACTTTCCCCTCATCTTTTGATGGCCAACAATCGGTCTCCTTAGAACTAAAACAAGCTCTTCTACTTGAAAATCTTTAGGGTGGACTACCTTGTTGTGAGCTTGAATCATCTTGGCTTTGTACAACTCGAGGTTCTTGCATGCCCATAGGCATCTCTCCTTCAAACTTTCAAGCGCTTCTAACCGCAACTTGGCGTTATGCTCTATAGTGATTTTACTACCCATTACTATCCTTAGTGATGGGAGCTAAACTTCTAATGGTAGAATGACTTCAGATCCATACACTAAGGAGAACGGGGTAGACTAGGTTGGTGTCCTGTATGTGGTACGGTATGCCCACAAGACTTTAACTAGCTACTCATGCCACTATCGCTTATTATCATTGAGTGTCTTCTTTAGTATCTAGATGAGAGTTTTTTTGAATGCGTCTGCTAGGCCATTTACCCTGGGATAGTAGAGAGTGGAGTATTTCCAATCTATGTTGCATCACCTATCAAAGTGATTGATTTTGGTGATCTTGAATACAGTACCATTATCGAATATAATTCATCGAGGCACCCCAAACCTATATACAATATGGTCCCCATAGGAGCACATGCTGAGCTGTGACTTCTCTAAGTGGGATTACCTCCACCTGCTTGGAAAAGTAGTCAGTGGCAGCTAGGATGAACCAATGACCCTTAAAAGAAGGATCAATTGGACCCACAATGTCACTACCCCAACACTCAAATGGCCATAAGGCCAATGTAGGATGTAGAATGTTGGGTGGTTTATGTAGGACCACACCGTGTACCTGACATTGATGGCATCTCCTAGCTACATCCATGCAATTTGTAATCATCGAAGGCTAGTAATATTCTAGTCTCTTGATCTTTTCCTTCATCTTTGGACCAGATTGATGCACTTCGCATAGACCTGAATGTACCTCAGTCACAATCTTATGTGCTTCATGTTTGTCTAAATAGCATAACCACATTTGATTGAAAGACCTTCGGTACAAGGTGCCATCCATGAGAGCAAAAGAGAGAGCTCTCTCCTTCATCTAATGGGCTTGTGATTCCTCTTGAGTTAGTTTACCTTTAGTTAAGTAATCTATGAGTTGTTTCCTCCAATCCAGCTTCTCGCCTTTTTTGGCAATGGCAACCTCCCCTTCAAGAGTGAGTTTCTCAATGAGTTCAGCATCAATAAAGTATATGACTTGTCTATTTTGGACCTTTATTGGAATAGACTCATCCTCTATACATGCCAACTCTTTAGAAAGTTTGGCCAAAGCATCTGCTACTGCATTATCTCCTGAAGGATTTTTGTAGATGGTGACCTCATGGATTTGGGCCAAGAGCTTCATGGTGTACTCATGGTAGTGAGGAAGCTTAGGTTTTAAAACCTTGTAGGACCCAACAATCTGGTTGATGACCAGCTGAGAATCCTCATAGATGTTGATGCTTTTGACACACACTATAATAGCTAACTCCAGATTGGCAGTCAGAGCCTCATACTTGACTTCATTATTGGTGCATGGATTGGACAGATGATATGAGAATCTCATCACATCGTGGTCTGGGGTTAACACGATAGATTCTTACCTCTGCCTTTCCTGGAAGAGGAGATCATGGTTCTTCTCCTTTTCGAAAGGAAGTCATACCATCAAAATACATCTCCCAATGGTGAATGCTAGTGTCCCCTAAGTTCATGATTTGTTCATCGGGGAGGTCATTACTAAGCGGAGAATCAACAGGAAGTGGGTGTGATGCTAAGAAATTTGCTAGTGCCTGTCCTTTCATAGTATGGAGGGGTACGAATGTAATACCAAACTATGAAAGAATCATGGACCAACATGCCAACCGTCCGGATAACGTCGACTATGTCATGAGATACTTTAATGGATTGGTTCTTGAAATAAAGTTTACTTTTTAAGAAGCATGCAATGCTGTAGATTTTGGGATGCGAAGATGAGAGCTAGATAATATTTCTCAATAGGTGGGTAGTTTACTTCAATAGGGATCAGACGATGGCTGAGGTAGTAGAGAGCATTATCCTTCCTTCATCATTGGTTTGGGCCAACAAAGCACCAATGGTGTCATCCAATGCAGCAGTGTAGAGGATAAGTGGCTTGTCCGGGATAGGGGATGCAAGAACTGGTGGCTTCACCAAATACTATTTGATGTCTTCAAAAGCATGCTGGCACTTGTCATCCCACTTGATCATAGCATCTTTTTTGATAAGTGTTGAAAATGGCTTACATCTTCCCGATAGATTGGAGATAAAGCGCCTTAAATACGCCAGTCGCCCTTGGAACAATCTGAGTTGAGTTAGACTTTTAGAGGGTGTGATTTTTAAGATAGTTTTGATCTTTTCTAGGTCTATCTCTATTCCCCGATGTCAAACAACAAACCCAAGGAACTTCCCTGAAGCTACTCTGAATGCACACTTCAGGGGGTTCATTTTGAGATTGAATTATCTTAACTATTCGAAAACTACTCTCAAGTCAAAGAGATGGTCTCCCTTTTCTTTACTTTTGATAACTAGATCATTGACATAACATTCTACTTGATGATGAATGAGTTCATCAAAAATCTAAGTCATGGCTCGCTGGTAAGTAGCACCAGCATTTTTAAGGCCAAAGGGCATGACCTTATAACAATAAATTCTGATTGGGGTTCGAAAGGTAGTATTCCTCTCATTCTCGTGGGCCATCTTAATTTGGTTGTAGCCAAATGAACCATCCATGAAAGAGAATATTACATGAGATGAGGCAATGTCCACCATTAACTCTGGTATAAGAAGTGAAAATTCATTCTTAAGACATGCCTTATTTAAGTCTCTGAAATCTACGCATATGCAAATTTGGTCATTCTTCTTCTTAATTAGGATGACACTGGCTAACTAGGCAGGATATTTTTCTTCCCTGATAAAGCTAGCATCAATCAATTTCTTGACTTCAGAAATGACCTATTATTCAATTTCTAATCGCATGCATCTAGGAGCATGCTTGATAGGGCTAACATTAGGATCTATTACTAATTTATGGACTACTACATTAAGAGATAATTCGGGCATCTCTACATAGCTCCATGCAAAGTAGTCCTTAATCTCAGTCAATAGCCTTACTAAGTCAGTTGTTTCTTCTTCATTCAAAAGAGAACTGATGTATGTGGGCATGGATCTTCTTCTATGATGAGGTTGATATATTTGAGCTCGTCAATGGTTGATATGATTTCTTCAAATTCTTGTGGTGCATCTTTGATTTGAAGATCATCAGGATCATTTGAAGTTTCTAAACACACCTCCTTATAAGAGTTAGTATGGTTTGAGAAGATCCTATCAGACTCTAGATGATTGGTGATAACTAAGCAGAATCATCGTCATTGACTGGACCCACTGAACTGAATCCTAGTCCTGGTCTTGATTGTGCATCCTTGCCTTTTTTTGTCTGACAACTTCTCAAAATACTCCGACCTATGCCTATACCAAGTGTACATAATCAATCCTTTCTTTGCAAGATTATGAACACAAGGTGAGTATCAATCAAAAGAAAATTCCATTAAATCCTTATATGAATTGTCCTCAAGTTCTACATATGTTTCTTGACTTGAGGATGATGATCCCAACAGGAATCTCTTTGGCTTGACATTTGTGGAGGATCTAGGGGATTCCTTAACTACCAAACCCTCTACTTTTTGAGAAGAAAGTATGGTTAGAGCTATGGTTCCCAACTACTGCTTAATGGTTTTACATAATCCTGATTTGAAACATTTATGCTTTTGCCTAGTCTTCATCAATGTCTAGCTTAAGTGTCACCCCCAATGAGACCCACTAAGAGGGGTTGGCTGGTGTGATAATCACATGAGACTCATCCTCCAAGCTAAATTCTAAGTCTATGTGAATAGTAAGAGTAATTCTGTGAACTAGAACATAGCCCATGTTGGCTGGTCGCCAACCAGGGGGTCTTCCACCTCTGAACTGCCTCTGTATCTACCTCTACCTCTACCTGGTGGAGGTCAAGTCATCCTTCCCATATGTCCATATGGTGGAATGAACTATGGGTGGAATGAGACATGTGACTCTACCTCTTCCTCAATGTCCCTTTCTCACTCACTTGTACTTTCTTTTTTTTCTTTTTCTTCTTTTTAGTTTTCTTTTGTATTCAAATTTTGGCCAAGTTCATGAGAATAGTTGTTTTTATTTTGAGGAAGATAGTAGGTCGCATCCTCATATATCTCAATCTCTTTAACTGAGAATGGCCTTTCATCTCCTTTGACAGAGTATTCGATTGCATCTCTTTAAAACTTGATGCATTGATGAAGAGAGGATGGAACCATCTTGTTCTCATGTATCCAAGACATACTGAGTAAAGCAGTCAGCGATCTGTTCAAATCAATTATATAGAACTTAGCTTCCGTCTTCCAATTGCCTATTTCCAAAGGTAACACTATGGAGCCTAAAGCCCTCTTGCTCTGTTCATTGAATCCTCTCAACATCATCCAATCTCCTCAGAGTTCAGAGATGTCAATCCTCAAATAGGCAAGGGTTTTCAGGCTTATAATGTTCATTGATGCACCTGGATCAACCAACACCCTAGAAAGTTTGAATCTACCCATATCCACTATGATGTAGAGGGGACAGTTGTGCTCCATATCCCCCAGATGAAGGTCTTCGTCGGTGAATGTGACTCCCTGGGTTTCTCTTGAATAATGTGCCTCTCTCCAATAGTGGTCAGCTAAGCTAAGCATATTTTTGAATCAAGGAAGGCCTTGATTAATGATTCCCTCATTTCTTTGGATAGGATAAGGGCATCATATATACTTAACTTAGTTGGAAATTTCCTTAGGTGAGCGAGGACATTATAATCAACTTTGGACTGATGCTCCATAAGCATATCCATATGTGGAGGGACTATTTGCACCCTGGTGCCAATGACTTACTTTCCCTTATCTTGAGGTGCTACCCTAGGAGGTAGAACCTTGCCACTACAGAGGTTAACTTTGGTGATCTCTTATGGTGGGTTAGTGGAAGATTCTACCTGCTTGTCGGACATACCTACAACTTCTCCTATAAGACCCTCAGAATCAGATAATTCTAAGTCTATCTCAAGAGGTGAACCCATGATATTCAGAAAAGGAAAGTCCATCTCTAAATTAGAAAGAGGATGATCAGAGTTGTTATAATTATTATGACTTGAAGAGTTTTCTAAAGTAGTAGAATCAGATAAACCATCAGAAGTGGAATAGATGTAATTCAAACTAGCTTTCTGCCTTAATGTCTTAGAATTAAAAAGAGGTACATGGTAGAAATTTAGTAAGTAAGTGGGGTGAGGGATTTGATGCCCTCATCTGCTGATACAAGATGTCTACTAGAAGAAGAACTAGCTGAAGTAGGAATGTCACCAAGTAGTAGCAAATGGTGAAATGGAGGCGGACTGCTTGGTGGTGCTTTGGTTATCCCTGAAGTATTCACACTGCTGTCATTGAGCTCCTACTTTCCCCAAGTTGTCTTTGGCAACTTGCAAACCTTCCTTGATGTTGGAGGTTTGAACTACCTCAGACACCTACAAGGAAAGTTTCTTGATTTTAGAAAAGATCTTTTTAGAGGTTTAGGATAAAGAGATATTTCAACCATCTTTATTTTGATAGGATCACATGTATTCCCAAGGATTACCCTAGTAGAACTGGATGGTTGTTCTACTAGGTATTTCTTAGGGATAACTATAGTGCCTGAATTATAGTTATGCTCAAGCTAGTCCTTAAATGTAAAGAAATCCTCCAAATCATGGCCAAGCATACGGTGGTAAGAACAAAAGTTAGGATCATCATTCATGCCCACTTTCATCGCTTCCTAGGCTCGGGTAGCTGAAAATCAGGTTTCTTTAAGAGATTCTTAAAGATTTTCCTAACTACCTCCCTCTTAAATGAATAGGGTTTGTTTAATTTATCCAAAAGAGTAGGTGGGTGATAGCTACATGGGGTGGGTATGTATACCACTGCTGAGAGTATGGCTGAAGAGGAGGCAACGAATGTTATGGAGGCTACTACGGCAGCCGATAGGATGGCTGAGGCAGTGGTAAAGGAGGTGGAAGCTAAGGCTGTTGAGCTTGAGGTCTCCCATACTAATCTCTGGCTAGTTGCTTCCCCTTATCTAATGTCACGCCCTAGCTTCTTTTTCATTTTTGCAACTTTGGCTTTAATGACTAATCTTGAAAAGGCAATTGTTTTGCCTCCTCTTATAAACTAGTCACCTTGTTGATTAATTTTTAAAATGTCTTAATGGTGAAACCTTTAAGCATGAAGGCGACTGAGCCATGAATATTCATTAATAGAATTCCAATAGCATGTTGTTCAAATAGCTGTAGTTTGCATTTGATGCTTAAATTGTGTCATCTAAGAATGTAATCTATAAAGGACTCACTGGGGTGTTGTTGAGCTATAACAAGATCACCCACAGTTACCATTTACTGAGCTCCAGCAAACCTCTTAACAAAAAATTGCTCCAACTCAACAAAATTCTTCACTGAATCATTGGGAAGTTTGGCGTACCAATCAATGCTATGCCTGCTAGATTCTGACAAAGAAAAGGAACAATAATGAACCACTTCCACCAACATTGCAACAACTAGTCCTAAAGTGTGCTATATGTTGGTGAAGGTTCCCACTGTCATCAAAACTTTTGAAAGAAGGAGGCACAAAACCCATTAGGATATTGGATAGCATCAAATTCATCTGGGTAGGGTCTACCCTTTAGAACTGATGTCTTTTTCTTGTATGGAGGTACTGTCCAGTACCTTCTTATGTAAACTAATATTGCCCTACTCTACTGGAGGCAAACTCTTGGGTTGATCGAGGAAATGCAATAACTCAAGTTAATCAGTCTCCATAATGTTAGGCTATACTGCTAGAGCTTGACTTTGAAGTGCTAACACTGCCACTAACAAATCTTTAACTCTCCTTCTCATCTTATCAATCTGCTCATCTTTCTGCTTGAGTTATTGAAGGAGATGTTGGTTCGAATAGGCTACATTATCATGTTCGGCCGTAGCACCTTTCAAACTATGATGATCCTGAAGGAAGGAACCTCTGGTATCAACCATGTGCACTCTACCGAGTCTTCCAACAAATCATCCTCATCGAGGTCGAAGCTAACCTTCTCCTCTTCAAGGTCAAACCAATCATACCCTAGGATTTCTTTTTTCTTAGTAAAATCTTGTTCCAAGATATTATCCAAGGAGCGGTCTAACTATGCTAGCATAAATACTCACGGCTGATTGGTGGTGGGATTATGCTCATTTACGGAGATACACATAAACTCTCTGCTACTGGAGTGCTAACTCTATGAGGGCTACGCTCACAAGAAGACACATGCTCATGACTGTCAACTGCTATGGTGGAGTGCTGCCCCTGGGGATCTACCACCATGGGGATAATAGAAATGTCCCCTTCCCCTTCTGCCGCTGCCATATCCATAATCGATGGAGGTGAGGGTGGTGGTGGTATGACTATGATGTTGCGAGGTCACCACTCCTTCTTCATCGTAACTAAAGTAGGAGGTCGAGCAGGAGAACTTTCCCTCATCTCAGTCGGTGGAGTAGATGAAGTGGGATCCCTAGGCCTTAGTTGGATCACCAGTGGGGCTTTCTTCTCCCCTGATGCTGCTCTCATGGCTTTAGGTGGAGTCATAGAAGATGGAACTTGAACTGTCAATAGCGAACATGGAGTAGAGCGCTGTGGTGGAGACAACACTAACTGTCTTTGTACATGGGCTCTCCTCCTATGATGGGTGGTGCCAATCATCGATGTGATTGACACAGGTAGCACACTGATCAAGAAAATCTATGAGGGCGGAGGCTACTGACTTCCTAACATATCTTTATCTTTCTTTGCTAGTGATGTGAATCGACACTGCCTCTCGCCCTCTCATGATTTGCCGCCACACTGTGAGGAATAACCGACAAATCAACACGACTCACCGGCCCATAAGCCCTGCCAACTTGGTGAAAAACTATCTTGAGGCCAGTATATGACATTCTTCTTTCTTTGATAGGCGTCTCATAATGAATCGAAGGTGGAGGTGATACTACAATCCTCCTGACATCTTCCTCTCCTTCAGAACTGGAAAGGAGATAGAACTTATCCTGAGTAAGAAAAGGAGAAATCTTCCTGGGTGACTCCTCCTCTACATTGTGAGATACTATCTCTATCTCCCTGTCAATGCACACGTGGTGTCGTTTGATCTTGCGGCTCCTATTGTGGAACTGGGTTCAGCTAGGTGGAGCAGTATGGGAGCTAGACCCTACCTCAAAGGTAGGGAGACTATCCCTGAAGCCAGGATAGCCTTCCCCTTAGAGTAGGTCAATGAGTGGGTACTAGCATGCAATGGGGCACTTATGGAAACAACTAACTGAGCAGGCACTGAAATTGCAGCTACTGCAGGAATCTATATAGCCTTCCTCTTTAGTGAGAGAAACTCTGAATCTGAGGGCATCTCAATACAGATGATTGGCTTTTGCCAGCCACCACATTCTTGCTGATAGTGGTGATGGTTGCCCCCTCACAAGTAATCCTGGCTCTCTCAAATCCTCAGCCAAAATGTAGTAAATGAGCAAAATCAGTTTGAAGGAGGCTGGTCTGATCCAAGGCCAAATTCATCCCGAAGGGGAAGATGAACACATACTTCTGTGAATCCATCTGTATTGTACTGCACTGAGAAAAGCTTATTAGACAGAGTTGAAACTAAACTGAAACTATGCAATTGCTGAAAATAAACTCAAATCAGATTTTTTGCCTTGGTATTCTACCAACTTTTTAAATTTGATTCAGAGTTTGAACCCACACTCAATAATTTGAATACATTAAGTGGGGTTCATTGAATTTAGGAGAGATTTTGAATAATTTGGAGGAGAGATTTCAATCTCATTTTGAGTATAGAATCCACATTCAACAAATTTGTGTATGTTGAATGGGTTCAAGTATTTTGGAGAGACTTTTGATTCTTCCATTGGTTCATATTTGAATTTTATTTTATGCTTGGGGACCCTTTATTTAACAAATTTGAGAATATTAAATAGAGGGTCAATTGATTTTCTTTTAGATTTGATTTTGGGGTTACTCATTTAGCAAATTTGGGTATGCTAAATGAGATGTTTGAAAATAATTTTGTTTTTGCTTGTTTGCCCATGATGTATATCATGTGTGCATTTAGAAATGGAATCTTTACTTAGAAAATTTTTGTATGCTAAATAAAGCCCAAAAATATTTAATTTTTGTTTTGATTTTGAAAATGGGATCTTTACTTAACAAATTTGTGTATGCTAAATAAAGCACAAATGTGTTTGATCTTTTTTTTTTATTTTTAAAAATGGGATCTTTACTTAGAAAATTTGTGTATGCTAAATAAAGCCCAAATGTGTTTGATTTTTGTTTTGGTTTTGAAAATGGGATCTTTACTTAGCAAATTTGTGTATGCAAAATAAAGCTCAAATGTGTTTGATTTTTGTTTTGGTTTTGAAGATGGAATCTTTACTTAACACATTTGTGTATGATAAATAAAGCCCAAATGTGTTTTATTTTTATTTTAATTTATGTTATTTTTGAATGGGGGATTTTGTTTAAAAAATATGGTGTGTTAAATAGAATCCAATTTATTTTTAATTTTCTTTCTAAAAAATGAAACTCTCATTTGACAAATTTGGATATGTCAAATGGAATTCCAATGTAGTTTTATTTTCATGATTTTTGCAAAAGAGATTTTCATTTAACAAATTTGGGTATGTAAATTGGAAGTCAATCATATTTTATTTTTCAAAGATAAAATTTTTGCGTGTGATTATTGCATTTTTGAAAAGAAGAAAACTCCAACGTAACACAAGTGGAATGTGTTGAGTGGAGTTTCAAATAGTGTGATTTTATTTGAAAATGAAACCTCCATTCAACAAATTTGGATATATTGAATGAAAATGCTTATTTTCAAATTTGTGCTTTTTGAAAAAAGGAAAGAAACTCCAACTCTAATATATATGGAATATATTGGGTGGAGTTTCAATTTTATGATATGATTTTATTTGGAAATAAGATCTTCATTCAATAAATTTGGGTATATTGAATGAGGATTCTCACTTTCAAATATGGGCTTTTGAAAAGGACGAAACTCTAACTTCAACATATGTGAGATATATTGAGTGGATTTTCAATTTTAAGAAATGATTTTTTTTTGGAAATGAAACCTTCATTCAATAAATTTGGGTATTTTGAATGAAGATGATCATTTTTGAATATGTTCTTTTTGAAAGATGATTTTGATTTTGATTTTGAAAAGAACCTACATGTAACAATCCTAAGGATTATTAGATGGGGTTGAGTTATATATTTTGTAATAATTTTTGTGCAAGTATTTTATTATGTGAACTTTGGGAAAGTGCTTTTAAAAAGTAATATTTTTTAAAGAATTTTTTTTCTCATTTGCGAAATGAACCTTACCTTACCAAAGAGATGGTAAGAAGATTCAAAAAGGTCTTTAGCCATCTCTTTTGATTAAATTTTATTTTCACCTATTTGGGGACCCAACAGGGGTTTTAAGACCTACATGGAATGAGGTCCTAAAACTTAAAGGATGTTGGCTAGCTTAGCTTAAGAATGAAATCAGCTAAGTGCCAATAGAAAAGAAGGATAGTCTCGACTCATATGAAATACAAATCCACTATCGATACTTGGAGACAACGATCATTTACCAAAGATGGAGAGAGGAACATTCCCTAAAAGAGTCTCCAGAAAAATATGTGGTGTTTATTTTTTGTAAATAAGGGACACCACGTAGATCTTGGGGGGTACTTATTGAGGTGATGGGGTAAGATATTGAGGAATGATGTACTATCTCGAGAGATAGAAGTCACCATCCTATAATGGACCTAATCACTTAATAAGGACTCCTAAGGCCAATGGGTCTTCAAATGTACCAGAGATCTTTCCCCTACTTTAAATGGAAAAGTAAAGTATGGTTTATTTTAAGCCAAGTTCATTAAGTTCCATATAAAGGCAAGCCCCCATAGTTAATTACATTCTAAGGAATGAGGTTCCTTAGGAATACTCTCGATTAAGGTAAATGATCATTGTCTCCAAAGATTTCAAAGATATGACTATTAATCAATTGGTTATATTTAGAAAATCAAGTGGGATTGACTAAAAATGAGAGAGTTATTATCAAAACCAAAGAGAGAAGAGTATGGGATGCTCATGATACTAAGAAACCTACTGACCATCCCAAACTATCTTATGGTTGGGCATTATATTTTTGAAATTGAGGAGAATTATATGTTTGAGTTGAATTTTTATTAGAAATTTAGGACTTACAATTCCACAATACAAGATTATAGAAATGCCTAAGAGGTAAGAATTTATTCTTGTAGCTCCTAAGAGAAATAGTAACCCTAGATCCTAAATCTAGGGAGCTTCAATATAAGCCAAAAGTGCGACCTAAATCTAAGCAACAAAATGGGCGTATGATTTACCTCCACAAGAGAGGATAAATCACCCCATTATTGGACTTAAAACTACCTGGGGTGGCTGCCAACTAACTCCTCCTATGATTTTAAATACATGTAGGCAAGTAATATGCTTCACAAGATGGTTAGGCTGTTATTTATTTAGAAGAGAAACTAAGTCCTTAAACTTACTCCTTAAGAGACTAGATCATGAAGGGCATGAATAATGACCTACATCTAATGTAAATTTTTTCAAGTTTTATTTTGATTTTTGGACATTTTTATTTGACACGGGCTATGGGATTTTATATGCCTAATGCATGAGAAAATTAGCTATGGGCCAAAATCATAAAGAAGGAGGTGTGTTTCCACCATGATTATCAAAGGTCAAGCCATTTTCTCTGGCAAAGGTGGAAGCCCTCCATTGGCAAGAGTGAGACAATATGATTTATGCATGATATGAGACATACAACATCCAGCTAAAGGGGTTACTAAATCTTTATTATCTGATTTATGTCTTAGGCTTTAGGTGAGGTTATGAATTGTTTAGTTTAATTTTGAATTAATTAATTGGATAGAAAATTTATTTTTCTAAGAGCCTAATCACATCTGAGCCATTCAACACTCATCAAACAATTAAAAAATTAAGAAAATCATGCCATCCTAATTGCACAATCATAAACATAACATCAATCAATTTATAAAAGTAATGCAAAAGAATAAGAGGCCGATGTGGTCGGGTTCCATCGCATAACTCAAAAAGAAATGTGGGTAGCCGAGCTCTACCCTTATACATCCCAGTATAATGAAAGAATAAATTACAATTATGAAGTGACAAGTGTTATGGGGGTCTTCATTCTTCATCCTCCATTCACTCCTAGTCCTTCATTTCCTTCATCTCCAACCCATGGTATATAAATATAGTTTCTCAATCCCCATAACACTTATCCTAATCCTAATGCAAAATTACATTAAAAGGAAGGAAATCAAATCTAGTTACCTACAAAATAAATTAGCTAAACACACCATACAACAAGAGGAATAATTGGACATTGTATTTGCACACATTAATTTACCTATCTTTATTAAGTTATACATAAGCAAAAAGTATTTATATTCTTATTATAAATCCCCTTAAGCATAACCCCCTACAAAAGCATGATTAGGCTAAAATCAGCCTAACATCCAGACAATGCACATACACCTAACATCCAAATAAAATATCATAAAACTAAACATTCATCATGCGCCTAACCTAAAGCTAGAAATAAATACTTAGTCTAATGTGCAAGTGTTAGAGCTTGTGTGGTATGTCCTAACTAGGCTATAGAGTTATGATTTGCTAAGTGTGAGAGGTTTAATTTATAAAAGGTTGATTTCTCTTTAGGTAGCTTAGTTGATTCCAGGAATTTTACTTAATGTTTTATCTTATTTCATGTAACCTACACTTAGAAACTAAGTGATATAAAGTGAAGAAAAAGAGGGAAGTATCTCTTTTATCCCTACCTTAAGTAATTTCAAAGGCAAATTGATTAATGGATTTTCTTTAGTGAATGGTTTATTATGTGTTTTAGTTAAACCTAAGTTTAGATTCACTCTAAGTAGCCCAATTCAATAAGAAATGCATCTTAGGATTAGTTAGGGTGGATTACTATCACATAACACACACCCACTCATTTCCTTCCACCATGTAGACCATGCATACGAATAATCCTAAGCATACCTATACATGCAATGCATATCTTAGCACACTTTGATGATGAATGCAAAGAGTTGTGATTTGAAAATTTGACAATTCCATTTATTAATTGGATCATTAATGCATGTCTTTGTTATGTAAAAAATTGGGATTTTTCATCCATTAGCTAAATGCACATCCGTATGTACAAAAGTTATAAGTGAGTACGACACTATTATTTTCTACACCAGGAGCATAAGGTACAAGACCTACTTAGGGATACTTAAAGCCTCGTAGCCCCACGATGTCTAGACTGATGTACCACTTTTCTTAGATATATATAGATGTGCATAAAGGATCAAATGGATAAAGAATCATGCAAGAGATTATGTTTCATTTGGTTACATGATTTACATGTGTAATATGAAGTTCCTTTCTAAGTCTTAATAATATAGAGATGCATAGAAATAGATCAAGGCAAGTGTTGTGTTATTTTCAAATGAACTATACACATGCAAATCCTTTGTGAATCCATGTTAAGAGAAGGAAAGAGAACTTTATAATACACATCTTAAGTTATCATCACATGCAAGCTTATAAATATTTATAACTAGCATCACTTCATTTATAATCTTTGATTTATAAGTTTTTAAAAAATAATTTTTGGTTTAATAGTGATAATAGCCACTCATATTCTTAATTTTAGCCAACACATGGAATTTGATAAAAAAAGAAACATTTTACATAATTAATTTTTTTTAAAAGAAATAAATGCATGATTTCATATGACAAATGATATTTAGCATGATTGGAAAGAAATAAAAGAATGAAAGCACATGACTTCATTCATCCTAATTTATTCCTAAGGACAATCACATAAAATTAAATCATTTAAAATTAATCAAAATTCTTTAAGGAGATATTTATCTTTGAATTTGATTTGACTTAGGAAATATGAGAAGGGTTTTCTAGTCCTAACCCATTCCCCCATGTGTGAATTAGTTTGGTTTAATTTAGAAAAATTAAGTTGATTTTATGTTTTGATTAGGTTAAGGTATGAATTAAATCTATTAATTACCCCTTACCTATACCACTTTAAGATAGTTATCCAAGTAATTATGGGCCAACATATGATATGCAACCACATGGAAATTAAATCAGGAATGCACCTAGGAAATGAAGGGGCCAAGTGCAATTGGCTCACAATTATTGCTTAATTAAGCTAAAGGGTTTGATTAAGTACTTTTATAACCCTACTACACATGTAATTTTATTATAATTTCCTTTGGAATTCTCTTAGGTTATTGAACACCTAAGAATCTACCCAAGAATTGAATGATTGAGTTCTGAAATGATTTTGTTTTGAGTATGATTAATTAAACTATTTAATGAAGTGATTAAGCCATTAATTAGTTGCAAATTGATTAAGTTTTATTGAAATGAAATAAACTTAGGGGAAAAGATTGGAAAAGAGGTCCTAGTCTCATTTCCTATGTCCATTCACTATTTCATAATGATCAGCCAACTTAATTAATGGATTCATTACTATTTAACATGCTAATTAATCATTTAATTAATTAAGAGAGGGATTAAGAATGAAACAATCAATTCCCCTAATTAATCAAGCAATAAATTAGAAAAAATTATGGGAGTTAGAGGTCATCCCACTAATCAAAGTCAAAATTTTTGAAATTAATTGCTAGAGTAATTAGTAATTAGCTTACTTACATTTCTAATAACACCCAAATTGAGTAAAAATCACAATTCAAAATTAATTGATTTTAATTTTTTTTATTCACCTTTCAATTACCTTTAAAATGAGTATTTATTTGTATATTTTGGATTTTTATACAATTAGTTATGAATTTTGAAAGTTTCACCATTATAATTAGATTAATTAAGCCTAATTAAACTCCTAATCCCATCGGGCCATGTGGGCTGACGCAACGCACTTTCCATATGGCGTGATGGAATTAGTTATTTAAGTTGTCACATTAGTTGGTTGAGTCACCATGGTGGATGCTCAGGATGATCGATCCAGATTAATCCCGCAATGAGGAAAATCAAAGAGATCTAAACCGTGATTTGATGAGGACCATCCATCCGATCACATGGAATAGACTATCCGTGATCTGTCTCCTCTCAAGAAGTGAGAGATGGATGCCGTCCATCGATTGTCGCTTGATCCGAGCTCACCCAAGCTTGAATGGAGCTCAAATTCATCCCATACCTTTGGGGAAGCACAAGCAACACATCTAACAGTGGAGATCACATTCTCTAAGGTTTATTTTAATAGAATACCTCAGTAGAGCTTGTAATCGGTAGTTCCAATGATTGAGGAAGCTTCATTTGGATGAAATGAAGCCATGTTGAGCCACACGAGCTTTGATTCAATGTAGTTAGATCAGAAGACCAATCCATGGAACGTAGGTGATCAGCTTATATCAAACTCCTAGCTCCTGTCATTAGGAAGCTAGAGATTCAATTCATTTCAACTCACTTTGGTCCAAGGATGGTGTGTGTAAGGTTAATTTCACTTTGGTTGAGGATTGAATGAGTTGAGCTCAAGATTGATCTCCTCTATTTTGGTTTTAAGTAAAATTGAGAAACGAGAAGCAAGAAAGCTTAAAAATGGCTTGGAAAAGCCTGGGGTGGCTTCGATTAGACTTCTCGAGCTATGAGGAATGAATCTCTCTCTTTGAGTGAGAATGAGGGGGGTATATCTCTCCCTCCTTGGATTGGATGGTGGATGGCAGATTTGCCATATTGGCTCAATGGCTTGGATTGGCTAATTGATTTTAGTTGGAAAACATCTCACATGGGTCATTTTAGGTTGAGGAGTGAGGGAGAGTGGCTACCCATGTGATTGGTGAGTGGATTTAGTGAGCCAAGTGTCCAAAGGTAATTAGGGAGGTCGGTTTAGCCTCCCCTTGGGTTATGGCCAACCCAAACTCATTCGGTCATGTTCACCACCCTCCTTGGTGCCCATGTGAAAAAATAGATGGGTTCCAAGTGGCCTTGGGAAAGGAATGACCAAATTCCAAGTGAATTTGGTCATGGGATACCTTTTGACCCAAGGGAAGAGTGGTCATTTGGCTATGAGTTTGATTTGGGAAAATTTGAAAAGATTTAAAAATGGGTTGGGCCAAATTTCAAGTGATTTGGAGTTCATTTGATTTGATTTGGCTCAATTTGACCCATTTGGGTCAAGTTGGGTCAAATTAGGTTAGGTTGACTAATTAGTCAAATTGTGTCAAACCATGCATTAGGTCAAGTTTAAATGAACATTTGGAGCATATGTGTATCATTGGTTTGTTTAATTTAGTTTAGATTTGGTTTTTGGTTCATTTAGGTTCCTTTGGGTCAAATGGGTCAAGTTGACTAATTTACCCATTTAATCCAAATGGGTTAGGTCATGGGTTGGTTTAAGCTTAGTTGATCATTTGAAATTTATTGTAAGCTTTAGTTTCAATCAATTTAGATTTGGTTTGATTTCAAGTTGATTTGATCTTTTGGGTTAAGTTGGGTTCATGGTCAATTGGGCTAGGTTGGTTTTTTTTTTGTCAATTGAAGCTTTGGTCAAGTTCAACAATCAATTTGGAATGAATTTGACCCATTGGTTGCAATCGATTTGGCTTAGATCAAGATTTGACCCATTTTGGCTTTTTTTAGGTCAATTTGGGTCAACTTGGGCTTGAAGGGCTAATTAGGTTTGGTTTAGCTCAAGTGAGGGCTTGGTCATGTTTAATAATTGATTAAGGATTGGTTAGATCAATATTTTCAATTAATTTGACTGACAGTAAATTTTGGCTTGTTTATGTCTCATTTAGGCTAAGTGTTGACTTGGTTAACAGGTTGGTTTGACTTGGTTTGACCCTATTTGAGTGATTGATCATTCTAGGATGATTGTTGATCATAATGTGAGACTTGGGTGGCCTTGGTTCAACCCAAATTGGGTTGCATTAGAACTTGGTTCAAAAATCATCTTTAGGCTACTTTGGGTCAAGTGGACCTAAAAGGGTGAATTAGCTTGATCATGTATTGATTCAAGTTTGGTTGAACTCACATATTGACTTATTATGGTTCATTTGACAATTTTAAGTCAAAAGGATGAACATGGGTTTAACTTGGGCTAGTTTGATTTTGGCTTGGTGATTGTAGTTTATGTTTATATTTGGGCATTTGATTGAAGGACTGATTGTTTAAAGAGAAAGTCCAAGGGGTTGGATTGATTTGAGAATGATTTGTCTAAATCCAAGAAATTGGCTTAAAGGATATGAATTAGGTTTGGATTTGAGTTTTGAATTTATATTGATTTGATTTTGGCCATTTGAATTTATATTTCATTTATATTTGTGAAGATAAATGAGAATATAAATGATCCATGTGAGAATCATGAGAATTATGAGTGATTTGATTGTGAATTTGGCTAAGGTAGGTCAAAAAGTTTGAAAAGGAGGTTTTGATTTGGTTTGATTTATATTCTTTTGATTTGGATGATTTGAATGCCAATTTCATTTATAGTTGTGAGTACATGTGATTGAATAAGTGATTTATAAAGAAAACACTTGGTTTTGGGTTGATTTGAAGGATTTGGCTAAGCTTATGGATGTGATTTATAAGGCTTAGGAAGGTTTTGGATTTGGAATTGATCATGAGTTTCAATCATCTAGAATTGGTGTTGGATTTGGAATTAATTTTGGATTTGAATCATTCAATTGAGTTGGGATTGATTTGAGATTTGTGAAAATCAATTGAGTTGGGATTGATTTGAGATTTGATTTGGATTAGTTTGGAGTATACATTGGCTAGATCTGAGCTATATGGTAAGTTATTGCCTTAAATCCCTAATGCATAGCCTAATCCTATGATAAATCCTTCTAAGTCTCTAGGATTAGGTTAAGTATTCACCTAATCACTAGAAGTGTCTCAAGACTAAATAAATCTTAGTGTCTAGAGGAGTCCTATGTCTAAGATGGAGAAGTTGAGAGCTCACTCCAAAAGTGAGGTCAACATTGACCAAGTCAACCCCTTAACCCATATGAACCCAAACTAGCCAAATTGTAACCCAAGCCAAATCCCTTGAGACCAAAGATTCATACCAAATCAAAATCAATATTTGAATATGACTTGAACTTTGATTTACTCAAACCAAACCCACTTGGCCATCTTGACTCAACTTGACCCAAATTGACTTAAAAGAATAAATTGGGTCAAATCAAAATATAAACCAAATTGATTGCAACCAATGGATCAAGTTCATTCCAAATAGATTGTTGAACTTGACCAAAGCTATGATTTGACCCAATTGAACCCAATTGGCCTACTTAGCCCAAATTGATTTAAAGGTTTAACTTGGCCTAAAACAAAACCAAATCAAAATTAATTGAAACCAAAGCCTACGTTTATCTTCAATTGGTAAACTAAACCTAAATCAACACCCAACCCAAGCCAATTTGGCCAAATTGGTCAAATTGGTCAACTTAACCCATTTGACCCAAATGAATTCAAATGACCCAAAATTAAATCTAAGCCAAACTAAACCAAACCAATTGAACCAAAACATTTTGAATGATCATATGAACTTAACCCAACCCTTGGTTTGATCAAATTTGACCAATTGGTCAACTTGACCCAACCAAACCCAATTTGACCTAAATGAGTCAAATTAAGCCAAACCTAACCAAATCAACTCCAATTGACTTGAAATATAGGCTAACCCAATTTTGGCTCATTTCAAATCTACCCAAATCAAATCCAATGCCAAATGATTATTCTACCCTTAGGTCAAGGGCATCACATTAGATAAATTACCCATGTAAGTGGTCATTTCTACTCCTTGGCCATTTGGTACTCTCCCAAAGGTCCACTTAGGCACCTAGGACACTACCCAACCTGACCCAATGGGTGGTTGGGTCGGCCATGATCCATGGGAGGTGAAATCACCACACCCTCCCCATTGAAGCCGTGATTCCTCCTTAGCAACTACCTCCATACCTTCAACCAACCATGCCGAGCCAACTCACCTCCTCCCTACTACCCATGACTCCCTTAGATGGCCAGGCTACCCGTAGATGCCAAACCTAATCCCACCATCCGATCAAGATGAAAAAGGCTATACAACCCCTCATTTCCACTCAAACATAAAAAAAAAAATCATTTTTAGAGCCCTAGCTACCCAAGATGAGTCGCTAGAGCCATTGCTTAAGCTCCCAAGCTTGTTCCTCGATCGAAAAATGCCATTCTCGTCTATCCCAAAATTGGACACTCCCATTTTTGACCTAACTTCCCCATTTCTCCATCAAACTGAAATTAACTTTGCATGAACCTTCCTTAAACCTCATCGAGCAAGAACAAATCATCTCCCAAGCTTTCGGAGCACCGGAGGTGGGACTTCGATCAAAGCGGAGCTCCAAATCATCGGTTCATGGCCTTCCGAGTGAACGTCAATAAATTTATCCAATTGCTACTCAAGAGGGCTTCATCTCCACTAGATTAAGCTTCCTCAATTGTTCAAGCCTTCAATCTTGAGCTCCGACAAGGTATGCTTCCAAAATTGATCATTACAAAATTAATTATCTTAATTACTCCTTAATTACTTGAGAAATTAATCCTAAATTTTGTGGGTTCATTTAATGGGATGACCTCCACCTCCTATGATTTTCTTGGGATTTATTGCTCACTTAATTAGGAAAATAAACTAATAAAGTCTTAAGTACTCTTTTAAGTTAATTAATGATTAATTAATGCCATGAATAGTGAAAAATTGGCTAATTAAGTTTATTAATCATTGTTCAACATAAAGTGAATTACGGAATATGGTTGGGATCCCTTTCCCTAAGTTCATTTCACCCTTTCTTAAAGTAGAATTAATTAAGATTTAACTAATTAATTAAATCACTTAATTAAATTGAAATCATAATCACATCAAATCTTAATTAATTAAATCATGGGGTAGATCTTTAGGTGTTTAATAACCTAAAGGAGTTTATTTAAATTATGGTTAGTCCACATGTGTGGGAAAACCATAAGAGTAATTAATTAAGTCCCTTAATCTAATTAACTATTAATCATGAGCCAATTGCATTTGGCCCCTTTTATTTCCTAGGATCATTGCAAGTTTATTTTCAATGCATATCATGTTGGCTCATAATTATTTTGTTAATTACATTAAGGTGACATAGGTAAGGGAAATTAATTCATCTAATTAAGGATTAAACTTAATTAACCCATAAAATCAACTTAATTACATTTCTTTATTTAAATAAAACCACTAATGTGGGAATGGGTTTAAAACAACAAGTGATGATTTCTCTTCTCCTCTTTAAATCAAATCTAATCCAAAACTTAATTAATAAAGAAGCTTAGGTTTGCTTTAAATAATCATATTTGATTTGATTGTCATTAAGAACTAGTTTGGTTGAATGAATCACATGCTTATTTATGATTGTTTTCAATCATGTTAAATTTGGTATGTCATTTGAATTCTTGCATCCATCTTTTGAAAATAAAGTAAAATAAAATGGTTTCCTTTTTGTAAGCTTGCATGTGTTGATTTAATTTAATATATGTGTTGCTATTATCACTATTAAATCCAAATGTATTTTTCAAAAGCTTACAAAAAAATAATAATGTGTTATGATGTTAGTTATAAATACATAAGAAATGCATGTGCTTATAGCTTAAGTGTATGAATGTTGAGTTCTTATTCCTCTATTCATGTGTTGATTTATATAAGATTGAATGGTGATGGGTATATAGTCTAGACATCCCGGGAACATGAGGCTTTAGCTAGCCCCAAGGAGGTTATTTGATTACCTCACTTCCCTGGTTTAACAACGGCACATACCCATTTGATTTCATTCTTATTGTATTTCAGCATTAAAATTTGGATAGAGCTTCAATTCATATATATAAATGAATCAATCAAAAAAAAATATACAATCATTGCATGGTTTTTTTCCCTCATTTATGTATACATGCATGTGTGTCCAAGAAAAGCAATTTCTTATGTCATTTTTGTATAAGAATTTGGATAAAGTTTTAAATTAATATGTTTAAATAATTTAATCAAATAAAATATAAATTCTAAACCTACACATACATTCATAATTTAAGGGTGCTAAAATATGTTGCATGTATAGATACACTTATGATTAAATCATATGCATGTTACATGTGATGGAAAGGAATGATTTAGTATTTGTCATACGGTAGTAATTTAATTAAATTAATCTTATGATGCCTTTCATTTTGAATATGATTATTTAAAGTGAACTTAAACATAGGATTAATTAAATCATTTAACAAGCCATTCACTAAAAAGAACTAAATCAAACTAATATACTTTAGAAAGTGACTTAAGGTAGGGACGAAAGAGGGTAATCTTCTTTTCTTCTCTTCATAACACTTAGTTTCTAAGTGTAATCAAATGAAAAAAAGAAAACACAAATTAAAATTCTCAAATCAATTAAACTACTTCAAGTGAAATCAACCATTCATGTTAAATTGATTCCTTCTACACTTAGAAAATACAACACGAATGCCTACCAAGACTTACCACACAAGCCTTAATACACCCATTAGAATTAAGTCACCACTTCTAGCTCTAAGTTAGGATGTTGTATGATGTGATGTATATTTTATTTTATGATGTATTATTTTATATTAGTTGTTAGGGTGTATGCTTCGTAGACTGAATGATAGGCCAATATTAGCCTAATCATATTTTCTGCAGGGGATTATGCTTAAGGGATGCTTAAAAATTAATGTGAATGCCCTTTTTGCAGGTTGCTTAAATCCTTAAGCATAATCCAAGTTAAGGCAGGCGGGCTTAGTTACCCATGTGTAGGGTGCTAAGTCTAAATTATAAATACAACTGCTTGGGATTATATGTATATTTAGCTAACCTCTATTTTGTAGGTGTAGTTAGATTTCTTTTCTCACATAAATGTAAGTTTGCAATAGGAATTAGGATTAGTGCTATGGGGGATTAGAATGAGCAGTGGCTAGAAGGCTTTGTCTTGGGGTGCCTTGTGATGGCTTTGAAGCAAGCACCTTCCAAATCAAAGAAGGAACCAAATCAAAAATGGAGATATGAAGAAAGAAGACCCCCATAGAATTTAATACAATTATAATTATTCATCTTTTCTCTCTTCGGGTTGTACGGCGGTACCCGACCACATCGGCCTTCTATTCTTTTACAATAGTTTATATAATTGTTTGATGTTATGTTTACATTGTGCATTAGGATGGCATGTTTTTCATAGTTTCTTAAATGATTGATGCTTTAATGTGTGGCTTGGATATGATTAGGCTCTTAGGATAAAAAATAACTTTTCTACCCAACTAATAACTCATAACTAAATTTTATACAACTCATAGCCTCATCATAAAGTCTAAGACATAAATAAGATAATTAAAAGATTTAGCAACCCCTTAACTGTATGGTTATATGTTTAACATTATGCATTCATATTTTTTCTCTATTAAACATGAAGGAGCTCCATCCTTACATGATAAAGAAATGCTTGACCTGTGAGGGCACCCCTGTGGTGGAGAACACCTTCTTCTAGCTGATTTGACCCATAATATATTTCATCATCCATTTAGGCAATTGAATTTCAAAAGCCTCTGTCAAAATGATGTGTCTAAAATGAAATAAAATTTGAGAAGATTTTGCATCTATAGATTAAGTCATATGCTCATACCACACATGCTCTAGTCTCTTAGATAGTGTGTTTATGACTTTAGTCTCTTTCTAATTAAATAACTACCCTAGCTATCTTGTAATTAATAAGATCGAACTACATGGTTTTAAAATCATAGGAGGAGTTAGCGGCGGCCACTCCAGGAGATTTTAAGTTCAGAATTTAGACAATTTATTCTCTCTTGTGGAGGTAAACCCTAATGTTCACCTATCGCATAGATTTAGGTCGTGCTAAAGCTCACTAAATTTAGGATTTGAGGTAGCTATTTCTTTCGGGCTATGAGAATAAATCCTTACCTCTTAAGCATTCCCACAACCTTGTGTTGGTTGAGTATAAGCCCTAGTAATCTAATTAAATTTTAACTCAAAACATATAAATCTCATCTACTTCAAAATTATAAAGCCCAACCACAGGATAGATTGGAATGTTCACTAGGCTTCTTAGTATCATGAGCATTTCTTACTTATTTCATTTAGATTCCAAAAATAAGTCTTCTCCTGGAGCTTTCCCAATTGATTTTCCAAATACAATCAATCTTTTGATAGTCTAACCTTGAAATCTTTGGAGATGATAATTGTTTACTTTAATCGAGAGTATTCTTAGGAAATTTCATTTCCTAATATGTAATTAACTATGGAGGCTTGCCTCGATATGAAACTTAAGAACCTAGTTTAATATAAACCCTGCTTTATTCATCCATGTAAAGTAGGGGAAAAATCTCTCGTACATTAGAAGACCCATCATGCCTTAGGAGTCTTTATTATGTGATTAGGTCCATTGTAGAGTGATGCCACTATCTTTTGAAATAGTACATCATACCTTAATGTTGTACCCGATCACCTCAAGAAGTACTACCCTTACGATCTGCATGGTGTCCCCCTCCATACTTCCAAAAATAAACACCACAAGGCCCTCTTGCCTTGTTCATTGAATCCTCTCAACTTCATCCTTTCTTTTTAGAGTTTAGAGATGTCGATCCTCAAGTAGGCAAGGGTCCTTAGACTCATAATGTTAATTGATACACCTGGGTCAACCAAAACTCTGGATAGTCTGTATCTGCCAACATCCACTATAATGTAAAGAGGTGGTTGTGCTTGGTTGTCCTTAGGAGTAAGTCTTCATCATCGAATGTAACTCCTAAGATGTCCTTCGAGTGGCATGCCTCCTCTTTAGTAGCGGTTAGCTGAGCTAAGCATATCTCTAGATCAAGTACAGCCTTGACTAGATATTTCTTGATCTCTTTGGATAAGACAAGGGCGTCGTATATGTTGAACTTAGCTGGAAACTTTCTAAGGTGAGCTAAGACATTGTAATCAAATAAAACCTAAACACTAAACTAAAAAAAATAAAACCAAAAATAAAAATAAAATAAACAAAATAAAATAAACCTAAACCTAAACCAAAATAAACTAAACTAAAATAAATAAAACATAAATGTAAATAAAAAATAAACTAAACCAAAACCCTAAACTAAATAAATTAAAAATAAACCTAAACCTAAACTAAAAAATAAAACCTAAAAATAAACTTAAAATAAAAACTTAAAACCTAAACCTAAAATAATAAATAAAAACCTAAACCTAAACCAAACAATAAAAAATAAAACCTAAACCTAAAAAGTAAAATAAAATTAAAGCTTAACTAAATAATGAACCAACACCTAAACCTAACAAATAAACTAAAATAGAAAACATAAACTAAAGTAAATAAAGTAAAAATAAATAAACTAAACTAAATAAAAATAAAAAGTAAACATAAATAAAAACCTATATTTGTTCTCTATTTACAAAAAAAACAAAAAACCCTAAACCCGAAACTAAAACCTGAACCCTAAACCTAAAACCCAACACCAAAACCCTAAATCCTAAAAATCCTAAACCCTAAACCCTAAACCCTAAAACCCGAAACCCTAAACCCTAAACCCAAAAGCCTAAACCCTAAACACTAAACCATAAACCCTAAACCCTAAACATAAACCCTAAACCCAAAATAAAAAAAACCCTAAACCCTAAACTAACCCTAAACCCTAAACCCTAAAAAGCTAAAAAACATAAACCTAAAAATATAATAAATAAAAAAATCTAAACCAAAATAATTTAAAAGAATAAAATAAAATAAAAACATAAACTAAAACCTAAACCTAAACCAAAACCTAAAATAAAAGTAAAATAAAAATAAAACTAAAATAAAATAAAATAAATAAAAACCTAAACTAAACTAAAAAACATAAATAAAATAAAAATTAAAACTAAAATAAAAAATAAAATAAAGTAAAATAAAAACTAAATAAAAACCTAAACCTAAACAATAAACTTAAAACTAAAACCTAAAAATAAATAAAAAATAAAACATAAACCCTAAACATAAAAAAAACCTAAACCTAAAATAAAAATAAAATAAACCTAAACATAAACTAAAATAAACTAAATTAAAATAAATAAAACCTAAACCTAAACCTAAAATAAACTAAACCTAAACTTAAACCTAAACTAAATAAAATAAAATAAACTAAAAATAAACCTAAACCTAAACTAAAAAATAAAACCTAAAAATAATCCCAAAATAAAAGCCTAAAACCTAAACCTAAAAAAAACATGAACCTAAAAATAAAAAATAAAATCAAAACCTAAAAAATAACATAAAATTAAATTAAACTAAAAAATAAATCGAAACTTAAACATAAACCTAAAAAATAAACTAAAATAAAAAGGCTAAACTAAAATAAATAAACCTAAAATAAATAAATAAAAAAAACCAAAAGCACATACGAACATCTCCATTGAATATACCCAAATTTATTGAATGAAAATTTCATTTTCAAATTAAATGACGCTATTTTGAAATCCCACTTTACATATTCTATATATGACTAGGTTGGAATTTCCTCTTTCAAATGAAAAAAAGCAATAATCACACATGAAACTACATTTTTAAAAAATGAAACATAATTTGATTTCCATCTTACATACCCAAATTTGTTAAATGGAAATCTCTCTTTTCAAAATCAACAAAATGCAAAATTTTTTTAAAACACATTTGGAACTTCATTTTAGCATAACAAATTTGCAAAAGTGAAGTCTCCATTTTAAAAACAAATTTTGAAACACATTTTTGGAATTTCATTTAACATACTCAAATTTGCTAAGTGAAATCTCCATTTCACAAAAATTCTAAATACATTTGGAACTTCATTTTTAGCATACCACATTTGCTATAGTGAAGTATCCATTTTCAAAACAAAATTTGAAACCCATTTGGAACTTCATTTTTCCATACCACATTTGCTAAAGTGAAGTCTCCATTTTCAAAACAAAATTTTTGAAACATATATTTTTTTTTGGAATTTCATTTAGCATACTCAAATTTGCTAAGTGAAATCTCCATTTCACAAAATTCAAAACACATTGGAATGTCATTTTAGCATACCACATTTGCTAAAGTGAAGTCTCCATTTTCAAAACAAAATTTAAAACACATTGGAACATCATTTTTAGTATACCACATTTGATAAAGTGAAGTCTCCATTTTCCAAAATAAAATTTGAAACACATTTTTGGAATTTTATTTAGCATACTCAAATTTTCTAAGTGAAATCTCCATTTCAAAAAATTAAAAACACATTGGAACTTCATTTTAGAATACCACAATTGATAAGGTGAAGTCTCCATTTTGAAAATAATATCCCAAAATGAAAAAAAACACATTAAGATTTCCTTATCATACCCAAATTTGCTAAGAATCCTATTTTCAGAAACAAAATCCAAAAACAAAAAGAAACACATTAGGATTTTCTTAGCATACTCAAATTTGCTAAGAATCCTATTTTCAAAAATTTTCAAAAATAAAACACACTTGAATCCTTCATTTAGCATACCCAAATTTGCTAAATGAGGATTCCATTTTTAAAATCATAAATGATTCACAAAATGAAGAAAATAAAGAAAAATAAGAAATTGTTTCCAAACACCTCACTTAGCATACCCAAAATTGCTAAGTGAGTAAAATCCAAAAATATCAAATCAAAAACAAAATCAATTGACCCTTTACTTTAACATAGTCAAATTTGTTAAATTGGCTTTATTAAAGTAAAGGGCCCTCTAAGTCAAAATTCAAAATTCAAATATGAACCTAATGGAAGCGTCTTTCCAAAAAATATTTGAACCCATTTTCAACATACCCAAATTTGTTGAAAGTGGATTCTACATTAAAAAATTCCTCTTTCCAATCAATCTCAAAATATCTTTTAAATTTATTTTGAGTCCCACTTAACACTTTCAAGATGTTGAGTGTGGGTTCAAATTCTAAATTCAAATTCAAAAATCAACAAAACAGAAATCTAATTCAAGTTTATTTTCAACATTGCAGACTTTCAGTCTGTGTCTGTTTAAGTTTTAGTTTCAGCTTCAGTTGATTGCAATGGCAGCGTAGAAGTATGTGTTCATGTTTCCTCATGGGATGGGTTTGACCTTGGATCAGGCCAGCCTTCCACGATCTAATTATGCTCACCTCATCCACTTCGATTGAGGCTTTGAGGGGGCCAGGATATCATGTGTGGGAACCCCCCTCATGATAGTTAGTAGGAGCATGGTGACTAGGCAGAAGCCGATCATCCATATCGACATGCCATCTAACTCAGAGATTCCCTTACTGAAGAGGAATGTAGTGGCGGTTCCCATAGTAGCAGTATCAGTTTTAGTGTTAGTGGACCCTGTTGCTCCCCATGCTGCCCAGCTAGGGTTAGTACCCACTCATGAGCACCCTACAAGAGGAATGCTCCCCTGATCCTAGGGATTGTCTCTTCTATTTTTGAGGTTGGGTCTAGTTCCTACTCTGCTCAACCTACCCTGACCCAGTGAAGAAACAAGAACTACATGATCAAGTGGTATCACACTTGCATTGCTAGGGAGTTGGAGGCAGCCATTCACTCTATTGTAGAGGATTTTCCCAAGATGGATTCCCCACTAGTTATAGAAAACTAGTTCCACCCTCTCTTTAGATCCGACAGAGAGGATGCTAAGAGGATTTCTGCTTCACCTCCACTAACGGTTCAGTTTCAGGCACCAATCAGTGAGAGGAGGAGGTCGTACGCTAGCCTCTAATCAGTTTTAAGCTGAGTGGGCAGAGCTTAAGAACAATTTAAGTTTGGGGCTCAATTTGATTTGAGATCAGTTATCCCCCATAATGTGGGTAGGTAGCTTTGGCAGGAGAGGGCTAGAGAGGCCTGCACATTAGTTCATGTTACTAGACGAGAACACCGGAGGTATAACCGATAGTTAGTGGCCTCCACACTTGTGGATTTTCCAAATAGTTGTGCTACCCATGTCGACCATACTGACAGTATCTTACTGATGGGGACTACACATCATAAGAGAGCAGGTCCTATCCTGAGAGAGTCAGTGGTGCCTCCAACACACCGCTCTTCTCTGCATCCGCTGTCTCCTATACATGTTTCAATATCTACTATTCCAGCCAAGGCCATGAAAGCCGCATCGGGTGAGAAGAGTACCCCGATGGTGATCTGGCTACAACTAAGAGATCCCGTCCCATCTGCACCGCCTACTATAGCGAGGTTGAGCTCTCCTACTCGTCCTTCTACCCTATTCATGGTGAAGAAGGAATGTCAATCTCGAAGTATCGTAGTCATCCCATCACCACCACCACCGCAACATTCTATGGAGATAGTCGCAGTAGTTGAGGGGGGAGGAGACAGTTCAGTCGCCCCTATGGCTATAGATCCTCCTAGGAGTACTACTATGCCTAGATCTAGCAGCAGTCAGGAGTATCTTTTTTAAGTGAGCATAATCCTCACAATATCAGCTCACCAGCAGCATCAGAAGTTAGGTGCTTATCGATTCATGATAGTGATCTGACTACCAGTCAGACCCAATCTTTCATGCCTGTTCAGTTGGACCAATCCCTAGATGACATATTAGCTCAATATCTAATGGAGAAGAAGGAAATCTTAGGATATGTCTGGTCCAATTTATAGGATGAGAAGATCAACTTTGATCTGAAAGAAGATGACCTGTTAGAGGATTCAGTGGGGGTACACATGGTAGATACCTGAGGTTCTCTCCTCCGTGAGCAGCAAACTATGGAAGGTGCTGAGGCTGAGCAGGAAGACACAGCCTACTAGACCCAACACCTCCTTGAGCAAATAAAATAAAAAGATGATCAAATAGATAGGATGTGGAAGCAGCTCGAGGACTTGTTAGTAGAAGTCTTAGCACTTCAAAAACAAGCACCGACAGTTTATCCTACTATATCTGAGACTAGTCAAACAGAGTTAGCGTATGACTTGGATCCAACCAAGACTTTACCTCCATTAGAGTAGGGCAGCACTAGTTTGTATAGGAAGGTAGTGGATTGTACCTCCATATAGGAAAAAGACATCAAGATAATGGTTGAGCAGCATGTGAGAAAAGCGTTGGCTCAAGCTTAAGGAGGATCATCAGTTCCAAAGGGTAGACCCTACCCGGAGGAATTTGATGCGATCGAATATCCTAAGGGTTTCGTGCCTCCTTCTTTCAAAAGCTTCAATGGCAGTGGAAACTCGAGGTAGCATATTGCGCACTTTAGAGCCAGTTATTGCAATGCCGGTGGCAGTGATGCTTTACTCTTCCATCTCTTTGTCAGTAGCTTAACAGGCATAGCCTTTGATTGGTACACTAAACTTTCCAACAATTCACTGAAGACTTTTGTTGATTTGGAGCAACTCTTCATCAAAAGGTTTGCTGGAGCTCTACAAAGGGTGACTGTAGGCGATCTCGTTGTGGCTCAATAAAACCCCGATGAGTCCCTCATTGATTACATTCTCAAATGACATAATTTGAGTATGAAATGCCAACCACAACTGTCTGAACAACATGCCACCAAGATTCTACTTAAGAATATCCATGGCCCAGTCGCCTTCATGCTCAAAGGTTTTCACCATCAAAATATTTGAGAAGCTAATTAACAAGGTGGCTAGCTTACAAGGAGAAGCCAAAAAATCACCTTTCTAGACCAATCAACAAAGTAGAAACCATAAAAAGCTTTTGAGAAGAAGCCCGAGGTAGTGATAGCAGTAGACAAGGGAAAATAGCCAGCCATAGAGCAGTTTGAGAGACCTTGTGCTCCATAGCCGTCACTTCCACCTCCTCTATCACCATCGAGGCAGCCCAATTGGCTGCCACAACAGCCTCCATGGTCTACACCACCTCTTCCTCAGCCACATCATTAGCAGCAGCAATATAGATACTCGCCGCCAGGTAGCTATGATCCACCTACTCTTTTGAATAAACTTAACAAGCCTTATTCATTTAAGCGGGAGGTAATCCAGAACATCTTTAAGAATCTCTTAAAGAAGCCTGATTTTGAGCTACCCAAACCTAGGAGACCAGAGGAAATGGGCAAAAGTAGTGATCTTAAGTTTTACCCCTACCACTGCATGCTAGGTTATGTTTTGGAAGATTGATTTTCATTTAAGGAATGTTTTGGAAGATTGGTTTTCATTTAAAGAATGGCTTGAACATAGCTTAAAGACTGGTGCTATAGTTACCCCGAAGGAATACCTTGTGGAATAACCATCCAATTCCATTAGGGTAATCCTTTGAGATACTTGTCATCCTTCCTAAACCAAAGAATATTGAGATATCTCCTTATCTCGTACCTCTAGGAAAATTGTCTCCAAAATCAAGTAAATTTCCTTGCAGGTGCTTGAGATAGCTCAAACCTCCAATATCAAGGAAGGTTTGCAAGTTGCAAGAGCCAACTCCGGGAAAGGGGGAGCTCAACAGCAGCTGTAGTAGCCTATGCTAGCTCAGGATAGCCAAGTAGTCCAACCACCGACCGAGTCCATCCTCCAGGCCATAGTTGCAGCTACTACATCAGTGACTACCTCTACTTTAGCTAGCTCTTCTTCTAGTAAACATCTTATATCAGTGGATGAGGGCATCAAATCCCTTACCCCTCTTACTTTACTTGATTTCTACTATGTACTTCCTTCAAAATCCAAGAAATCAAAGAATAAAGTTATCTTGAATTATATATATGTCACTTCTGATGGGTTGTCTAAATCTATTTCTAATGATAACTCTTCAAGTCTAAACAATAACTATAACAACTCAGATCTTCCTATTTTGATTAAGAGTTGACTTTCCTACTCTGAATACTACAGGTTCACCTCTTGAGATAGACTTGGAATCATTCAATTCTGAGGGTCCCATAGAAGAAGCTATAGATGAGCCTGATGTGCAGGTAGAATCTTTCATTACCCTACCACAAGAGATCACCGAAGTTAGCCTCTATAATGGTAAGGTTCTACCTCCTAGGGCAGCTCCTCAAGATAGAGGGAAATAAATAATTAGTTTAGAGGATCGAGATGCCCCTCCACTGGATGCTCCACCCTTGGATATGCTTGTGGAGGATCAACTCAAGGTGGACTACAATGCCCTCTCTCACCTAAGAAAGTTGCCATCTAAGCTAACCATATACGATGCCCTTGTCTTATCCAAAGACATGAGGGAATCATTAATGAAGGCTTTCCTTGATCCAGAGATATGCTTAGCTCAGTTGACTGCTATTGGAGAGGAGACACATTATTCCAGAGAAGCTCAGGGATCACTTTCATAGATGAAGACCTACTTCTGGGGGACATGGAGAACAATTGTTCCCTCTACATTACAATGGACATGGGCAGATTCAGACTTGCCAAAGTTCTCATCAATCTAGGTGCATCAGTGAATATTATAAGTCTAAAGACCCTTACCTATTTGAGGATCGACATCTGCACACTCCGATGAGATCAGATGATATTGAGAGGATTCAATGAACAAGGTGAGAGAGCTTTAGGTTCCATAGTGTTCCCTTTGGAGATAGGTGACTGGAAGACTGAAGCCAAGTTATATATCATTGATTTGAATACTTTGTTCACCACTTTGCTCAGTAGGCCTTGGATACATTAGAATAAGATGATTCCATTCTGCCTCCATCAGTGCATCAAGTTCAGGAAGGATGGGATTGAGTATTATATCAAAGGAGATGAAAAGCCATTTTCAATTAGAGAGGTTGAGATATATGAGGATGTGGCCTACTACCTTCCTCAAAACACCCTTTCTTTTGAGCTTGGATAAAATGCAAACACAAAAGAAAAAGAAAAAGGAAAAGAAAAAGCAAAAGAAAAAGAAAAGAAAACTGAAAGTCCAAGTGAACAAGAAAGGAAAATTGAAGAAGAAATAGAGCCGCATATCACATTCCACCCACAACTCATTCCATCATATGATCGTGTGGGTAGGATGACTCGACCTCCATCAGGCAGAGGCAGAGGCAGAAACAGAGGCAGTCCAAGAGGTGGAAGACCCTCTGGTTGGCCATCAACCAATAGGGGTTATGTTGCAGTTCATAGGAGTACCCCTACTATTCACATAAACTTGCAATCCAGCTCGGAGGACAAGTCTAATGTGATTAGCATACCAGCCAACCCCTCTAGGCGGGTTTCATTAGAGGTGGCACTCGAGTCGGACAGCGATGAATATCAGGCATCTAGACAAAGCACGAATGTATTTGAATCAAATGTATGTGAAACTATTAGGCAGCAGTTAGGAACCTTAACTCTAACCTCACTTTCATCTCAAAAAGTTGAAGGTATAGTAGTTAAAGAAGCCCCTCAGTCTTCCAGAGATGTCAAGCTGAAGAGATTCTTTTTGGGATCATCATCCTCAAGTCTAGAAATGGATGTAGGACATGAGGATATTCCAAACAAAGAATTAATGGAATTACCTTTTGATTGGTACTCGTCTTGTGTTCTTAATCTAACAAAGAAGGGTTTTATACTTGGTTCTCCCTAAAAACCTAAACCTAAACTAAATAAAACCTAAAAATAAAATAAATATAAAAACCTAAACAAAAATAAAATAAAAAATAAAATAAAATAAAAACATAAACTAAAACCTAAACCTAAACCTAACCTAAAAAGAAAATAAAAAAAATAAAAACTAAACTAAAGTAAAATAAATTAAAACCTAAACTAAACTAAAAAATCTAAATAAAATAAAACTAAACCTAAAATAAAAATAATAAACCTAAAATAAAATAAATAAAAACTAAATAAAAACCTAACCTTAAAAATAAAACCTAAAAATAAATAAAAAATTACACATAAACACTAAACTAAAAAAAAACCTAAACCTAAAATAAACCTAAACTAAGATAAACTAAGCAAAAATAAATAAAACCTAAACCTAAACCTAAACCAAAACTAAATAAAAGAAAATAAACCAAAACCTAAACTAAAAAATAATACCTAAAAATAAACCTAAAATAAAAACCTAAAACCTCAACCTAAAAACATAAAATAAAAACCTAAATCTTAACCTACAAATAAAAGATAAAATCTAACCCTAAAAAATAAAATAAAAATAAACTAAATTGAAAAATAAAGCTAAACCTAAACTTAAAATAAATAAACCTAAACCTACTTGTTCACCTAATTTTTAAAAAAACAAAAAAGTAAATAGAAAATAAAAAATAAATAAAAAAGCCCTAAACCCAAAACCTATAACCCTAAACCTTAAACCCAAAACCCTAAACCCTAAAACCCTAAACACTAAACCCAAAATCCTAATCCCTAAAATATACAACCCTAAACCCTAAACCCCAAACCCTAAACTCGAAACCCTAAACCCTAAACCCTAAACCTTAAAAACATAAAAACCTAAACCTAAACAACATAAAAGCTAAAAATAAAACAAATAAAACAAATAAAAAACCTAAACCTAAATAAAATTAAAATGTAAACTAAAACCCAAACCTAAACCTAAACATAATCCTAAACCTAAAACAAAAAAAAACTAAAATAAAATAAATAAAAACCTATACAAAACTAAAAATTAAAATAAACCTAAAAATAAAAAACCTAAATATAATAAAAATAAAATAAACTTAAAATAAAATAAAATAAAAACTAAATAAATACGTAAACCTAAAAAATAAATAAAAAATAAAACCTAAACCCTAAACTAAAAAAAACCTAAACCTAAAATAATCAAGATAAAATAAACCTAAACCTAAACTAAAATAAACTAAAATAAAATAAATAAAACCTAAACCAAAACATAAAATAAACTAAACCTAAACCCTAAACTAAATAAAATAAAATAAACTAAAAATAAACCTAGACCTAAATTAAAAAAGAAAACATAAAAATAAACCTAAAAGAAAAACCAAAAACTTAAACCTAAAAAAATAAAATAAAAACGTAAACCTAAACCTAAAAAATAAAATAAAAATCAAACTAAACTAAAAAATAAACATAAACTTAAAACCTAAACCAAAAAAATAAATTAAAATAAAAATATAAAATAAAATAAATAAACCTAAAATAAATAAAAGATAAACTAAATAAACCTAAACCTACTGGTTTACTTAATTTTTCTAAAAAAAAGTCCCTAATTCTTTAAACCTAAACTCTAAACCCTAAATCCTAAACCCTAAACCCTAAAACTAACCGTAAACCTACAACCGTAAAAAAACTCTAAACCCAAAATCTTGAACAAACCATAAACCCTAAACCCTAAACCTTAAGACCTAAACCCTAAACACTAAACCCTAAAAACCCTAAACCCTAAAGCCTAAACACTAAACCCTGAACCTAACACTAAACTCTAAACCCTAAAATCTAAACCCTAAAACCTTAAACCCTAAACTCTAAACCCTAAAAATCTCAAAACATAAACCTAAACTAAATAAAACCTAAAATAAAATGAACAAAAAAACCTAAACCAAAATAAAAAAAATTAAAATAAAATAAAACCTAAACTAAAACCTAAACCTAAAACTAAAAGTAAAACAAAAAATAAGCTAAAATAATTAAAGAAAAACCTAAACAAAACTTAAAAATAAAATATACCTAAGAAAAAACCTTAATAAAATTATAACTAAATATAAAAATTAAAATAAACCTAAAATAAAATAAAATAACAATAAAATAAAAAGCTAACCTTAAAAACTATAACTTACAAAAACCTAAAAATAAAAAAAAATAAAACCCAAAACCTAAACTTAAAATAAAAAATAAAATAAACAAAATAAAATAAAATAAAACCTAAACTAAAATTACTAAAGCCTAAACCCTAAACCTAAACCTAAATTAACTAAATAAATTAAAAATTAAACCTAAACCTAAAAACCTAAACGCTAAGAATGGACAAAACCTTATTGGCAGGAACATCATTGCCAACCAGGCTCAATCTAGATCTGGCAGTGGAGGTGAAGGCGGAGGTGGTGTTTATTGCAGTGGTGGTGAGGGATCTGGAGGTACTGGTGGATATGGTGGTGGTGGTCGTAGTTGAGGTGGTTATGGAGGCGAGAGGAGCAACAACGGTTACAACCGTGGTGGTGGCGGAGGGAGAGATCGGGGATATGATGGCATATCCTGCTACTCGAGAGGCTGGGGTGATTTTGATGGGAACTGGAGAAACTGAAGAATGACCAATCCGATCTGCTGCTTATGGAATTTTTTTCTTTATAGTAGAGATGGTTCTAATTATCTAGATTTTTTGAATTGCTCTATGCGTGCTCATTTTTATCAATGTTATCGCTTATGTCTTAGAAAACATGGTGTGTTACTTGGTTGATGAAATTGAAAAGAATAAATATTGAATTTGAATTTATTCTCTACTAAAAAAACCAAAAACCCTAAACCCAAAACTAGAACTTGAACCCTATATCTACAACCTAAACTCTAAACCTTAAACCCTAAAAACCCTAAACCCTAAACCCTAAACCCTAAACCCTAAAACCCTTAACCCTAAACCCTAAACCCTAAACCCTAAACCCTAAACCCTAAACCTCAATTAACCTTAAACACTAAACCTTAAATGCTAAAAACCTAAACCTAAACTAAATACAACCTAAAAATAAAATGAATAAAAAATAAGCTAAAATATAATAAAAAATAAAATAAAATGAAAACCTAAACTGAAACCTAAACCTAAACCTAAACCTAAACTAAACCTGAAAAGGAAAACAAAATAAAAAATAAAAAATTAAACTAAAATAAAATAATGAAAAGCCTAAAATAAAGTAAAAAAATAAAAAACCTAAATAAAATAAAAACTAAAGCTAAATAAAAATAAAATAAACCTTAAATAAAATAAATTAAAAACCAAATAAAAATCTAATCATAAAAATAACACCTAAAAAACCTAAACCCTAAACTAGAAAAAAACCTAAACCTAAAAGAAAAATAAAAATAACCTAAAATTGAACTAAAATAAATTAAACTAAAATAAATAAAACCTAAACCTAAACATAAACCATAAATAAAATAAAATAAACTAAAATTAAACCTAAACCTAAACTAGAAAATAAAACCTCAAAATAAACCTAAAGTAAAATTGTAAAACCTAAACATAAAAAAATAAAATAAAATAAAAACCTAAAACTAAAAATAAGAAATAAAACCAAAACTAAAAAAATAAAATAAAAATAAAACTAAACTAAAAAAGTAAACTTAAACCTAAATAATAAATTAAAATAAAAAACCTAAACTAAAATAAATAAACCCAAAATAAATAAAAATAAAAATAAAGCTAAATAAAAATTAAAAAATAAAATAAACTAAAATAAATAAAAAATTAATCAAATAAACTAAATAAACCTAAACCTACCAGTTTACTTTAAACCCTAACCTTAAACCCTAAACCCTAAATAAACCTAAACTAAACTAAAAAATTAAATAAACCTAAGAATAAAAAACCTAAATAAAATAAAAACTAAACATCAAATAAAAATAAAATAAAATAAAAACTAAGTAAAAACCTAAACCAAAAAAATAAACTTAAACCTAAACTAAAATAAAACTAAAATAAAATAAATAAAACCTAAACCTAAACCTAAAATAAACTAAACTTAAACACTAAACTAAATAAAATAAAATAAACTAAAAAAGAAACATAAACTTAAACAAAAAATAATAATAATACCTAAAAAAAACCTTAAATAAAAACCAAAAACCTAAACCTAAAAATAAAAAATAAAACCTAAACCTAAAAAAGTAAAATAAAAATAAAACTAAACTAAAAAAATAAGCATAAACCTAAACCTAAACCTAAAAAATGAACTAAAATAAAAAACCTAAACTTAAATAAGTAAACCTAAAATAAATGAACTAAACTAAATAAAAATAAAAAAAATAAAATAAACTAAAATAAATAAAAAAATAAACTAAATAAACCTAAACCTATCAGTTTACTTAATTTTTTCAAACAAAATCCTAAACCCTAAACCCTAAATCTTAAACCCTAAACCCTAAAACCTAGACCATAAAACTAAATAAACCCTAAACCTACAACCCTTCACCTAAAAAACCCTAAACCCTAAAAAACTCTAAACCCTAAACCCTAAACCCTAAACCCTCAAAACCCAAAATCCTAAAGCCTAAACACTCAACCCTAAACCCTAAACCTTAAACCCTAACCCTAAACCCTAAACCTTAAAGGCATAAACTCTAAAACCCTAAACCCTAAACCTTAAACCCTAAACTATAAACCCTAACCCTAAATCCCAAACCCTAAATCTAAACCTAAAATAATTAAATCAATTTAAAAATAAACCTAAATCCTTAACCCTAAACCATAAGAATGGGCATAACCTTGACGACAGGAACATCATCGTTAATTAGGCTCAATCTAGATCTAGCGAGGGAGGTGAAGGCGGTGGCAGAAATTATCGCACTGGTGGTGGTGGATCTTGAGGTGCTGGTGGATATAGAGGTGGTGGTCGGAGTAGTGGTGGTTATGGAGGCAGGAGGAGTGACATAGGTTACTATGGTGGATGAGTGATAGATCAGGGATATGATGGCGGATCCCGCTATTCAAGAGGCGGGGGTGGTTCTGATGGGAACTGGAGAAAATCAAGAATGGCAGATCCGATCTACTACTTTTGGAACTATGCATTTTTAATAGAGACGATTCTAGTTAACTAGGGTTTTTGATTTATGCGTGCTCATTTTTTATCTATATCATCCTTTGTGTCTTAGAAAACTTGGTATGTTACTTGGTTGATGAAATCGAAAAGAAGAAATGTTGAATTTGAATTTGTTCTCTATTAAAAAAAATGAAAAACCTTAAACCCTAAACTAAAACTTGAACCCTAGACCTAAAACCTAAACCCTAAACCCTAAAACCTAAACCCTAAATACCCTAAAACCTAAACCCTAAAGCCTAAACCCTAAACCCTTAACCTTAAGCCCTAAACCCTAAACCCTAAACCCTAAACCCTAAACCCAAAACCCTAATCCCCAAACCCTAAACCCTCAACTAATGTTAAACCCTAAAACTTAAATACTAAACCTTAAAAAGCTAAAAACCTAAACCTAAACTAAATAAAACCTAAAAAATAAAAGAAATTAAAAAGCAAAAACTAAAATAAAATAAAAAATAAATTAAAACCTAAAAAGAAAATAAAATAATAAATGACAACCTAAACCAAAGTAAAAAAATAAAAAACCTAAATAAAATTAAAACTAAACCTAAAATAAAAATAAAGTAAACCTAAAATAAAATAAAATAAAAACTACATAAAAGCTTAAACTTAAAAAATAAACATAAAAATAAATTAAAAATAAAACTTAAACCCTAAACTAAACAAACCTAAACTTAAAATAAAAAATAAAATTAAACCTAAACTATATAAACTATACAAAAATAAAACCTAAAATAAACAAAACCTAAACCTAAACCTAAACCCTAAATAAAATAAAAAAAAACTAAAAATAAACCTAAACCTAAACTAAAAAATAAAACTTAAAAATAAACCTAAAACCTAAACCTATAAAAATAAAATAAAAACCAAAACTTATACCAAAAAATAAGAAATAAAACCTAAACCTAAAAAATAAAATAAAAATAAAACTAAACTAAAAAATAGACCTAAACCTAAACCTAAAAAATAAAATAAACTAAAATAAATAAAAAATAAATAAAATAAATGTACACCTACGAGTTTAATAAATTTTAAAAAAAATAAAAAAAATAAACCGTATCCCTAAACCCTAAACCCTAAAATTAACCCTAAATACTAAACCCTGAACCATAAACCTACAACCCTAAACCCAAAACCCAAAACCTTAAAACCTTAAAACCTAAACCCGAAACCCTAAACCCTAAAATCCTAAACCCTAAACCCTTAACCTTAAAACCTACAAATCTAAACCCTAAACCCTAAACCTCAAACCCTAAACCCTAAACTCTAAACCCTAAAAACTTAAAAACCTATACTTAAACTAAATAAAGTCTAAAAATAAAATTAAAAAAAACCTAAACCTAAATAAAATAATAAAATAAAATAAAATATAAACATAAACCTAAACCTAAACCTACACATAAAAATAAAATAAAATAAAATAATAAAACTAAACTAAAATAAAATAAATATAAATCTAAACTAAACTAAAAAAATAAAATAAACCTAAAAATAAGAAGGCTAAATAAAATAAAAACTAAACGTAAAATAAAAATAAAGTAAACCAAAAATAAAATAAAATAATAACAAAATAAAAACCTAAACCTAAGAAATAAACATAAAAATAAAACTTAAAAATAAATAAAAAATAAAACCTAAACCCTTAATTAAAAAAAAACCTAAACCTAAAATAAACAAAACAAAATAAACCTAAACCCAAACTAAAATAAACTAAACTAACATAAACTAAACTAAAATAAATAAAACCTAAAACTAAACCTAAACCATAAACTAAATAAGATAAAATAAACTATAAATTAATCTAAACCTAAACTAAAAATTAAAACCTAAAAATAAACCTAAATTAAAAACCTAAAAGCTAAACTAAAAATAAATAAAATAGAAATCTTAACCTAAACCTAAAAATAAAAAATAATCCAAAACCTAAAAAATAAAATAAAAATGAAACTAAACTAAAAATAAGCATAAACCTAAACCTAAACCTAAAAAATAAACTAAAATAAAAACCTAAATTAAAATAAATAAACATAAATTAAATAAACTAAATTAAATAAAAATAAAAAATAAACCTAAGTAAGTAAAATAAAATAAACTAAAATAACTAAACTAAAAAAATAAAATAAACCTAAACCTCTCAGTTTATTTAATAAAAAAACCCTAAACCCTAAATCCTAAACTATAAATTATAAACCCTAAACCGTAAATCCTAAACCATAAACCCTAAACCTATAACCCTAAACCCTAAAACTAAACCCTAATTATAGAACCCTAAACCATAAACCCTAAACCCTAAACCCTAAACTAACCCTAAACCCTAAACCCTAAACTCAAAAACCTATAACCCTAAACCTTAAACCCTAAACCCTAAACCCTAAGTAGGGGCAGAACCTTGATGGTAGGAACATCACAGTCAACTAGGCTCAGTCTAGATCTGGCGGTTGAGGCGAAGGGGGAGATGAAGGCAGAGGCGGTGGTTATCACAGTGGTGGTGGGGGATCTTGTGGTGTTGGTGGATATCAAAGTGGTGGTCAGAGCAGTGGTGGTTATGGAGGTGGGAGGAGCGATAGAGGTTATAGCCATGGTGGTGCTAAGGATATGATGGCAGATTCTACTACTCGAGGGGAGGGGGTGCTTTTGATAGGAACTAGAGAAACTAAAGAATGGCTGATCCGATCTACTCCTTAAGGAATTGTATCTTTATCTAGGGTTTTTTATTAGGTCTATCAATTCTCATTTTTGATCTATGTCATCACTTGTGTCTTAGAAAACTTGGGGTGCTACTTCATTGATGAAATTGAAAAGAAGAAATGTTGAATCTAAATTTATTCTCTGTTAAAAAAAACCTTAAACCCTAAACCCTAAACTAAAACTTAAACCGTAACCCTAAACCATAGACCCTAAACCCTAAACCATAAACACTAAAAACCCTAAACCATAAATATTAAACCTAAACCCTAAACCCGAAACCCTTAAACTTAAACCTTGAAACCTAAACCCTAAACCATAAAACCATAAATCCTAAATGCTAAAACTTACAACCTTAAAATCTAAACCCTAAACCATAAAACCTAAACCCTAAAACCTACAACCCTAAAATCTAAATAGTAAACCTTAAACCCTAAACCCTAAATACTAAACCCTAAACTAACCCTAAACCCTAAACCCTAAACTAACCCTAAACCTTAAACCTTGAATAAAGATGTTATTAGGAGTAGATTGAAAGAATGACCTAATCCTAACATAGTTATGGTAGCTCAAGAAATTGTCTTCAAGAGAGTTTCCCTTGACTATTAGAGATTTGAATACCCTAAACCCTAACCATAAATCATATTATAATGCCATATATCATAGTATAACGTAGCATCATATATTTGAGCATGTAGTAATGAGTTTTTGAATGTTATAAGATGTTTTAGTATATTATGGTATTCTGCCCTATAGTATATATTAATATAAATCATAAAAATATTGATTTAATAAATTAGATGATGAAATTTGTTAAATTTGAAGTGAGAATTAGGTTGTAGTACCAAAGGTGTGCTACGCCACTTGTAGTCTAAAAAGTAAGATTTTATGTTAAAAATAAATATTATATGTTTTTACGCATTTTAATATCTTTCAATTTGTACTCATATAATTCATAAAAATATTGATTTATAGGCTTAGATGATGGGATTTGGCAAAATTTAAGGTAAGCTTTAGGGAACATCATTGGGGGTGTGCTATGTTGTGCCATTAATCAAAAGAATGGAATTTTGCATTCAAAATAAATGTTCATTTTTCAACCAAATTTTATAAATTTTTCCTTAAAGTCATTCATTTTAAGGTGTAATGTAAGAAAATTTGAAGGTTGAGATGGAAGAATTTGGCTAAATTCATGGTACACACCAAAGAGCAATAGCAAAATGATGCTATTTTGCACCATTTCTAATAGAAAAAAAAATTTTACATCCAAAATGAACATTATTCATATTTTGAGAAAATTTAGTTATTTGTTCCTTTTAAGTGATTCTAATGAGGTGTAATGTTAGACAATATATTATATTATAGAAAATTATAATATAACATCTTATATTATAATATAATATAGTGTGTTAATTCACACTATATGTTTAGCATGATATTGTATAGTTATTTTGAGCCTGCACCATCACAAATCATAAAATGTTGATTATAATGTTAAGATGATGTAATTTAAATGAATATATTATTAGGCTTTTGGTTGAAGTATTAAAGGTTTTCAAAAGAGAAGAAATAAGATTTGATGAGAATTCCATGTCAAGGACATTGAGGGAGATCTGCTAGGGGATCACACATTCATTGGACATGACATGTGGGGGTCTATGTCAAGGGCATAGAAGAAGAAAATCTGATGGGGTTAAGGTTTAAGTTTGATTTGATTTGTGGAAAGAAGTTCTACTAGGGATAAAAATCTATAATCCACTAGAAATTATGATTGAATCAACTTTAATATATTTTGTTTTAATTGAAGTGGAGGAATATCTACAAGAGATATGTGCTCGAGTCTGTTGGGGATCGGGTATATGAACCTTCCACTAAGGAAGCAGGTTCGGGCAATCCATTAGGGATTGGAATTTGAGTTTGATTTCATAGATTTATTTGGAGATGTATCCATTGGGGATAAAAGTTTGGTTGGATTTTTTTGACTTAGACTCTACTTGGGGAGTTGGTTTAATTTGGCTCCACTCGGGAAGTTAATTTTGAATTTGATTTATTTGCTTGACTTATTTATATATGATTTAGGGCTCCACTAGGGAGAAGGGTGTGATTTAACTCCACTAGGGAAAATCAGAATGGGTTTAATTTAATCTAAGTTATTGTATGGACATTGTAGGTGTGTGATGGACCCATTGAGAAGCGGCTATATGAGCCTTAACCTACCTCAAGTTTACAAATCCAAAGGGATAGTCTACTGATTGCGGGGTAAAGCTAGCCAACCTAAGAGGTTGCCTTTTGGTGTGCAACAGCTATGCTAGAAAGAAGGCGTAGCACACCTACATCTTCAAAAGTGAGGAACAACCACTGGGGTGACCTATTAGATGCACAACAAATCAAACCTAACTTAGGGAGACTACTGCTTTAATTCCACTAGGGACTTATGTCAACTCAAAAGTAGTCAAGATTAATTTTATCTTAATTTCATCTGATTTGATATGGTTTGTTTGGTTTAGTTTGATTTTGAATTGAGGGCATATTCACTGGGGATGTGAGCTCGGTCAAATTTGATAGATTTAATTTATGGACCATGTCGGTGTGTGATGGACCCACTGAGAAGGAGCTAGAAGGGGCGATATCAAACTTGTCTAATCTCATATTTACAAATCCAAAGTGATAGCCTACTAAGCATGGGGTAGAGCTAGCCATCCTAAGGTGTTGCCTTTCGGTGTGCAACGGTAGTGCTAGGAAGAAGGTGTAGCAGACTTACATCTTCTAAATTAGGGAACAACCACTGGGGTGATCTGTTGGTAGCACAATAAATCAAACCTGACTTAGGGGTGACTACTAAGTGAATTCCATTGAGGACTTATATCAACTCAAGAGTAGTTAGGCAATTCCTATAGGAAGTTTTGTTGACACTGCCCTAAAGATAGGATACCTGCTTGGGAAAATATACCACTAGACGAGTCCTCCTAATCCACAAGTGAATATATATTTTGTTTATATTTTTTCATGTACCCTGTTGGTGTACAAGGGACCACATTGAGAAGGGCCTATGTTGGCTTTAACCTATCTTAGATTTACTGGACCAAGGGAGAATCTGCATATCCATAGGATGGATTCTCCAACCATAAGGGTGGTTACTAGGAAAGGGGAACTGTCCAATTTGATAGTAACATTGGTAGTGTCTAAATGGGGTCGCAAAGCATGTGATCCAAATATAGTGCCCACTGGGGAGGTGCTGCTAGGGGCATTATCCTAGGCCCTGAAAAAGAAAGCCTATAGGTGTAAGGTGGCCAACTCAAGGAGAAAGCATAGTAGACTTAAAATCTGTTATGAGTGGTGTATCCTAAGGTGTGAGAACCAACCAACCTAAGGTGTATCCGTCAGCATGAGTGGTGTATCCATCAGCATAGTGAGAACCAAGAAACCTAAGGTGCCTATTGGTGTGCAATGATCAACCTCAAAATAAAGCATGTAGGCTTATAACTTTCAAATTGATCATCGAGATAGTCAACATGACTGATATCGACCTAGAGATAACTTTGTGGGGAGCCCCAAGGAAGGACTGCACCCAAACTTGAAGTAGTCTGGAGGAAATGAGCTGCTAGGGAACTTATCCTAAACCTCAAATATACTCAACCCAGTTAGTGCACGAAGGCTAATCCAAGAAGAAAGTATTGCAGACTCACATCCTCTTAAATGAAGCCAACATGAGGTAGCTTATCAGCCATGTAAAAAAGCCTACCAAACAAACAAGGTGCTCATCGGTGTGCAGTGGCCAAGTAAGGAAGGAAAGCGTAGAAAACTTACATCCTCCAAAGCAATAAGACCACTAGGGTGACACACTTCCAGGGTAGCTTGTCAGCCCGACCTAGAGTAGCTATTGAGTGAGTACTGCTGGGGGCATTATATTAACTTAGAGTATCCCGAGACAAAAAAATATGTGTTTGTTTTATATGTTTGTGTGTAGTTTATGTTCATGTTGTGTCGGTGAAGGATAGGACGATGCTCAGGTTCTTTACACCAACCTTAAACACATCATGGTAGATACGTAAACAAGAATACTTTCAACAAGGAAGAGATTGAATTCAAAATGGAATTATCAATAATGATAATTTTTTTCAAACATAATTTATAATATTTCTTTAAGTAGAGCCCATTGATTAGAAGCATTGGGCAGTCTCCATTATGATTAATAAGCTGATATGATCTTCCTTAGTAGGCCTTCTCTATGGCAAAAGGGCCTTCCCAAGTGGGTTCAAACTTGCCTCCCATCTTACGACTAACAACAAACCATCTCCTTAGATATAAAATAAGCTCTTCTACTTCAAATGATCTAGGTCGGACCAACTTGTTGTGAGATTGAATCATTTTAGCTTTGTACAACTCGAGGTTTTGGCATGCCCGCATGTGTCTCTCCTCCAAACCTTCGAGCTCTTCTAACAGCAACTTGGCATTCTGCTCTATTGTGATCTTGCTACCCATAGCTATCCTTAGTGATGGGAGTTGGATTTTTAATGCTAGAATGGATTTGGACCCACACACTAAGGAGAAAGGAGTATAATGAGTTGGAGTTCTATATGTGGTGCGGTTGGCCCACAAGGCTTCCACTAACAGCTCATGCCATTATCACTTGTTATCGAGTGACTTCTTTAGTATTTGGATGATAGTTTTGTTGAAGACTTCTGCTAAGCCATTTTCCCTTGGGTAGTTAATAGTAGAATATCTCCAATCTATGTTGTGTATTCGAGCAAAGTTATTAATCTCGGTGCTCTTGAATGTAGTACCATTATCAAATATAATTTGTCGAGTCACTCCAAACTTATATACGATATGGTTCCTAAAAAACTAGAGAACATGCTAAGCTATGACCTCTCTAAGAGAAATTGCCTTCGCCCAGTTGGAAAAGTAGTTAGTAGTAGCTAAGATGAACCGATGACCCTTAGAAGAAGGAGGATCAAACAAACCCATAATGTCGGTACCCCAACACTAGATTAGACATGAGGCCAATGTAGATGTAAGAATGTTGGTGGTTGGTGTAGACCACACTATTTGACATTCATTTGCCTAGCCATATCCATACAATATTTGATCATCGACTGTCAGTAGTATCCTAGTATTTTGATCTTAGCTTTCATCTTCGGACCCGATTGGTTGGCTCCACATAATCTTGAGTGTACTTCGGTCATGATCTTATGGGCTTCATGATTGTCTAAATAATGTAACCACATATGATCAAAAGATCGCTTATACAAGACACCATCCACAAGAGCATAGGAAAGTGCTCTCTGCTTCATCTGATGGATTTGGGATCTCTCTTGAGGTAGTTTGCCTTTATTTAGGTAATCCATGAATGGTTGCCTCCAATCTAAATCATCATCCTTTTTGGCAATGGCAACCTCCCCTTCAAGAGAGTACTTTTTGATAAGTTTAATATCAATAAGGGATAAGACTTGTCTATTTCAGACCATTATTAATAAGGACTCATTCTCTAGACATGCCAACTTCTTGGCAAGCTTGGCTAAAGCATACGCTATGATGTTCTCTCCTCAAGGAATCTTATAAATGGTAACCTCTAGGATTTGGGCCAACAACTCCATGGTGTACTTGTGGTAGTGATGGAGCTTGAGCTTTATAACCTTATAGGACCCGCGATTTGGTTGATAATGAGAATCCCCAAAGATGTTGATGTTACGGATGCTTGGAATAATGGATAACTCTAGACCTACATTAGAGCCTCATATTCACTTTTTTATTGGTGCAAGGATTGGAGATGATATGAGAATTTCATCATCACGTCCAGTTAAGAGAACTATTCCTACCGTTGCCTTTCCTGGAATAGTAGATTGTGATTTTTCTCCTCTTTGAGAGTAAGTCGCACCATCAAAGTACTTCTCCTAATGGTGAATGCTAGTATCCCCTAAGTTCATGATTTGTTCATCGAGGAGATCATCACTCAGTGGAGAGTCAGCAAGAAATGGGTGTGTTTCTAACAAATTTGCTAATGCTTGTCCTTTTACCACATGGAGGGGTACGAAGGTAATGTCAAACTGTGAGAGGATCATGGTCCATCATGCCAACCATTAGGATAATATATCATGAGATACGTGGGGATTGATTCTAGAGATTAAGTTCACTTTATGAGGAGGCATGTAGTATTGTAGCTTTGGGATGCAAAGATTAAAGCTAATACTTCTCAATGGTTGGATAATTAGCCTCGAGGGATTAAATGGCGAGGTAATATAGTGCATTTTCCTTCCCTTCATCGTTGCTTGGGCCAACAAAAAATTAAGGAGTCATCACATAGTAGTGTAAAAGCGACTTGCTGGGATAGCTAGAACCGACATCATCAGGTAATGCTTGATGTCTTTGAAGGCATGCTCAGACTCATCATCCCACTTGAACTTGGTTGCCTTTTTGAGAAGTGCTGAGAATGACTGACATCTTCTCAATAGGGTTGATATAAATCATCTTAGATATGCCAACCACCCTTGAAATGATCCAAGGTTGAGTTAAACTTTTAGGGAGTGGAATCTCTAATATCGCCTTGATCTTCTCGAGATCGATTTCAATTACCTGGTGTCGGACAACAAATCCAAGGAATTTTCTTGAAGCCACTCCTAATGAACACTTTAGGGGATTCATATTAAGGTTACATTGTCTTAACTGTTCGAAAACTACTTTCAAGTCAAAGAGATGGTCTTCCTTATCTATACTTTTCACCACGAGATGATCGATATAACACTCGACTTGATGATGAATGAGTTCGACAGGAACATCAATGTTAACTAAGCGATTTAGATTTTGGGAGGTGAAAAGCGGAGGTACTTAGCGGTGGTGGTGGTGGTTCTAAAGGTGCTTGTGGATATGGAGGTGGTCGTCGGAGCAGTGGTGGTTGTGGAGGTGGGAGAAGCGACGGAGGTTACATCCGTGGTGGTGGTGAAGGGAGATATCAAAAATATGATGTTTGATCTTGCTACTCAAAAGGCCGTAGTGGTTCTGATGGGAACTAGAGAAACTGAAGAACGGCCAATCCGATCTACTATTTATGGAACTGTGTCTTTATAGTAGAGATAATTCTAGTTATCTAGGGGGGTTTTCAATTTGCTCTATGCATGCTCATTTTTGATCTATGTCGTCGTTGGTGTCTTAGAAAACTTGGTGTGTTACTTGGTTGATGAAACCAAAAAGAAGAAATGTCAAATATGAATTTGTTCTTTGTTAAAAAAAAAAACCAAAAACCTGAACCCTAGACATAAAACCTAAACCCTAAACCCTAAAAACCCTAAAAACCCTAAAAACCCTAAACCCAAAATCCTAAACCCTAAACCCTAAAAACACTAAACTCTAAACCCTAAACCCTAAAACCAAACCTAAACTAAACCCACCACAAAACCCTCCAAACCTACCTAAACTAAACCCTAACAAGATAAAAACCTAAACTTGAACTATATAAAACCTAAAAATAAAATAAATAAATAAACCTAAACCAAAATAAAATAAAATTATAAAAAATAAAAATTAAACTAAAATAAAATAAACAAAAACCTAAATTAAAGTAAAAAATAAAAAACCTAAATAAAATAAACCTAAAATAAAATAAAATAAAAACTAAATAAAAAATTAAACCTAAAAAATAAAATTAAAAATAAAATTAAAAAATAAATAAAAATTAAAACCTAAACCCTAAACTAAAATAAAACTTAAACCTAAAATAAAAATAAAATAAACTTAAACCTAAACTAAAATAACTAAAACTTAAACCTAAACTAAATTAACTAAAATTAAACTTAAATCTAAAATAAACTAAAATTAAACCCTAAACTAAATATAATAAAATAAACTAAAAATAAAGCTAAAACATAAAATGAAGCCATAAACCTAAACCCTAAATCCTAAACCTGAATCATAAACCATAAACCCTAAAACCCAACCTAAACCCAAACCCTGTAACCATAAACCCTAAACCCACAAAATGCCTAAACCCACAAACCTAAACTAATCATAAACCCTAAACCCTCAAAGCATGAACCTAAACCTTAAAACCCCTAAACCACAGACCTAAACAAACCACAACCCTAAACCCTAAACACTAAACCCCCAAACCTTAAACCTAAACTAAAGTAACTAAATAAATTATAAAATAAACCTAAACCCTAAGAATGGCAATCCTTGATGGAATCACGTCAAGTGAGTCAGATCTTGGTGGTGGAGGCGAGGCGGCTTATTGTAGTGGTGGTGAGGGATCTAGAGGTGCTAGTGGATATGAAGGTGGTGGTCAGTGCAGTGGTGGTTATGGAGGTGGGAGGAGCGACGGAGGTTACAACCATGGTGGTGGTAAAGGGAGAGATCGAGGATATGATGGTGGATCCCACTACTCGAAAGGTCGGGGTGGTTCTATTGGGAACTAGAGAGATTGAAGGATGGTCGATCCGATCTGCTGCTTATGGAACTATGTCTTTACAATAGAGATGATTCTAGTTATCTAGGGTTTTTGATTTTCTCTACTCATGCTCTTTTTTTATCTATGTCATCACTTGTGTCTTAGAAAACTTAGTGTGTTACTTGGTTAATGAAATCAAAAAGAAGAAATGTTGAATCTAAATTTGTTATCTATTAAAAAAACACCAAAAACTTAATCCCTAAACCCTAAACCCCAAAAACCTAACCTAAAACCTAAAACCTAAAACCTAAAACCTAAACCATAAACCGTAAACCCTAAACCCTAAACCCAAACCACCTAAACCTAAACCCTAAACCCACAAACCCTAAACCTAAACCTAAAAAACCCTGCTAAAACCTAAACCTAAAAATAAAATTAAAAAAAACTTAACTAAAATAAAATAAAAAATAAAATAAAATAAAATAAAAACCTAAACAAAAACCTAAACCTAAACCTAAACCTAAAAAGGAAATAAAAATATTAAACTAAAAAATTAAAATAAAATAAATAAAAACCTAAAAAAAAAATAAAACCTAAATAAAATAAAATTAAACTTAAAATTAAAATAAATCTAAAATAAAACTAAATAAAACCTAAACCAAAATAAACTTAAAAAAATAAAAATAAATAAAAATTTAAACCTAAAACCCAAACTAAAAACCTAAATCTAAAATAGAAATAAAATAAACCTAAACCTAAACTAAAATAAAATCTAAAATAAATAAAACCTAAACTAAACCTAAAATAAACTAAACTAAAACATAAATATAAACCCTAAATAAAAAAATAAATAAACTAAAATACCTAAACTAAAAAATAAAAAAAATAAACCTAAAATAAAAACCTAAAACCTAAACCAACAAAAATAAAATAAAAACCTAAACCTAAAAATAAAAAATAAAACTTAAACCTAAAAAAAATAAAAATAAAACTAAACTAAAAAATAAACCTAAACCAAAACCAAAAAAATAAACTAAAATAAAAAGCCCAAACTAAAATAAATAAACCAAAAAGAAATAAGCTAAACTAAATAAATGTAAAAAATAAACCTAAATAAAAATAAAAAATAAAATATGCTAAAATAAATAAAAAATAAACTAAATAAACTAAATAAACCTAAACATATGAGTTTACTTTATTAAAAAAAATGACCATAACCTTAAACCCTAAAAACCCTAAAAGACCCTAAACCTACTAATCACAAATCCTAAACCTAAACTTTAAAATCTGGCAAACAAACCCTAAAACCCTAAACCTTAAAAACCCAAATCCTAACCATATCCTAAACCCTAAAATCCACAAACCTAAACCCTAAACCCAAACTAAACTAAACCCTAAACCCTAAAACCTAAACCTAAACCTAAACTAAATAAAACTAAAAATTAAATAAATAAATAAAACTAAATCTCAATGAAATAAAATAAAATAAAAACCTAAACTAAAAGCTAAACCTAAACCTAAACTTAAACCTAAACCTGAACCTAAACGTAAAAATTAAATAAACCTAAAAATAAAAATTAAATGTAAAATAAAAAATAAACCTAAAATATAATAAAATAAAAACTAAATAAAAACCTAAACCTAAAAAATAAAGTTAAAAATAAATGAAAATTTAAAATCTAAACCCTAAAATAAAAAAAATAAAATAAACCTAAACCTAAACTAAAATAAATAAAACATAAACCTTAACATAAAATAAACACTAAACCCTAAACTAAATAAATTAAAATAAATAAAAACTAACCTAAATTAAAATAAAAAATGTAAACATAAAATAAAATAAAACCTAAATGAAAAAAATAAAATAAAACCTAAACCTAAACCTAAAATAAAAAAAAATAAACCTAAACTTAAAATAAAATAAAATAAAATTAAACTAAAATAAGCATAAACCTAATCATAAACCTAAAAATAAACTAAAATAAAACCTAAACTAAAATAAAATAAATAACCTAAATAAAAAAAACTTAAATTAAAATAAAATAAATAAAATAAAATAAATAAAAAACTAAATAAACCTAAACCTGGGTTTGCTTTTTTTAATCCAAACCCTAAACTCTAAACCTGACCCTAATAAACCCACCACAATCATAACTGACTCCACACAACCCTGGGCCCCTAAACCCTAAACTGACCCTAAACTAATCCTTAAACCCTAACCTATGGCCACCACAAATAATCCTCCAATACTCCACTGACCCTCAGACATCCAGCAACATTAAACTCCCCCCCAGGCCCTGACCCACACCTAAACCCTAAAACTCTATCCCAAACCCTACCCTGAGCCTAGCCACTAATCCTAATCTCCCAACTCTACCTAAAATGTGTAACTAAACTAAATAAAACCTAAAATTAAAATAAATAAAAAACCTAAACTAAAATAAAATAAATTAAATTAAAAACCTAAACCTAAACTTAAAATAAAATAAAACAAAAAGTAAAAATAAACTAAAATAAATTAAATTAAAACATAAACTAAACTAAATAAAATAAAATAAATCAAAGAATAAAAAACTTAAATATAATTAAAACTAAACGAAAAATAAATGTAAAATAATCCTAAAATAAAAACTAAATAAAAACCTAAACATAAAAAATAAACCTAAAAATAAAACATAAAAAGAAATAAAAAAAAAAAACCTAAAACCTAAACTAAAAAAAAAAACCTAAACCTAAAATGAAAATAAAATAAACAAAATAAACCTAAACCTAAACTAAAATAAACTAAACTAAATAAATAAAATCTAAACCTAAACTAAATAAAATAAAATAAACTAAAAAAAACTTAAACCTAAACTAAAAAATCATCCAAAATAAAAACCTAAAACCTAAACGAAAAAATAAAAAAAAACCTAAACCTAAATCTAAAAATAAAAAATAAAACATGAACTTAAAAAATAAAATAAAAATAAAACTCAACTGAAAAATAAACCTAAACCTAAAAAATAAACTAAAATAAAAAACCTAAACTAAAATAAGTAAACCTAAAATAAATAATCTAAATAATGAAAATAAAAATAAACCTAAATAAAATTTAAAATAAAATCACTCAAATAAATAAAATAAACTAAATAAACCTAATGTTTGCCGGTTTGCTTTTTAAAACCCAAATCCTAAAATTAACCTAAAGCCAAAATCCTACCTATAACTAAACCCTCACTCACTAAACCCACTAAACTACTCTAAACCACACCCACCCACTAACTTTAAACCTAAACCCTAAACCCTAAACCCTAAACCTCTAAACCTGCTACCACAACTGACCCTAAACCCTAAAACACCCTAAAACACTAAACTACACACCACTTTGACCCTCCACAGGCCCTAAACCCACAAACTAAACCCTAAACCTTAATCCCTAAACCCCAAACCCTAAAACCTACAACCCTATACCCTAAACCCCAAACCCTAAACTAATCCTAAACCTAAAGAATGGGCAGAACCTTGATGGCAGAAACATCACTGCCAACTAGGCTCAGTCTAAATCTGGCGATGAAGGTGAAGGCGGCGGTTATTGTAGTGGTGGTGGGAGATTTGGAGGTGCTGTTGGACATGGAGGTTGTGGTCAGAGTACTAGTCATTATGGAGGCAGAACGAGCGAGGAAGGTTATTGATGTGGTGGTGGCATAGGGAGAGATCGAGGATATGATGGCGGATCCCGCTACTCGAGAGGCAGGGGTGGTTCTAATGGAAACTGGAGAAACTGAAGAACAACCGATCCATTCTACTGCTTATGGAATTATGTCTTTACAGTAGAGACGGTTCTACTTATCTAAAGATTTTGATTTTCTCTATGGGTGCTCATTTTTTATCTATGTCATCGTTTGTGTCTTAGAAAACTTGGGGCACTACTTGCTTGAAGAAATCAAAAAGAAGAAATGTTGAATCTGAATTTACTCTTTGTTAAAAAAAACTTTAAATCCTAAACTTAAAAACTAAACCCTAAATCCTAAACCTTAAACCTTAAACCCAAACCCTAAACCCTAAACCCCATACCCTAAAAAGCTAAAAACATAAACTTAAACTAAATAAAATTGAAAAATAAAATAAATAAGAATACTTAAAACAAAATAAAATAAAATGATAAAATAAAATAAAAACATAAACTAAAACCTAAACTTAAAACTAAACCTAAAAAAAAAAAAAAAAAAAAACAAATAAAATCAAATAAATAAAGCCTTAGGCTAAAGTAAAAATAAAAATAAAAAACCTAAATAAAATAAAAACTAAACCTAAAATAAAAATAAAATATACTTAAAATAAAATGAAATATAAACTAAATAAGAACCTAAACATAAAAAATAAACCTAAAAATAAAACCAAAAAATATATAAAAATAAAACCTAAACCTAAAATAAAAAAGCTAAACCTAAAATACAAATAAAATAAACCTAAACCGAATAAACTAAAAACCTAAATCTAAACCCTAAAAAAATAAAATAAACTAAAAATAAACCTAAACCTAAATTAAAAAATAAAACCTAAAATAATCCTAAAATAAAAACCTAAAACTAAACCTAAAAAAATAAAATAAAAACCTAAACTTAAACCTAAATAAAAAAATAAAACTAAACCTAAAATAAAATAAAATAAAACTAAACTAAAAAAAAATAAACCTAATAAACTAAACTTAAAATTCACTAAAATTAAAAAACCTAAAAATAAATAAATAAACCTAAAATAAATAAACTAAAATAAAAAAAAAAACCTAAATAATAAAATAAAATAAACTAAAATAAATAAAAATAAACTAAATAAATAAAATAATAATAAATAAAAATAATAATAATAATAAATAATAATAATAATAATAATAATAATAATATAATATAATAACCAGCCACCCTAAACCCAACTCTAAACCTACCTAAACTGAGCCTAAACCAAAACCTAAACCTACCCTACCCTCAAAACCCTAAACTACAAACCTTAAATCTACCCTAAACCTAAACCTGCAACCTGACCTAAACCCTAAACTACCTACCCCACCCTAAAAAATTCTAAAAAAAACCTAAACCTAAACCTGGTGTAATTAAACCTAAAAATAAAATATAAAAAACCCAACCTAAATAAAATAAAAAATAATAAAATAAACCTAAACCTAAACCTAAATCTAAATGTAAAATAAAAAAAAAAATAAAATTACTAAACTAAAATATAAATAAAACCTAAACTATGTTAAAATATAATAAACCTAAAAATAAAATAAATAAAATAAAACTAAATGTAAATTAAAATAAAATAAACCTAAAATAAAATAATATAAAACTAAATAAAACCTAAACCTAAATAAAACCTAAAAATAAATTAAAAATAAAACCTAAACCCTAATTTAAAAAAAACTAAACATAAAATAAACAAAATACAATAAACCTAAAACTAAACTAAAATAAATAAAACCTAAACCTAAACTGAAAATAAACTAAACCAAATCCCTAAACTAAATAAAATTAAAATTAATAAAAAATAAATGTAAACTTTATAGTAAAAACTAGCCCTAAACACTAGGCCACAACCCTAACCCTAAACTGAGCCAGCTAACTATAAACCACACCCTAAACTCAACAAAGTAAACCCTAAACTCTAAACCCTAAACACTAAACCCTAAATCCTAAACCCTATAACCTAAACTCCTAAACCCTGGCTCCTAAAACCCTAAACTAAACCTCAAAATAAACCTAATAAATTAAAAATAAAATTAAAATAAAATAAAATAAAATAAATAAACTAAATAAATAAAACTAAATGTAAATGAAGAATAAAAAAAAATAAAATTAATGAACCTAAACCTATAAAATAAACCTAAAATAAAAACCTAAAATAAATAAAAAATAAATCCTAAGCACGAAACTAAATAAAAAACCCAAACCTAAAATCAAAATAAAAATAAATAAATAAAATAAACCTAAACCTAAACTAAAATAAAGTAAACCTAAACTTAAACCTAAAATAAACTAAACCTAAAACTAAACCTAAACTAAATAAAGTAAAATAAATAAAAAAATAAGCCTAAACCTAAACTAAAAAAATAAAATGTAAAAATAAACCTAAAACCTAAACCTAAATAAATAACCTAAACCTAAAAAAAAAAAACTAAACTGAAATATAAAATAAAAATAAAACTAAACTAAAATAAACACAACCTAAAAAATAAACTAAAATAAAAATCTTAAACTCGAATAAATAAACTTAAATTAAATAAACTAAGGTAAATAAAAATAAAAAATAAACTTAAATAAAAAATAAACTATATAAACTAAATAAACCTAAACTTACCAGTTTACTTAATTTAAGAAAAAAAAACCTAAATCCTAAACCCTAAACTAAACTAATCCTAAAAAAAAATACACAACTACCCAAACCCACAAACCTAAACTAACCAATTAAAGGAGAAGCGAGGGTGGTTCTGATGAGAACTAGAGAAACTGAAGAACAGTCATTCTAATCTACTACTTATGGAACTGAGTCTTCATAATATAGATGATTCTACTTATCTAGGGTTTTTGATTTGCTCTATGGGTGCTCATTTTTGATCTATGTCATCGCTTGTGTCTTAGAAAACTTGGGGTGTTACTTGGTTCATGAAATCAAAAAGAGGAAATGTTGAATCTGAATTTATTCTCTGTTTAAAAAAACCTTAAACCCTAAACCCTAAATTAAAACTTAAATCCTAAACCTAAAACCTAAACCCTAAACTAAAACTTTAACCCTAAATAAAAAACCTAAACCTTAAACCTTAAACCCTAAACCCTAAATTAATGCTAGACCCTAAACCCTAAACCTTAAAAAGCTAAAAACTTAAACCTAAACTAAATAAAACCTAAAAATAAAATAAATAAGAAAATCTAAATCAAAATAAAATAAATAAAATAAAATAAACTAAAAATATAAATTAAAACTTAAACCTAAACCTAAACTTAAACTAAACCTAAAAAAAATAAAATAAAAAATAAAATTAAACTAAAATAAAATAAATAAAACCTAAACTAAACTTAAAAAATAAAACCTAAATAAAATAAAAATAAACCTAAATAAAATAAAATAAACCTAAATAAAATATAAATAAAACCTAAACCTTAAAAATAAACCTAAAACTAAAAGCAAAAAATAAATAAAAAATAAAACCTAAACCCTAAACTAAAAAAAAAAACCTAAACCTAAAATAAAAATAAAATAAACAAACAAAAATAAACTTAAACCTAAACTAAAATAAATAAATCTTAAATCTAAACTTAAAATAAACTAAACCTAAACCTAAACCTAAACAAAATAAAATGAAAGAAATAAAATAAACCTAAACCTATAAAATTAAACCTAAAAATAAACCTAAAATATAAACATAACCTAAACCTAAAAATAAAATAAATATAAACTAAACCTAAAATAAAATAAAACCTAAACCTAAAAATAAAATAAAATCATAAAAATAAACCTAAAAAAAAACTAAAATAAAAAAGCCAAACTAAAATAAATAAACTAAACTAAATAAAAATAAAAAATAAAAAAACTCAAATAAGTAAAAATAAACTAAATAAACTAAATTAACCTAAATCTACTAGTTTACTTAATTTAAAAGAAACCCCTAAACCCTATTCCTACAACCCTAAACCTACAACCGTAAACCCTAAACCCTAAATCATAAAACCCTAAACGGTAAACCCTAAAGCCTAAATCCTAAACCCTAAACCCTAAGCCCTAAAATTCTAAACCCTAAACCCTAAACCCTAAACCCTAAAACCATAAACCCTAAACCCTAATCCCTAAAACCTAAAACCCTAAAGCCTAAATCATAAACTAACCCCAAACCCTAAACCCTAAGAATGGGTAGAACCTTGATGGCAAGAACATCACCGTCAGCTAGGCTCAATCTAGATCTGGTAGTGGAAGCGAAAGAAGAGGCAGTGGTTATCGCAGTGGTGGAGGGGAATTTGGAGGTGGTGGTCGGAGCAGTGGTGGTTATGGAGGCGAGAGAAGCGATGGAGGTTACGGTCATGGTGGTGGCAGAGGGAGAGATCAAAGATATGTTGGAGGATCCTACTACTCGAGAGGCAGGGGTGGTTCTGATGGGAAATGGTGAAACTGAAGAACGACTGATTCAATATGCTGCTTATGGAACAATGTCTTTATAATAGAGATGATTCTACTTATCTAGGGATTTTGATTTGCTCTATGAGTGCTCATTTTTTATCTATGTCATCACTTATGTCATTGAAAACTTGGGGTTCTACTTCGTTCATGAAATTGATAAGACGAAATGTTGAATCTGAATTTGTTCTCTGTTAAAAAAAACTTTAAACCCTAAACCCTAAACTAAAATTTAAACCCTAAACCTAAAACCTAAACCCTAAACCCTAAACACCAAACCCTAAACCCTAAACCCTAAACACTAAACTAAACCTAAACCCTAAACCCTAAACACTAAAAAGCTAAAAACCTAAACCTAAACTAAATAAAAATTAAAAATAATAAATATAAAAAATCTAAACCAAAGCAAACTAAATAAAATAAAATAAAATAAAATAAAATAAAAACATAAACTAAAACTTAAACATAAACCTAAACCTAAACCTAAAACTAAAAATAATATAAAATAAAAAAATAAAAACTAAACTAAAATAAAATAAATAAAAATCTAAACTTAACTAAACTAAAAAATAAAAAACCTAAATAAAATAAAAATGTAACTTAAAATAAAATTAAAACAAACCTAAAATAAATTAAAATTGATACTAAATAAAAACTAAATAAAAACATAAACCTAAAAATAAAACCATAAAATAAATTAATAATAAAACCTAAACCGTAATCTAAAAAAACTTAAACCTAAAATAAAAATAAAATAAACAAACTAAAATAAACCTAAACCTAAACTAAAATAAACGAAACTAAAATAAATAAATCCTAAACATAAACATAAAATAAGCTAAGCCTAAACCTAAATCGAAACTAAATAAAATAAAATAAAATAAAAATAAACCTAAACCTAAACTAAAAAATAAAACCTAAAAATAAACCTAAATAATAACCTAAAACCTAAACCTAAAAAAAATAAGCTAAACCTAAAATAAAGAATTAAACCTAAACCTAAAACAATAAAATAAAATAAAATTCAATTAAAAAATAAACCTAAACCTAAAAAATAAACTAAAATAAATTAACCTAAAATAAAAAAATAAAACTAAAAAAATAAAACTAAAAATAAATAAAAATAAAAGATAAAATAAACTTAGATAAATAAAAAATAAACTAAATAAACTAAATAAACCTAAACCTATCAATTTTCTTAATTTAAGAAAAAAAAATCATAAACCCTAAACCCTAAACCCACACTAAAAACACACCTAAACAAACCCTAAACCCTAAACTAAACCCTACCCACCTAAACCCTAAACTAAACCCAACCCTAAAAAAAACCCTAATCCACAACCCTACCAAACCCTAAACCCTAACCCTACCCTACATAAACCCCAAACCGTAAAACCTAAATTAACCTTAATCCCTAAGAATGTGCAGAACCTTTAGGGTAAGAACATCACCGTCAACAAGGCTCAGTTTAGATCTAATGGAGGAGGCGAAGGCAGAGGCGACAGTTATCATAGTGGTGGTGGGGGATCTGGTTGTGCTGGTGGATATGGAGGTGGGGGTCAGAGCAGTGGTGGTTATGGAGGCGGGTGGAGTGACGGAGGTTACAGCCGTGGTAGTGGCGGAGGGAGAGATCGGGGATATGATGGAAGATACCCCTACTCAAGAGGTGGTGTGGTTATGATGGAAACTGGAGAGATTGAAGAACGGCCATTATGATCTGCTGCTTATGGAAATGTATCTTTATAGTAAAGATGGTTCTACTTATTTAGGATTTTTGATTTTCTCTATGGTTGCTCATTTTTTATCTATGTCATCACTTGTGTCAGAGAAAACTTGGGGTGCTACTTGGTTGATGAAATCAAAAAGAAGAAATGTTGAATATGAATTTGTCATCTATTAAAAATAAACTTTAAACCCTAAACCCTAAGAATGGGAACCTTGGACGAAACATCACCATCAACTATGCCTCTAGATAAGGGTGGAGAGAATGTAGACGTGACAAATATCGTGGTGGTGGGGGATTTGGAGGTACTAGTGGATATGGAGGTGGTGGTCAGAGCAGTGGTCGTTATGGAGGCGGGAGGAGGGACGGAGGTTACAACCATGGTTGTGGCGGAGGGAGAGATCAAGATTATGATGGCGGATCCCACTACTCGAGAGGTGGGGGTAGTTCTGATGGGAACTGGAGAAACTGAAGAACGGTGGATCCGATCTTCTACTTATGGAACTAAATTTTTATAGTAAAGATAGTTCTACTTATCTAAGGTTTTTGATTTGCTCTATAGGTGCTCATTTTTTAGTAATGTTATCGCGTGTGTCTTAGAAAACTTTGGGTGCTACTTAATTGATGAAATAAAAAAGAAGAAATGTTGAATATGAATTTGTCCTTTATTAAACAAAACCATAAACCTCAAACCCTAAACCCTAAACCCTAAGAATGCGCAAAACCTTGATGATAGGAACAAAACCGTCAATTAGGCTCAGTCTAGATTTTTTGGCGGAGGCGAAGGCGGGGGTGGCGGTTATCACAGTGGTGGTGGGGATCTGGAGGTGTTGGCAGATATGGAGGTGGTGATCGGAGCAATGGTGGTTATGGAGCCCGGAGGAGTGATGGAGGTTACAACCATGGTGTTGTCAGAGGGTGAGATCGGGGATATGATGGCAGATCCTGCTGCTCGATAGGCGGGGGTGGTTCCTATTGGAACTGGAGAAACTAAAGAACAACTGATCTAATCTACTTCTTATGGAACTGTGTCTTTATAGTAGAGATAGTTCTACTTATCTAGGATTTTTTATTTTCTCTATGGGTGCTCTTTTTTTTATCTATGTCATTGCTTGTGTCTTAGAATACTTGGGATGCTACTTAGTTCATGAAATCGAATAGAAGAAATGTTGAATATGAATTTGTTCTCTACTAAAAAAAACCTTAAACCCTAAACCCTAAACTAACTCTAAACCCTAAGAATGGGCAGAACCTTGATGGCAGGAACATCACTGTCAACTAGGCTCAATCTAGATCTGATAGTGGAAGCGAGGAAGAGGCTGCAGTTATCGCAGTGGTGGAGGGGGATTTGGAAGTGGTGGTCGGAGTTGTGGTGCTTATGGAGGAGAGAGGAGCGATGGAGGTTACGATCATGGTGGTGGCAGAGGGAGAGATCATAGATATGTTGGTGGATTCTACTACTCGAGAGGCAGGGGTGGTTCTGATGGGAAATGGAGAAATTGAAGAACAATCGATTCAATATGCTGCTTATTGAACAGTGTCTTTAAAGTAGAGATGATTCTACTTATGTAGGGATTTTGATTTGCTCTATGGGTGCTTATTTTTTATCTATGTCGTCACTTATGTCTTTGAAAACTTGGGGAGCTAATCGGTCATGAAATTGATAAGAAGAAATGTTGAATCTGCATTTGTTCTCTGTTAAAAAAAATCTTAAACCCTAAACCCTAAACCAAAATTTAATCCCTAAACCTAAAACCAAAACCTTAAACCCTAAAACACCCTAAACCCTAAACCCTAAACACTAAACTAAACTAAACCCTAAACCCTAAACACTAAAAGAAACTAAAACCTAAACTAAAAACCTAAAAATAAAATATAAAATAAAAAAGTAAAATAAATAAAACAAAATTAAATAAAAACATAAACTAAAACAAAAACCTAAACCTAAACCTAAACCTAAAAGTAAAAAGAAAATAAAATAAAATAAAAACTAAATTAAAATAAAATAAATAAAAACCTAAACTTAATTAAACTAAAAAATAAAAAACCTAAATATAATAAAAACTAAACCTAAAATAAAATTAAAATAAACTTAAAATAAAATAAAATTGAAACTAAATATAAACTAAATAAAACCTAAACCTAAAAATAAAACAATAAAATAAATAAATAATAAACCACAATTTAAAACTTAAAATAAAATAAAATAAAACTAAAAATAAACCTAAACTAAACTAAAATAAGTAAAATCCTAAACCTAAACCTAAAATAAACTAAGCCAACCTAAATAGATAAATAAAATAAAATAAATTAAAAATAAACCTAAACCTAAATAAAAAATAAACCTAAAATAAACCTAAAAATAAAAACCTAAAACCTAAAGAAAATAAAATAAAACCTAAGCCAAACAAAATAAAGAATAAAACCTAAATAAAATAAAATAAAAACTAACTAAAAATAAACCTAAACATAAAAAATAAACTAAAATAAATAAACCTAAAATAAATAAACAAAGCTAACTAAAATAAAATTAAAACTATATAAAAATAAAAAATAAAATAAACTAAAATAAATAAAAAATAAACTAAATAAACTAAATAAACTTTAACCTGCTAGTTTTCTTAATTTAAGAAAAAAAACCATAAACCCTAAACCCTAAAACTAACACTAAACCCTAAACCTAAACTCTTCCCCAAACCCTAAACCCTAAACCCTAAACCCAAAACCTAAACTTTAAACCCTAAACCCAAACCACAACCCTAAACCAAACCCTAGACCACAGACCTAAACCTAAATGGTAAAACCTAAACCCTAAACACTAAGCCCTAAACACTAAACCCTACAACCATAAACCCTAAATCTTAAACCATAAACCCTAAACCCTAAACCCTAAACCCTAAACCCTAAAACCTTAAACCCTAGACCATAAACCCTAAACCCTAAATGATAAAACTCTAAACCCTAAACACTAAGCCCTAAACCCCAAACCCTACAACCCTAAACCCTAAATCACAAACCATAAACCCTAAGAATGGACAGAACCTTCATGGTAAGAACATCACCAGTCAACCCAGGCTGAGTCTAATCTAAAAGGGTGGAGGCGGTGGTTATCATAGTGATGGTGGGGGATCTGGTGGTGCTGGTGGATATGGAGGTGGGGGTCAGAGCAATGGTGGTTATGGAGGCGGGTGGAGTGATGGAGGTTACATCCGTGGTGGTGGCAGAGGGAGAGATCGGGGATATGATGACAGATCCTGCTACTCGAGAGGCGGAGTGGTTCTAATGGAAATTGGAGAGATAGAAGAATGGTCAATCCAATCTACTGCTTATGGAACTATATCTTTACAGTAAAGATGGTTCTACTTATTTAGGGTATTTGATTTGCTCTATGGTTGCTCATTTTTTATCTATGTCATCACTTATATCTGAGAAAACTTGGGGTGCTACTTGGTTGATGAAATCGAAAAGAAGAAATGTTGAATATGAATTTGTCATCTATTAAAAAAACTTTAAACCCTAAACCCTAAGAATGGGCAGAACCTTGATGACAGGAACATCACCGTCAACTAGGCTCAGTCTAGATCAAGCGGTGGAGGCAAATGTAGAGGCAGCAGTTATCACAGTGGTGGTGGGAGATCTGGAGGTACTAGTGGATATGGAGGTGGTGGTCAGAGCAGTGGTCATTATGGTGGAGGGAGGAGGGATGGAGGTTACAACCATGCTTGTGTTAGAGGGAGAGATCAAGATTTTGTTGGCGGATCCCACTACTCGAGAGGTGGGGGTAGTTCTGATGGGAACTGGAGAAACTAAAGAACGGTAGTTCCGATCTGCTACTTATGGAACTAAATATTTATAGTAGAGACAGTTCTACTTATCTAAGGTTTTTTATTTGTTCTATAGGTGCTAATTTTTTAGTAATGTCATCGTTTGTGTCTTAGAAAACTTAGGGTGTTACTTAGTTGATGAAATAAAAAAGAAGAAATGTTGAACTAAATTTATCCTCTACTAAAAAAAACCTTAAACCCTAAACCCTAAACCCTAAGAATAGGCACAACCTTGATGACAGGAACAACACCATCAACTAGTCTCAGTCCAGATTTGGGGGTGGAGGTGAAGGCTGGGGTGGCGGTTATCACAGTGGTGGTGGGGATCTAAAGGTGCTAGCAGATATGGAGGTGGTGATCAGAGCAATGGTGGTTATGGAGGTGGGAGGAGTGACGGAGGTTACAGCTGTGGTGTTGGAGGAGGGAGAGATCAGAGATATGATGGCAGATCCTACTACTAGAGAGGCAGGGGTGGTTCTTATGGGAACTGGAAAAACTAAAGAACAACCGATCTGATCTACTTCTTATAGAACTGTGTCATTATAGTGAGATAGTTCTACTTATCTAGGATTTTTGATTTGCTCTATGGGTGCTCTTTTTTTATCTATGTCGTTGCTTGTGTCTTAAAATACTTGGGATGCTACTTAGTTCATGAAATCAAAAAGAAGAAATGTTGAATCTGAATTTGTTCTTTGTTAAAAAAAACCTTAAACCCTAAACCAAAAACCTAAACCCTCAACCCTAAACCCTACATCCTAAACCCCAAACCCTAAACCCTAAACCTGAAACCCTAAACCCGAAAAAGCTAAAAACCTAAATATGAACTAAATAAAACCTAAAAATAAAATAAATAAAAAAACCTAAACCAAAATAAAATAAAATAAAAAAAACATAAACTAAAACTTAAACTAAACCTAAACCTTAACCTAAAAAGAAAATAAAATAAAAAATAAAAACTCAACTAAAATAAAATAAATAAAAACCTAAACTAAACTAAAAAAAATAAAAAACCTAAATAAAATAAAAATTGAACCAAAAATAAAAATAAATAAACATAAAATAAAATAAAATAAAAACTAAATAAAAACTTAAACCTAAAAAATAAAAATAAAAATAAAACTAAAAAATAAAAAAAATAAAGCCTAAACCCTAAACTAAAAAAAAAACAAAACCTAAAGTAAAAATAAAATGAACAAACTAAAATAAACCTAAAAATAAAATAAAATAAACTAAACTAAAATAAATAAATACTAAACCTAAACCTTAAAAAAACTAAATCTAAACCTAAACCTAAACTAATAAAATAAAATAAACTAAAAATAAAACTAAACCTAAACTAAAAAATAAAATATAAAAAATAAAAAATAAAACCTAAAACCTAAACATAATAAATAAAATAAAAACCTAAACCTAAACCTAAAAATAAAAAAATAAAACCTAACCCTAAAAAGTAAAATAAAAATAAAAGTCAACTAAAAAATAAACCTAAACCTAAAATATATATTAAAATAGAAAACCTAAACTAAAATGACTAAACCAAAAATAAATAAACTAAACTAAATAAATATAAAAAATAAACCTAAATAAAAATAAAAAATAAAATAAACTTAAATAAATAAAAAATAAACTAAATAAACCTAAAATCTGTTTTTAATTTAAAAAAACCATAAACCCAAAATCTTAAACCCTAAACAACCTAAAACTATCCTAAACCTTAAACCCTTTACTGCAAACCCTAGCCTAGCCCTAAATCCTAAACCCTAAACCCTAAAATAAACTTAAACCTAAAACTAAACTAAACCCAACCCTAAACCCTAAACCTAAACCCAAACTTAAACCTAAACTCTAAACCCTACCACAACCTAAACCTAAACCCTACCTAAACCCTAAACCCTAAACCTAAACCCCCAAACCCACCCTAAACCCACTAAACCTCCAAACCTGATGGAAACATTGATGGCAGAACATCAGTTAGAGGCTCTAAATCACTGAGGTGGAGGAGACAATTATCATAGTGGTGATGGGGGATTTATAGGTGCTCATGGATATGGAGGTGGTGGTCGAAGCAGTGGTGGTTATGGAGGTGGGAGGGGCAATGGAGGTTATAGTCGTGGTGGTGGCAGAGGGAGAGATTGGGGATATGATGGTGGATCCCGCTACTTGAGAGATGGGGTGGTTCTTATGGGACTATTTCTTTATAGTAGAGACAGTTCTACTTATTTAGGGTTTTTGATTTGCTCTATGGGTGCTCATTTTTTTATCAATATTGTTGCTTGTGTCTTAAAAAACTTGGGGTGCTACTTGGTTGATGAAATCGAAAAGAAGAAATGTTGAATCTGAGTTTGTTCTCTGTTAAAAAAATAAACCTTTAACCTAAACCTTAAACCTTTTAAACTAAAACTTAAACCCTAAACTAAACTAAACCAAACACCCAAACCTAAACCTAAAAACCCAAACCCTAAACCTAAACCCTAAGACCCTAAACCTAAATAAACCTAAACTTTAAAACCATAAACCTTAAACCCTAAAACCCTAAACCCTAAATCTAAACCCCAAAATTTGCTAAAAAACCTCAAACATAAACCATAAACTAAACTATAAACTAACCCTAAACCCAACCTAACCCAAACCTTAAACCCTAAACCTTGAATAAAGATGTCATTAGGAGTATCTCTAAAGAATGACCTAATCATAACATAGTTATGGTAGCAAAAGAAAATGTTCTCAGAAGACTTTCCCTTGACTATTAGAGATTTGAATACCCTAAATCATATTATAATACCATATATTATTGTATAATGTAGCATCATATATTTGAGCATGTAGTGATGTGTTTTTCGATGTTATAAGATGGTTTGAAATATTTTAGCATATTATGGTATTGTTCCCTATAATCTACATTAATATAAATCATAAAAATATTTATTTAATAAATTAGATGATCATAAAATTTGATGTGGGAATTAGGTTGTAGTACCAAAGTTGTGCTATGCCACTTGTAATCTAAAAAGTAAGATTTTTTGTTCAAAATAAATATTATATATTGTAGCATAATATAACATCATATATCATAATATATTATTCTACACATTTTAAATATTTTAGTATTTTACAATCATGTAATCAAGCCTACACTAGGATTATTTATAAAAATATTGATTTAGACTTTAAGATGATGGAATTTGGCCAAATTCATAATAGGTAGAGCATGGATCATAATATATTGTTCCAATTTAAAATATGCAAATGGTACGACTAAAATATCTAGTTTTTATTGTTTAGACTAATTTTATGATTTTTTATCTTAAGCAATCCCTTGTGATGTGATATGCAATATAATATAATATAATATAATATATTGTAGTGTATTATAATATAGAATGCCATAATATAGTGCAGCATCATGCATTATAGCATACTATTGTGTATTACTACTTGTTGTTTAGCATATTTTAGTTTATTATAGTATGATGTAGTAGAGTTTGTACTGGTATAATTCATAAAAATATTGATTTATAATCTAAGATGATGGGATTTGGCCAATTTTAAGGTAAGCTTTACTGAACATCATAGGGGGTGTGCTATGGTGTGTCATTTAATCAAAAGAATGGAATTTTGCATCCAAAATAAATGTTCATTTTTCAACCAAATTTTATAAATTTTTAGCGATAATATATTATATGAAAGCATATAAAAATATAATGTACATAACAATATAGCTTCACATCTATATGAATGTGGTGGTGTGTTACTAAATGTTATTGTACGTTTTAGCATGTTTTACTTTTTGTTATAATTCATTGGGTCAAAACTAACAAAAATGTTTATTTGAAGGTTGAGATGGAAGAATTTGGCCAAATTCATGGCACACACCAAATAAGAAACACAAAAATTATGCTATTTTGTACCATTTATAATGGAAATATAAAAAATTTACATCCAAAATGAACATTATTCATATTTTAAAAAAATTATGTTATTTGTTCCTTTTAAGTGATTCTAATGAGGTGTAATGTTAGACAATATATTATAATATTGCAAATTATAATATAACATCATATATTAGAATATAATATAATGTGTTAATTCACACTATAATATGTTTTGCATGATATTGTATAGTTAGTTTAAGCTTACACCATCATAAATCACAAAATGTTGATTACAATATTAAGATGATGTAATTTAAATGAATACATTGTTAGGCTTTTGGTTGAAGTATTAAAGGTGTGCATAAGAGAAGAAAAAAGATTTGATGAGAATTCCATGTCAAGGACAAGGATGGAGATCCACTAGGGGATCACACATGCATTGTACCTGATATGTGAGGGGTCTATGTCGAGGGCATAGAAGAAGAAAATCTGTTAGGGATTACGTTTGAATTTGATTTGATTATATGATATGTGGAACGAAGATCCATTGGGGATAAGAATCTATTATCCACCAAGGATTAAGATCAAATCAACTTTAATTTATTTTGTTTTAATTAATGAAGAGGCATATCTGCTAGAGATATGGGCTCCTCCATTGGAATGGTATATGAACCTTCCACTAGAGCGGGTTTAGCTATCTCGGGGTGGGATTTGAGTTTGATTTCATAGATTTGTTTGGGGATGTATCATTGGGAGTAAGAGTTTGGTTGGATTTCTTTGATTTAGACTCTATTTGGGGAGTTGGTTTAATTTGGCTCCATTAGGGAGGTTGGTTTTGAATTTGATTTATTTGCTTGATATGTTTATATATGATTTAGGGCTCCATCGGGGAGAAGGGTATGATTTAACTCCACTGGAAAAATTAGATTGGGTTTAATTTAATCTGAGTTAATGTATGGACCTTATTGGTGTGCGATGGACTCACTAAGAAGGGGCTATATCAGCCTTAACCTACCTCAAGTTTACAAATCTAAAGGGATGTCTACCAAGTGTGAGCCAACCTAAGGGGCTATCTTTTGGTGTGCAACGACTATGCTACAAAGAAGGTGTAGCAGAATTACATCTTCCAAAGCAAGGAACAACCATTGGGGTAACCTGTTGGATGCACAACAAATCAAACCTGACCTAAGGCAACTATTGAGTTATTGTTACGGGGGACTTATGTCAATAAAAATGTAGTTAGGATTAATTTTATCTTAATTTCAGGTAATTTTATATGGTTTGTTTGGTTTAGTTGAATTTGAATTGAGGGCATATCCACTAGGGATGTAAGCTGGATCAAATTTGATAGATTTAATTTATGGACCATGTCGGTGTGTGATGGACCCACTAAGAAGGGGCTATATCGAAGTTGTCCTATCTTAGATTTACAAATCCAAATGGATAGTCTACTAGCTGTGGGGTTAGAGCTAGCCAACTTAAGTGGTTGCCTTTTAGTGTGCAATGACTATGCTAGGAAGAAGGCGCAGTTGACTTACATCCTCTAAAGCAGGGAACAACCGCTAGGGTGACTTGTTGGTAGCATAATAAATAGAACTTGACTTAAGGGTGACTACTAAGTGAATGTTGTTGGGGACTTATATCAAAGTAGTCAACGATTCTATATGTGCCTAGGAAAAGGTACGCAGGGATGTCCTCCTAATCCACAAGTGAATATATATTTTATTTATATGTATGTGGACCAGTTGGTGAGGGACCACACTAAGAAGGTTATGTCGCCTTGACATATCTCAAATTTACCGGACCAAAGGAGAATCTACACATCCATAGGATAGATTCTCCAACCATAGGGGTGGTTACTAGGAAAGGGGAACTATCCAATCTAATAGTAACCCAAGTAATGTCTAAATGGGGTTGCAAAAGATGTGATCCAAATATTGTGCCCACAGGGGAGCTGCTGCTAGGGACATTATCCTAAGCCCTGGAAAAGAAATCCTATAGGTGTATGGTGGCCAACTCAAGGAGAAAGCGTAGCAAACTTACATCTGCCATGAGTGGTGTATCCTAAGGTGTGATAATAACCAACCTAAGGTGTATTCATCAGCATGAGTTGGTGTATCCATTAACGTAGTGAGAACCAACCAACCTAAGGTGCTTGTTAGTGTCCAATAATCTATTTGGAAAAAAAAATCATGTAGGCTTACAACTTTCTAAGTGGAATTGATCATCGAGATAGTCTATTGTTAGCGGGATAGATGTTATCTGACCTAGAGTGATTACTAAGCGGGGAGCCCCGAGAAAGGACTAGACCTAGACTTGAAGCAGTCAGGAGGGAAGAAGCCGCTAGGAGACTTATTCTAAACCTCAAATATACTTGACCCAGTCAGTGCATGCAGGTTAATATGATAAGAAAGTGTAGCAGACTCACATTCTCTTAAACAAAGCCAACATGAGGTATCTTTTAGGTCACATAGTAAGGCCTACCAAACTAACAAGGCACTCATCGGTATGCAGTGGCCAAGTAAGGAAGGAAAGCATAGCAGACATACATCCTCTAAAGTGAGATGACCACTGGGTGACACACTAGTAGGTAGCACGTCATCTCGATCTAGAGTAGCTATTGATTGAGAGTCATTCGGGGAGTTATCTCAACTCAGAGTAGCCCGAGACAAAAAATATGTTTTTATTTTATATGTTTATCTATAGTTTGTGTTTGTATTGTGTCGATGAAAGAAAGGATGCCACTCGGGTTCCTAACACCTACCCTAAACACATGGCGAATTCATAAAAATGAATACTTTTAACATGTAGGGTATTTAACACCTACACTAAACACATCATGGTGGATTGTGCTAACCAGGTAGGGTATTTTTGTTCCCAGATGAAGCCATCATCGATCAATTTCTTGACTTCATAAATGACCTGTTATTTTATGTCTAATCATATTCTTCTAGGAGCTTGCTTGATAGGGTTAGCAGTAGGCTCTATTGCTAGTTTATTGACGACTACGTTAGGAGCCAATCTAGGTATCTCTTCATAACTCCATGTAAAGCAGTCCTTAAACTTAGTCGATATCCTAACTAAGTCATTGGTTTTAATTTCATTCAATAAAGAACTAATGTTTGTTGGGCATGGATCTTCTTCAGCTCTTGAGTTGATTTCCTTTAGCTCGTCGATGGTTAACTTGATCTCTTCTTTGAAATCTAGCGGTGCATCTTTGACTTCAAAATCATCTGGATCATCTAAAGTTTCTAAGCATAGCTCCTCATATGAGATAATGTGATTTGAAAAGAACCTATCAAATTCCAAATGATTGATGATGACTAAGCAGAAATTGTCATCATCTACTGGACCCCTATACCGAATCCTTGTCCCAGTCTTGATTGACAGATTTTGCATTTGTTTTTCCATATTTTTTTGATGTAGTCTGACCTGTGCTTTGACCAAGTATGTGGGATTAACCCTTTCTTCGCTAAATTATAAACACAAATCAAGTACTAATTAAAAGATAATTCTATTAAATATTTATATGAATCATCCACAAGTTCTACATCAACTTCTTTACTTGAAGATGATGCTCCTAGAAAGAACCTCACGAGCAACACTATGGAGCCTAATTGACCTCACTTTTGGAGTGCAAATTCAATCTTCCCATCTTAGACTTAAGAGTCTTCTAGACACTAAGACATCCCTAGTGATAAGACACTTCTAACAATTAGGTAAACACTTAACCTAAGCCTAAAGACTTAGAAGAGTTAACCATAGGATTAGGTTATGCCTTAGGGATTAAGATAATCCATTTACCCTACAACCCAAATCCAATCCATGTTCACCTTCTTAAGCCAAACCTCAAGAACAATTCAAACATCAAATTTAAAACCAAATCCAAACCAAAATTCCAAAACCAAATGATTAAAGCCCATGATCAAATCCAAACTTGAAACCCTTCCCAAGCCATATGACCTATCCCATGGACTTAGACAAATCATAATCCAAATCAATCCAAAATCAATTAATTTTCTCATAATCAATTTATATCTTCAGTCATCTTCCTAAATATAAATCAAATCTACATTCAAATGATCAAAACTAAATCAAACAAAATTAAATCATAACCCTTCCTAAGCCATATGACCTATCCCATGGACTTAGCCAAATCTTAATCCAAATCAAAGCAAACTCTATTGATTTTCTCACAAATAAATCATATTTTCAATCATATTCACAAATTTAAATGAAATATACATTTAAATCATCAAAACTAAATCAAACCAAATCAAAATTCAAACCTAAGCCACAAAACCCAACTCCATGGACTTAGCCAAATTCCTTCATTCCAAAACCCAAATTCAGTTGATTTTCTCATGAATCAATCATACCTTCAATCATATTCACAAATATAAATGAAATCTATAATCATCAAGCTAAACCAAAATCAACCCAATTCAAACCCAACTTAACCCTTCTGACTTGAAATATTCAAATGAACCAAAATCCATTTGATCCCAAGCCTATTACAATTGAATTTATATATCAATCCAAAATCCATATATATACTCAACTAAATCAAACTCAACCCAAAATCAAGCTTACTAAACCCAATTGGTCCACTTGACCCAAAGTGGCCAATTCCACCTATTTGAGCCAAGTTATAATTCTACCCAAATTGGATTGAACCAAGCCCATCAAAACCTCCCATCATGGTTGTTGATCACCCTAGCTTGATCAATCATCACAAATTGGGTCAAACCAAGTCAACTTAGTAATTTAATTGTGTTGTTTATTTTTTTGTAGATAGGGGACACCACGTAGATCTTAGGGGGGTACTTATTGAAGTGATCGGGTACAACATTGAGGAATGATGTACTCTCTTGAGAGACAGAAGTCACCATCCTACAATGGACCTAATCACCTAATAAGGACTCCTAAGGCCAATGGGTCTTCCAATGTACCAAAGATATTTCCCCTACTTTACATGGAAAAGTAAAGTTGGGTTTATTTTAAGCCAAGTTCGTTAAGTTCCCTATGTAGGTAAGCCCCCATTGTTAATTACATCCTAAGGAATGAGGTTCCTTAGGAATACTCTCGAATAAGGTAAATTATCATTGTCTCCAAAGATTTCAAAGATTGAACTATCAATCAATTAGTTATTTTTAAAAATCAAGTGGGATTGATCAAAAAAGAGAGAGTTATTATCAAAACCAAAGGGAGAAGAGTAGCGGATGCTCATGATACTAGGTAACTTAGTGAGTATCCCGAATTATCCTATGGTTGGGCTTTATATTTTTGAAATTGAGGAGAATTATATGTTTGAGTTGAATTTTAATTAGAAATCTTGGACTTACAATTCCACATTACAAGATTATAGAAATGCCTAAGAGGTGAGGATTTATGCTTATAGCTCCAAAGGGAAACAGCAACCTCAGATCCTAAATCTAGGGAGCTTCAGCATAAGCCAAAAGCGTGACCAAAATCTAAGCAATAAAATGTGTGTATGATTTAGGCTGGGGTGGCTGCCAAGTAACTCCTATAATTTTAAATACATGTATGCAAGTCATATGCTTTGTAAGATGGTTAGGCTGTTATTTATTTAGAAGTAAAACTAAGTCCTTAAACTCACTCCCTAAAAGACTAAATCATGAAGGGCATGAATAATGACCTAAATCTAATGCAAATTTTGTAAAGTTTTATTTTAATTTTTGAACATTTTTATTTGACATAGGATATGGGATTTTATATGCCTAATGCATGAAAAAATCAGTTATGGGAAAAAATTAGAAAGGAGGAGGTGTGTTTCCACCATGGCTCTCAAAGGTGAAGCCATTTTCTCTGGCAAAGGTTGAAGCCCTCCATTGGCAAGAATGAGATAATATGATTTATTCATGATATGAGACAAACAACATTCAGCTAAAGTGGTTGCTAAATCTTTTATTATCTTGATTTATGTCCTACGCTTTAGGTGATGTTATGAATTGTTTAGTTTAATTTTGAATTGATTAATTGGAAAGAAAATTTATTATTTCCAAAGAGCCTAATCGCATCCAGGCCATTCAACACTCATCAAATAATTAAAAAACTAGGAAAATCATGTCATCCTAATTAAGAAATCATAAGCATAACATCAATCAATTTATAAAATTAGCACAAAAGAATAAGAGACCGATGTGGTTGGGTTCCATTGCAAACCCGAAAAGAAATGTGGATAGTCGAGCTCTACCCTTATACATCCTGATATAATGAAAGAATAAATTACAATTATGATGTGACAAGTGTTATGGGAGTCTTCATTCTTCATCCTCCATTCTTCAATCCTTGTCCTTCATTCCTTCATCTTGGTTTGCTCCATTTCTCTGTTTCTTTTGGTTTGACTTGGGATGTAGTTTGCTCCAAGGCCTCACATGGTATATAAGACACAGTCTTATAACCAATTGTTGACCTCATTTTTAGGATGAGCTCTCAACCCCTCCATCGTAAACATAGGACTTCTCTTAGACTTTAAGGGTTCCTTAGTATTAAGACACATATAGTGATTAGGTGGACACTCAACATAACCCTAGAGACTTAGAGGAGTTAGCCATAGGAATAGGTCATGCCTTAGGGGTGTTGGAAAGTTTGCTACCCTATGGCACCAAATTTCCTCACTCCTCTCTTCAAGTCAAACTACAAATCAAACTAACTCCAAAATATAAATCAAATCAACATAAAAACTTAAATCAATTCCAACTTAATTTATTTTCTCAAACTCAAATCAATTCCAAATAATTCAAACTTATGATTGAAATTCCAAGTTCAAAAATCTTTCCAAAATCCTTTGATTCCCTTTTATGGACTTAGCCTAAATCAAATCCAAATCAATTCAAATTCAAGAAATTTTCACATAACCCATTAATATTCTCATTTGTATTCACATATATAAATGAAATATAAATTCAAATCAGTTAAACCAAATTCAAAATTCAAATCCAAATCAAAAATCTTTTCTAAGTCACTTTGATTTTATCTTATGAACTTAGCCTAAATCAAATCTAAATCAATTCAAATTCAAGGAATTTTCTCATAACCAATTTATATTCTCATTTATATTCACAAATATAAATGAAATATAAATTAAAATATCCAAAAATCAATTCAAATATGAAATTCAAGTTCAACCAAAATTCAACCTAAGCCTTTCAAGTCAAATTCTTGGACTTAGCCAAATCAATTTCAAATCAAGCCAAACCCTTGATTTTTCTTCATGATTCAATCAATCCTTCAATCATGAATTCAAATATAAATACAAACTTCAATCATCAAACCAAAACCAAATTCAAAAATCAAATCCTAGTCAAACTCATGTTCACCCTTTTGAACTTAAAATTATCAAATGAATCAAAACCCATTTGACTTCAACCAACTTGCAAATGGATTCATATTTCAATCATAAGTCCATATGTGAGTTCAATCAAACTCAAATCAAGCTTTGGCCAAGCAATTTGACCCACTTAGGCTCACTTGACCCAAAGTGACCTAAAGTACCCCTTTTGAGCCAAATTCTAATCCTACCCAACTTGGATTGAACTAAGCCCAACTAAGCCTCACATTGTGAGCAACAATCATCATGAGATGATCAATCACTCAAATTGGATCAAACCAAGTCAAACCTAAGGGTTGACCAAGTCAACACTTAGCCAAAATGAAACTAAACTAGCCAAATTCCACCATAGGCCAAATTGATTGAAACCATTGATCAAAACTCATTCATGATCAATGTTTGAACTTGAAGTCATCACTTGAGCCTAACCTAGCCCCAATTAGCCACTTGACCCAACTTGACCCAACTTGACCTAAAAGTCAAAATGTGTCAAAACTTGATCTTGATTGAAACTAATGGGTCAAGTTCATTCCAAATCACTTGTTGAACTTGACTAAAATCTCAATTGGCCAGTTAGTCCCAACCTAGCCCAGTTGACCTTGAACCCAACAAGACCTAAAAGGTCAAATTGAGCCAATTCCAAATATAAACCAAATTGATTGAAAAAAAAGATACCAATCTATTTCAATTGATCAACCAAACATAAACCAACCCATGAGCTAACCCAAATAGGTCAAATGGGTCACATTGGTTAACTTGACCCATTTGACCTAAATGAAATCAAATGAACCAAAATAAAATCTAAACCAAATTGAACCAAACCAAAGTTGCTAAATATTTCAAATGGTCATATGAACTTGACCCAACCCTTGGTTTGACCCAATTTGACCAATTGGTCAACTTGAGTTGCCCCATTTTGACCTAAATGGGTCAATATGAGCCAAACCATATAAAATCAACTCCAAATTCATTAAAACTTGGCTTAACCCATTTTTCAATCATAGGGAACATATTCAAATTGAAATCTAAGCCAAATGACCATTTTACCCCTAGGTCATAGGGTAACCTAAAATTAAAACCACTTGGAATTTGGTCAATTCCTTTTCATGGACACTTGGCATCCTCTTAGTGGACCAAACGGTCACTAATGGACATGGTGCACCTAACCCATTGGGTTTGGGTCAGACAAACCCAAACCAATGGCCAAACTGACCACCCACTTAGGAATTCAGCGCATGGGATCATTCCTCCACATAATTAAAGCTCATGGGAGCTTCACTACTCCACTCCACACTCAAAACTGAACCATGTGCATGTCCTAATAGCCTAACAAACCCACTCAAGGAGGTAAATTGGATCAAAATAGCAAAGGTCTTCACGGCCATCCGATTCACCTAGGTGGAGATATACTCCCCATAATTCCACTTCATTCCATAAGGCACACACTCGATTGAGCTAAGGAAACTCAGAGCAAGCATTAATAAGTCTCCCCAAGCTTCCTAGAGTGAATTAGAATTCTCCATTTTTGGTTTCTTTAAATCAAAAATAGGGAGGCCAAGGAATATTCCACTTTGCTCATTATTCAATATCAATTCAATTCCTCCTACAAGCATCTTCAAAGGAGTCAATCAAGTTGATCCAAACCTTTTCCCAAGTTGTCCAGGCAAGGGAGGTGGGACTTAGATCAAGGCTGAGCCCAATTGAAGGAGAGCTTTGTCCATAAGAAGATCCACTCAACCAAATCACCTCAAATCTTCAATAGGGATTCATCTCCACTAGATGAAGCTACCTCAATAGATTTGAGCACCGATGAGGTATGACTTCAACCTAAGCTTAAAGTATACATGGTGTGGTCCTTTGTGAAAGAAATTCTCAGCTCATGAGAATTTGATTGTTAGATCTTCTCCCCTTTACTCTTAGATGGTGTGGGTAAAATTTGAGTTCAATCCAAGCTCAATCAAGCTCAGATTATGCCATAGAAGGTGGACGGTTCCCTTTTCCCATAGGAAAACTCAATGATGGATCATGGGTCATCCATCTACATGTTTTGGATGGACGGCCATGATCAAGATGCCCATGAATATCTAATTAATCCCTTAATACCACAGGCTTTATCTTAGCCATCCGATCCTTGATCGGATGGGTGAGGAGAAAGTGCGTAGTGCTGCTGCTGATGCGACACTATTATGTGACAACTTAAGCGGTCTCTCCCATTGTGCCATGTGGAAAGCACGCACCACATCAACTTTCACGTGGCACGACGGGATTAGTTATTTTAATTAGGGATTTAATTAATTATCCTTAATGGCTGAATCTTCATAGTTGCATAACTAATTCTAGAAGAAATCATAAAAATATAAGGTAAAATGCATTGTAAAGATAATTTAGAGGAGAATATTATAAAATTATTTCCAATGGATTTTTAATAGTGTATTTTCATCAATTAAGGTTTTATTAAAAATTTAATAACCCTAATTACACCTTAATTATCTCACAAATTAATTCCAAACTTCTCATGTGCATTTAGGGGGATGACTTCTGCCTCCCCTAATTTTCTTAGGATTTATTGATGGATTAATTAGGAGATCAATTGAATCCTTAATTACTCATTATGTAATTAAGGGTAATTAAGCATATGGCAGTGGTTTAGTCCCTTTATTAAGTTAATTAAGCCTTGCATAGGTGGATAAGAGATTTATTGAATGGATTTGGGGAATTTTCCCTAAGCCATTCCCTAAACCCCTTTCCTTCTTTATTCCAAACTTAATTAAGGGTTAATCCTCTAATCATTTGCTTAATTAATTTGATTTTAAAATAAAAACATTCCAGAACTTAATCAATCTATCTTGGGTAGATGCTAAGGTGTTTAATAACCTATGTGGCTTAAGGAAATCAAAATCCAACCCACATGTGTGGGAAGGGTTATGAAAGTATTTAAATTAAACCCTTTAGCTTAATTAATCACTAATTGTGAGCCAATTGCATTAGGCCCTTTCTTTCCTAATCGAATTGCAGATTTAAATTCCTTTTTTGGTTTTATTTTATACATTGGCTCATAATTATTTGATTAAACATGCTAAAGTGGTGTAAGTAAGGGGTAATTAACACACTTAATTCACACCTTAACCTAACCAAAGCATAAAATTGATCTAATCAACTAAAAATTGAACTTAAATAACTCACACATGGGGGAATGAATTAGGACCAGCTAACTCATCTCACATTTATCAAATTGAAATCAAACTCAAACAAAATTCAAACTATCTTTAAAATAAATTTGATTTGCTTTAAATAATTCTATTTCATAGGATTATCTTTAGGATTAAATTAGGGTGAATAAATTTACATGCTTTCCTCACTTTATTTCTTTCCTAGCATGCTAAATCTGTATGACATATGAAAATCATGCATTCATGCCTTTTAAAAAATCAAATTAAAAATGATATATTTCTTTTATAACAAATTGCATGTTTTGGCTAAAGTAAGGATATGAATGGCTATTATCACTATTAAATCCAAAATTAATTTTAAAACTTATGAATGAAACATCAAAACTAAATGGTATGCTACTTATAATTCTTTATGAACTTGCATGTGAGTAAAAATATAAAGATGTGCATAGTGCGGCTTTCCTTCTCTTTTCTTTTAGCATAGTTTTGAATAGGATTTGGCAAAGTGTATAGTTCATTTAAAAAGAACACAACACTTGCTTAAATCCTTCCCTATTCAATCCAATGTTATTAATTAAGAAGGAAATCCACACTTATACATTTGAATTACATAAACAAATCAAACTAACTAAAATAAACTTTTTCATCTTTCTTTTTCCATCCATTTCTTTTGTACATGTGTAGGTATTTAAGGAAAGTTGTATATTAGGCTAGACAACCTTAGGGTTGTGAGGCTATAAGTAGCCCTAAGTAGTTCTTGTACCTTACACCCCAGGTGCTAACAATGGTGTCGTACTCACTTATGCCTTTCATACATATATGTGTGCATATGAAAAATGGATAAAAGAATCCCTCTTTTCTACTTAATGAAAATCATGCATCATAAAGCATCCAAATTTTTTGAAGTAACACTACTTAGCATTCATCATTAAGGTGTTCTAAACATTCCCATTTGTATGTATAAATATGCTTAGGATTCATCCATATGCATGTTACACATGTTGGGAAAGAAATGAAGAATATGTGTTATGTGATATTAATTCACTTTACTTAATCTTAAAATGCCTTTCTTTTTGAATAAGTTTATTTTAGGGAAAATCTAACTTAGGATTAATTAAAACACATAATAAAATATTGACTAAACAAAAATCAAATATGAATCCACCTTAGAAATTACTTAAAGTAGGGAAGAAAGAAAAGTTCTCTTCTCTTTCCCTCTCTTTACAACTTGGTAATTAATTGTAGGATTCACTCAAACCTAATCAAAACACCAAATAAAATTAATCCAAAGCAATTAAATGATTTAAAATGAAACTACCCATCTAAGTTGAACATTTTCATACTTAGAAAATTTAAACCTTAAATCCATAGCTAAGCATACCATACAAACCTTAAATGGCATACACATTATGCTAAGTCACCATTTTCAAATTTAGGTTAGGACAGTGCATGGTTTAATATTTGCTTTTATTTTGTGATGTTATGTTTTAGTCTGGATGTTAGGGTACATGTGCGTAGACTGAATGGTAGGAGGATTTAGTCTAATCATTATCTTCTACAGGGGATTGTGCTTAAGGGGCATTGTAATAAAGTTATAAAATTACTTTTCTATGTAGGTGCTTATACCCCGAAGCATAATCCAAAATAGGCCAAGTGGACTTGGTTACCCATGTGTGGGGTGCTAAGTCCAATTTATATATATTCATGCTTAGGATTGTATGGTTTGTTTAGCTAATCTTTGATTTACAGGTTTTACTTAGATTTCCTTTTCCCATTTTCATGTAATTTTGCAATTAGGATTTTGGAATGATTATTATGGGGGGATTAGGATGAACATTGGTTATAAGATTACATCTTATGTACCATGTGAAGCCTTTAGAGCAACCACATTCCAACCATCCAAAAGAAGGAACCAAAAGAAGAAAGAAGAAAGAAGAAAAGAAGAAAGAAGAAAGAAGAAAGAAGAAAGAAGAAAAGAAGAATGAAGACCCCCATAACATAAATTCCTTAGTTAATTATGATTAACTCATTTGTAATCTGGGTTGTATAAGGGTACAGCTCGGCTACCCAATTTGCTTTTGGGTTTGTGCGGTAGAGCCCGACCATAAATGGCCTTTTATTCTTTTGCGCTAGCTTTATAAAATGTTTGATGTTTATTTAGCATGTGCATTAAGATGACATCATTGCCTAATTTCTTTCTTGCTTTATGTATGTCGATGATTGCTCTTAGGTATATAAATTTTCCAACAAACTAATCAATTCAAATTAAAAATAAACAACTCATAACCTCATTTAAAGCCTAAGTTAAAAATCAAGATAAAAGAATTAGCAACCCCTTAGCTGGATGTTAATTTACTTTTAAAAAATCATGCAAAAAGAACATATTATTTCACTCTTGATTAGAGGGCTTCCACCTTTGCCAGAGAAGTTGGTCTGACCTATGAGAGCCATGGTGGAAACACACCTCTTTATCTTGCTGATTTTGGCCCATAATCTAATTTCTCATGCATTAGGCATAAAGAATCCTAAAGCCGCCAAATTGATGTCCAAAAAAATAATAAAATAATATGATGAAAATTTGTATTAGATTTAAGTCATTAAAGTATGCCCTACATGATCTAGTCTCTTAGGGAGTGTGTTTAAGGACTTAGTCTCTTTAAAAATAAAACAACTATCTTGACATTTGACTACATATTTTAAAAAGTTGTTGAGGCCAGGGGTTGTAAGTCCAACAGTGTGATTTATCCTCTCTTGAAATACCCATTTTAACCTTAGATTAGGTGCTTTTGGCCCAAAGCTCCCTAGATTTAGGTTCTAAGGTTGCTACTTCCCTTTTGCAGAATAAAACCTCACCTCATAGGCATTTACATGACCTTGTATCCTGGAATTATAATCCCTAACATTCTAATAAAAACTCAACTCAAACAAATTAATTCAATTTCAAAGATGTAAAGCCCAACCATAGCATAGTTTAAAATGCTTACTAGGCTTCCAAGTATCTTAAGCATCACCTACTTATTTTCATTTGGCTTCGATAAGAACTCCCTCCTCTTGATTGATCTCACTTGACTTTCTAAAAATAAACCAATCGATTGATAGTCCTACCTTTTCACATCTTTGGATATAATGATTATTTACCTTAATTGAGAGTATTCCTAAGGAATCCCATTCCTTAGGATGCAATTAACTATGGGGGCTTGCTCTTGTAGGGAACTTAACAAACTCAATTTAAAATAAACCCTTCTTTACTTTCCCATGTAAAGTAGGGGAAGAATCTCTAGTAGATTCCAAAGACCCATAGTCCTTAGGAGTCCTTATTAAGGTGATTAGGTCCATTATAGGGTGGTGACTTCTATCTCTCGAGATAGTACACCTTTCCTCAATGCTGTACCCGATCACCCTAGTAAGAACATCTATGGATCTGTGTGGTGTTTAAACAAGGTGTAATTTTATATATATTTCTATTTTCATTTATCCTTCTTTTTCAAAAGGGAATTGGACAGATAAAGGCATGAATATATATAAAAACTTTCACCATAGATTTTTCTGGTGACTCCACTGGGGATGGTTCCTCTCTCCATCTTTGATAAATGATCATTATCTCCAAGTATCGATAGTGGGTTTGTACTTTTGTATGAATCCAATACTATCTTTCTTTCCATTGGCACTTAGCTTATTTCATCCTTAAGTTAATCTAGCCAATATCTTTAGGTTTTAGGACTTCACCCCGTGTTAGTCTTAAAACCCTCGATGGGTTCCCTAATGTGTGAAAATAAAATTTTAATAAAAAGAAAATGATGAAAGACTTCCTCCTTACAACTTTTAGCATAAGTAAAGGTTCATTCTAAAAATAATGATAAAATAAATCCTTCATAAGAGTTTTTCTTTTCAAAAGCACATTTTTTTAAAATGCACTCAATAAACTATTTGCACTACATCTAACAATTTTCACAATTGTTACATTTAGAAATATTTCAAAAATGAAACCAACAATCGAAACTTCCAAAAGCACAAATGAACTTCTTCACTCAATTCATTTTAATGAAGACTTCATTTTAAAATAAAATTCCAACAATCCTAAACTTTCAAAAAAAGCATAAAATTTGAAGATGGGCCTTTCCATTCAATATATCCAAATGTGTTGGATGTATATTACATCTTCAAACAAAATCACAACTTTGAAATTCTACTCAACACATTTCACATGTGTTAAGTTGTAATTTTCACCTTTTCAAAAAGCACATATGAAACCTCCCCATTTAATATACACACATTTATTGAATGGAGGTTTCATTTCCAATCAAAATCAAAAATAAATTTTCAAAAAGCACATATGAAACCTCTCCATTCAATATACAGACGTTTATTGAGTGGGGGTTTCATTCCCAATCAAAATCAAAAATAAATTTTCAAAAAGCACATATGAAACGTCCCCATTCAATATACACACATCTATTGAATGGAGATTTCAACTCTAATCAAAGTCAAAAATAAACTTTCAAAAAGCACATATGAACATCTCCATTCAATATACCCAAATTTATTGAATGAAGATTTCATTTCCAAATAAAATGACATTATTTTGAAATTCCACTTAACATATTCCATATATGATTAGGTTGGAATTTTTTCTTTCAAAAAGCAATAATCATACACGAAAATACATCTTTGAAAAATGGAACATAATTGGTTTCCATATTACATACCCAAATTTGTTAAGTGGAAATCTCTCTTTTCAAAATCAACAAAACATAACAAAAATTTTCAAAACACATTTGGAACTTCATTCTAGCATACCATATTCACAAAAGTGAAGTCTCCAAATCCGAAACAAAAGAAACACATTGGAACTTCATTCTAGCATACCGTGTTAGCTAGAATGAAGTCTCCATTTTAAAAAAAAAAAACTTTTTCAAAACACATTTGGCACTTCATTCTAGCATACCCAATTTGCTAAAGTGAAGTCTCCCTTTTCAAAACACAAAAATTTGAAACACACCTTTGGAACTTCATTCTTTAGCATACTACATTTGCTAAAATGAAGTCTCCATTTTCAAAAATAAAAAGTTTTAAAACACTTTTGGAGCTTCATTCTTTAGCATACCACATTTGCTAAAGTGAAGTCTCCATTTTCAAAACAAAATCCAAAATAAAAGTTGAAACACATTTTTGGAATTTCATTTAGCATACTCAAATTTGCTAAGTGAAATCTCCATTTCACAAAGATTTTTAAAACACATTGGGACTTTATTCTAGCATACCACATTTGCTAAAGTGAAGTCTCCATTTTCAAAACAAAATCCAAAGCAAAATTTGTAATGCATTCTTGGAATTTCCTTTAGCATACTAAAATTTGTTAAGAGAAATCTCCATTTCATAAAAATTTTGAAAACACATTGGAACTTCATTCTAGAATACCACATTTGCTAAAGTGAAGTCTCCATTTTCAAAACAAAATCCAAAACAAAATTTAAACACATATTTGGAATTTCATTTAGCATACTCAAATTTGCTAAGTGAAATCTCCATTTCACAAGAATTCAAAATACATTGGAACTTCATTCAAGCATACCTCGTTTGCTAAAGTGACGTCTCCATTTTTCAAAACAAAATCCAAAACAAAAGAAAGACATTAAGATATTCTTAGCATACTAAAATTTGCTAAGAATCCTATTTTCAAAAATTTTCAAAAAAACAAAACACACTTGGATTCCTCATTTAGCATACTCAAATTTGCTAAATGAGAATTCCACTTTCAAATCACAAATGATTCACAAAATAAAGCAAACAAAAAAAAGAAGAAATTGTTTTCAAACACCTCAGCTAGCATACTTAAATTTGCTAAAGTACATTCAAAAATTTCAAATCAAAATCAAATTAACCCTTTACTTTAACATACCCAAATTTGTTAAATAAAGGGTCCTCAAAATAAATAAAAATCAAAATTCAAATATGAACCAAATGGAAGCATCTCTCCAAAATATTTGAATCCATTTTCAACATATCCAAATTTGTTGAAAGTGGATTCTACATTCCAAAATCCTCTTTCCAATCAATCTCAAAATCTCTTCCAATTCCATTTGAGCCCGACTTAACATTTTCAAGATGTTGAGTATGGGTTTAAATTCTAAATTCGAATTCAAAATCAACAAAGTAAGAAAGTCTGATTCAAGTTTATTTTTGATATTGCAGTTTAAGTCAGCTCCAGCCAGTTTTTCAGTCTCAGTTCAGTATAGTTTGATTCAATGGAAGTGCCAAGATATGTGTTCACTTTGCCCCATGGGATGGATCTATTTCTGGATCAGGCCAACCTCCCACTCTTTGACTATGCCCACCTCATCCAATTTGGTCTAGGTTTTGGAGGGCCCTAAATTACATGTGAGGGGACCTCCTCATGACAGTTAGTAGGAGCATAGTGGTCGGGCAAGAGCTGGTCATTCAAGTTAACATGTCACCATATTCTAAGATTCCCTTACTGAAGAGAAAGTGGCGGTTTCACAGCGGTGTTAGGATAGCAATGCACCCGGTTGTTCCCCATGTTGCCCTAGTCAGGGCTAGCACCCACTCACTAGCACCTTCCTAGGGGAAGGCTCCCCTGATCCCAGGGATTGTGTCCCCTGCTTTTGAGGTTGGGTCTAGCTCTTACTCTGCTCGCCCTACCAGGACCCAAAGAAGAAACAAGAACTGCATGATAAAGCAATACCACACTCACATTGCTAGGAGATCGAGGCAATCATGCAGTCTGTAGTTGAGGAGTTTCCCATAATGATTTCTCGTTATGACAAACCGGTTCCATCCTCTCTCTTGAGAGAGGATGTCGAGGATTTTGCTTAGCCTCTCTTGCGGTGCATTTCTAGGCTCTAATGCGAGGAGGAGGTGTATGCACGAGGATAGTTCTTCACTAGGTTGGTGGAGCTACGGATGATCACGAGTCAGGCTCAATTTGATTTGAGATCATTGCCATCCAGTGTGGGGAATCATATTAGATAGGAAAGAGCCATGGAGGCCCATACTTCAATTCACATTACCAGCCAGGAGAGGCAGAGGTTCAACTGATAGTCAACGGCCTCTGCACTTGTTGATTTTCCTAATCAGTGCTCTACCTGTGTTGATCATACTGACAACAATCTGCTCACAGGGACCACACATCATAGGAGAGCAGCTCCTATCCCTAGAGAGTTGGTGGTGCCTCCAGCACACAACTCTACCCCCCGTCCACCATCTCTGATCTATGTTCCAGCATCTCCAGTTCTACCAAAGGCCATGAAGACCGCATGTGGGAAGAAGAGGACCCCAATGGTGATCCGGCTATGGCCAAAAGATTTCGTTCCATCTACACTACCTACTGTGGCAGGCCGAGCTCTTCTGCTTGACCTTCCTCCCCAATCATGGTGAGGAAGGAATGGCGACCCCGAAGTATCATAGTCATCCCATTACCACTGCCACCATAGCATACGGTGGAGATAGCGATTGCTAAGGGAGAAGGTGATAACTCAGTTGCACCTATGATGATAGATCCTCCTAGGAGTGTCACCACATACAGATTTAGTGACAGTTAGGAGTGTATTTCTTCTAGTGAGTATAGCTCTCATAAGGTTAGCTCACCAGTAGTACGGGAGGTCTGGTGCCTCACAGTACATGATAGTGAGCCCACCACTGCTCAGCCAAAGTCATTTATACAAATTCAGATAGATCATTCTCTAGATGATATAGTAGCCCATTATCTCATGGAGAAGAAAGAAGTCCTAGGATATGGCTGGTCCGATGAGGAGAAGAATAACTTTGATCCTAATGAAGATAATTTGTTGGGAGATTCAACAGGGGTTTGTATGGTAGACACTAGGGGATCCCTCCTTAGAGAGCAGCAGACTATGGAAGGTGTTAAGGTCGAGTAGAATGACATAGCCTACTCGATCCAACACCTCCTTCAACAGATAAAGAAGAAGGATGAAAAAATAGATAGGATGGAGAAGAGGCTCAAAGATCTGCTAGCAGCTATCTTAGCACATCAAAATCAAGCATCGACAGTCTATCATACTATAGTTGAGACCAATCAGCCATAGTTGGTGCATGTCTTGGATCTTGCCAAAACTTTACCTCCAGTAGAGCAAGGTAGCACCAGCATGAATAAGAAGGTAGTGGATAGTACCTGCATACAAGAAAAAGATATTAAGAGTATGGTTGAGTAGCAGGTGAGAGAAGCATTGGTTGAAGCCCGAGGAGGATCATCTGTTCCAAAGGGTAGACCCTACCTAGAAGAATTTGATGCCATCCAATATTCTAAGGGTTTCGTGCCACATTCTTTCAAGAGTTTTGACGGTAGTGGGAACCTGAGGTAGCACATTGCACATTTTAAAGCTAGTTATTGCAATGCTGGTGGAAGTGAAGCTTTACTCTTACGTCTCTTCATCATCAGCTTAACAGGTATAGCATTTGACTGGTATGCTGAACTTCCAAATAGTTTAGTGAAGACTTTTGCTGAGTTGGAGGAACTCTTTATCAAGAGGTTTATTAAAGCTCAGCAAAGGGTCACTATTGGCGATCTCGTTGTGGCTCAACAAAATCCCAGTGAGTCCCTCATTGATTACATTCTCAGATGGTATAATTTGAGTATGAAATACAAACCACAGCTATCTGAACAGTATGACATCTAAATTCTGCTTAAGAATATCCATGGCCCGGTTACCTTCATGCTCAAAGTTTTCACCATCAAAAATTTTGAGAAATTAATCTGCAAGGAAGCTAGCTTGCAAGGAGAGCCTAAACAGTTGCCTTCTTTGGATCTACCAAAAAAGCTGAAGCTGCAGAAGGTATATGAGAAGAAACTAGGGGTAGTGATAGTAGTAGACAAGGGGAAATAACTAGCCAGAGAGCCGTTTGAGAGACCTTGTGATTCCACCTTCTTTACCACCATCGAGGCAGCCCTATCGGCTGCCACAGCAGGCTCCATGACTTGCATCGACTCCTCCTTAGCCACATCATTAGCAACAGTGGTACACATACCCACTGCGAGGTAGCTATGGTCCACCTACTCATTTGGATAAACTTAACAAACCTTATTCATTTAAGAGGGAGGTAATCAAGAAGATCTTTAAGAATCTCCTAAAGAAGCCTAATTTTTAGCTACCCAAACCTAGGAGATCGGAGAAAGTGGGCAAAATCCATGACCCTAACTTTTGCCCCTACCACCATATGTTAGGTCATGTTTTTGAAGATTGCTTCACATTTAAGGACTGGCTTGAACATAGCTTCAAGACTGGTGCTATAGTCATCCCAAAGGAATACCTTGTGGATCAACTATCCAGTTTCATTAGGGTAATCCTTGGGGATACTGTGTTCCTTCCAAAGCCAAAGAAGGTTGGGATATCTCCTTATCTAAAACCTCTAAGAAAATTATCTCAAAGATCAAGAAACTTTCCTTATAGGTTCCTGAGCCATCTCAAACCTCCAACATCAAGGAAGGTTTGCAAGTTTCCAGAGCCAACTCAGGAAAAGGGGACTCGGTAGCAGCAAGCCATTGGGATAGCTAGTAGTGCAACCACCAAGTCTCAGTCCACCATTGCAGTTACTACATCAACGACCTCCTCTATTTTAGCTAGCTCTTCTTCTTCTAGTAGATATCTTGTATCGGTGGATGAGGGCATCAAATCCCTCGCCCCTCTTACCTTACATGATTTCTACTATGTACCTCCTATCAAATCTAAGAAATTGAAGAATAAAGCTAGCTTGAATTATATCTGTGTCACTTCTGATGGGATGTCTAAATCTATTCCTAATGATAACTCTTCAAGTCTAAATAACAACTATAACAATTTCGATCTTTCTCTTTCTAATTTATAGTTGGATTTTCTTACTCTGAATGCTACAGGGTAGCCTCTTGAGATAGACCTAGAATCATTCGATTTTGAGGGTCCCATAGGAGAAGATGTAGGTGAGCCTGATGTGTAAGTAGAACCTTCCACTAGCCTGCCATGAGAGATCACCAAAGTTAACCTCCATAATGATAAGGTTATAGCTCTTAGGGAAATACCTCAAGATAGAGGGAAACAAGTCATTGGTTCAGAGGATTGAGAAGCCCCTCCACAAGATGCCCAGCCCTTGGATATGCTTGTGAAGGATGAGCCCAAGGTGGACTACAATGTCCTCTCTCACCTAAGAAAGTTATCATCTAAGCTAAGCATATATGATGCTCTTGTCTTATCCAAAAAGATGAGGAAATCATTAATCAAGGTTCTCCTTGATCATGAGATATGCTTAGCTCAGCTGATCACTATTGAAGAGGAGGCACATTATTCTAGAGAAGCTCAGGGGATCACTTTCACAGATGCAGACCTACTTCTAGAGGACATGGAGCACAACCATCCCCTCTACATTACATTTGACATGGAAAAATTCAGACTTTCCAGAGTTCTCATCGATCCAGGTGCATCGATGAATATTATGATTCTAAAGACCCATTATTATTTGAGAATTGACATCTCCACACTCTGAGGAGATCGAATGATGTTGAAAGGATCTAATGAACAAGTCGAGAAAGCTTTTGGTTCCATAGTGTTACCTTTGGAGATAGGTGACTGCAAGACTAAAGCCAAGTTTTATATCATTGATTTGAATACTTCATTTACCACTTTACTCGGTAGGCCTTGGATACATCAGAACAAGATGATTCCATCCTCCCTCCATCAGTGCTTCAAGTTCAGGAAGGATGGGATTGAGTAGTGTGTCAAAGGAGATGAAAAGCCATTTTCAAATAGAGAGGCTGAGATATATGAGGATACGACCTACTATCTTCCTTAAAACACCCTTTCTTGTGAACTTGGACAAAATTCAAATTCTAAAGAAAAAGAAAATGATGAAAAAGAAAAAGTAAAAGAAAAGGAAAAAGAGAATAAAAATCCAAGTGAACAAGAAATGGAAAATGAAGAAGAAATACAATCACATTCCAATCGGCGTTCATTTCATCATATGGACATATGGGTAGGATGACTTGACCTCCACCAGGCAGAGGCAAAGACAGAAATAGTGGTAGTTCCAGAGGTGGAAGACCCCCCAGTTGGCCATCAGCCAACAGGGGTTATGTTTTAGTTCATAGGAGTACCCCTACAATTCACAAAGACTTGAATCCACTGGATGAGTCGATGTGATAGTATACCCAACCCTCTCGGGGTTTCATTGGAGGTGACACTTGAGTCGGATAGCGATGAAGACCAGGCCTCCAGATAAAGCAAAGTATTCGAATCAAATGTATGTAAAACTATCAGGCAGCAGTTAGGAACCTTAGCTCTAACATCACTTTCATCTCAAAAAGTTGAAGGTTTAGTAGTTAAGGAAGCCCCTCAGTCTTCCAGAGATGTCAAACTGAAGAGATTCTTTTTTGGTTCATCATCCTCAAGTCCAAGACCCAATGTAGAAATTTTAGGATATTTCAAATAAAGAATTACCTTTCGACTAATACTCTCCTTGTGTTCTTAATCTTGCAAAGAAGGGTTTGATTCCTTATTCATGGTCTAAGCACAGGTTGGAGTACTTCAAAAAGTGACAGAACAACATAAGAAGAGATGCACAATGAAGATCAGGACTAGGAATTAGTACAATGGGTGCAGTCGACGATGATAATTACTGGTTGGATAGGTTCTTCTCACACCAAACCAACTCTTATGAAGATGTGTGTTTAGAAATCTTAGATGATCCGGATGATCTCCAAATTAAAGATGCACCCGGATTTGAAGAGGAGATCCATTCAATAATCGATAAGATTAATGAAATCAACCTCGGGATAAAAGAAAATCCACAGCTGACATACATCAATTCATTGCTGAATGAAGAAGAAACCAATGACTTAGTTAGGCTATTGACTGAGTTTAAAGATTCCTTTGTATTGAGTTATGAAGAGATGCCTGCATTATCTTCTGACATAGTAGTCCATAAACTAGCAATAGATCCTAGCACTAACCCTATCAAGTAAGCTCCGAGATGCATGCAATTAGAAATCAAACAATAGGTCATTTCTAAAGTCAAGCGATCGATCTTTGGTTTCATCCAAGAAGAAAAATACCCTACTTGGTTACCCAGTGTCATCCCTATTAAGAAGAACAATGGCCAAATTCGCATATGCATCAATTTCAAGGACTTAAACAAGGCATGTCCTAAGGATGAGTTTCCTCTTCTTACACTAGAATTAATGGTGGACATCGCCTCATCTCTTGCAATTTTCTCCTTTATGGATGGGTCATCTAGCTACAACCAAATTAAGATGGCCCTCGAGGATGAAAGAAACACTATTTTTCAAACCATGATCAAAATATATTATTATAGGGTCATGCCTTTTGGCCTTAAAAATACTGGTGCTACATACCAATGGGCCATGACTCAGATCTTCAATGAACTCATCCATCATCAAGTTGAGTGCTACGTTGATGATCTAGTAGTCAAGAGCAGAGAAAAGGAAGACCATCTCTTTGACTTGAGAGTAGTTTTCGAGTGGTTAAGATAATATAACCTCAAAATGAATCTTCTAAAGTGTGCATTCAGAGTAGCTTTAGGAAAATTCTTTGGGTTTGTTGTTCGACACTGGGGAATAGAAATAGATCCAGAAAAGATCAAAGCTATCTTAGAAATGCCACCTCCTAAGAATTTAACTCAACTCAGATCTTTCCAAGGATGGTTGGCGTATCTAAGATGCTTTATTTCCAACCTATCAGGGAGATGCAAGCCATTCATCAAGTTCAAGTGAGATGACAAGTGCAAGCATGCATTTGAAGATATCAAGTAGTATTTGGTGTAGCCGCCAATTTTAGCAACCCCTATCCTGGGCAGACCACTCATCCTCTACATTGTTGCATTGGATGACTCTCTCAATGCTTTATTGGTCCAAGCCAATGATGAAGGGAAGGAGAGTGCTCTCTACTACCTCAGCCATTATCTGATTCCTGCTGAAGCAAACTATCCATCTATTGAGAAACATTGCCTAGCTTTGATCTTCACATCTCAGAAGCTATGGCACTGTATGCATTCTCATAAGGTGAACTTCATTTCCAGAACCAATCCACTACAGTATCTCATGACACAGATAATGCTAGGATTGAGAAGCAAGACTAAAGCCAAGTTTTATATCATTGATTCGAATACTTCATTCACCACTTTACTCGGTAGGCCTTGGATACATCAGAATAAGATGATTCCATCCTCCCTCCATCGTGCTTCAAGTTAGGGATGGGATTGAGTCCTGTGTCAAAGGAGATGAAAAGCCATTTTTAAATAGAGAGCCTAAGATATATGAGGATATGACCTACTATCTTCTTTAAAACACCCTTTCTCGTGAACTTGGACAAAATTCAAATTCTAAAGAAAAAGAAAATGATGAAAAAGAAAAAGTAAAAGAAAAGGAAAAAGAGAATGAAAATCCAAGTGAACAAGAAATGGAAAATGAAGAAGAAATACAATCGCATATCACATTCCACTGACAGTTCATTTCATCATATGGACATATGGGTAGGATGACTTGACCTCCACCAGCCAGAGGCAAAGGCAGAAATAGTGGTAGTTCCAGAGGTGGAAGACCCCCCAGTTGGCCATCAGCCAATAGGGGTTATGTTTTAGTTCATAGGAGTACCCCTACAATTCACAAAGACTTCGAATTCAGCTCTGAGGATGAGTCTGATGTGATTAGTATACCAGCCAACCCCTCTCAGCAGGTTTCATTGGAGGTGACACTTGAGCTGGATAGCGACGAAGACCAGGCCTCCAGATAAAGCAAAGTATTCGAATCAAATGTATGTAAAACTATCGAGCGTAGGAACCTTAGCTCTAACATCACTTTCATCTCAAAAGTTGAAGGTTTAGTAGTTAAGGAAGCCCCAGAGACAAATAAGAGATTCTTTTTTGGTTCATCATCCTCAAGTCCAATACCCGATGTAGAACTTAAGGATATTTCAAATAAAGAATTACCTTTTGACTAATACTCTCCTTGTGTTCTTAATCTTGCAAAGAAGGGTTTGAATCCTTATTCATGGTCTAAGCTTAGGCTGGAGTACTTCAAAAGTGACAACAACATAAGAAGAGTCAATCAAGATCGGGACTAGGAATTAGTACAATAGTGCGGTGGCGATGATAATTACTTGGTTGGATAGGTTCTTCTCACACCAAACCAACTCTTATGAAGATGTGTGTTTAGAAATCTTAGATGATCCGGATGATCTCCAAATTAAAGATGTACGCTAGTATTTGAAGAGGAGATCCATTCAATAATCGATAAGATTAATGAAATCAACCTCGTGATAAAAGAAAATCCATGACGACATACATCAATTCATTCTTTGAATGAAAAAGAAACCAATGACTTAGTTAGGCTATTGACTGAGTTTAAAGATTTCTTTGCATGGAGTTATGAAGAGATGCCTGCATTATCTTCTGACATAGTAGTCCTTAAACTAGCAATAGATCCTAGCACTAACCCTATCAAGTAAGCTCCTAGATGCATGCGATTAGAAATCAAACAATAGGTCATTTCTAAAGTCAAGAAACTGATCAATACTGGTTTCATCCAAGAAGAAAAATACCCTACTTGGTTACCCAGTGTCATCCCTGTTAAGAAGAACAATGGCCAAATTCACATATGCATCAATTTCAAGGAGTTAAACAAGGCATGTCCTAAGGATGAGTTTCCTCTTCTTACACTAGAATTAATGGTGGACATCACCTCATCTCTTGCAATTTTCTCCTTTATGGATGGGTCATCTAGCTACAACCAAATTAAGATGGCCCTTGAGGATGAAAGAAACACTATTTTTGAAACCCTGATCAAAATCTATTATTATAGGGTCATGCCTTTTAGCCTTAAAAATACTGGTGCTACATACCAATGGGCCATGACTGACTATCTTCGAACTCATCCATCATCAAGTTGAGTGCTACGTTGATGATCTAGTAGTCAAGAGCAGAGAAAAGGAAGACCATCTCTTTGACTTGAGAGTAGTTTTCGAGTGGTTAAGATAATATAACCTCAAAATGAATCTCTTAAAGTGTGCATTCAGAGTAGCTTTAGGGAAATTCCTTGGGTTTGTTGTTCAACACTGGGGAATAGAAATAGATCCAGAAAAGATCAAAGCTATCTTAGGAATGCCACCTCCTAAGAATTTAACTCAACTCAGATCTTTCCAAGGATGGTTGGCGTATCTAAGATGCTTTATTTCCAACCTATCTGGGAGATGCAAGCCATTCATCAAGTTCAAGTGAGATGACAAGTGCAAGCATGCATTTGAAGATATCAAGTAGTATTTGGTGTAGCCGCCAATTTTAGCAACCCCTATCACAGGCACTCATCCTCTACATTGTTGCATTGGATGACTCTCTCAATGCTTTATTGGTCCAAGCCAATGATGAAGGGAAGGAGAGTGCTCTCTACTACCTCATCCATTATCGATTCTTGCTGAAGCAAACTATCCATCTATTGAGAAACATTGCCTAGCTTTGATCTTCACATCTCGTAAGCTATGGCTGATTCTCAGGTGAACTTCAGAACCAATCCACTACAGTATCTCATGACACAGATAATGCTAGGATTGAGAAGCAAGACTAAAGCCAAGTTTTATATCATTGATTCGAATACTTCATTCACCACTTTACTCGGTAGGCCTTGGATACATCAGAACAAGATGATTCCATCCTCCTCTATCTGCTTCAAGTTCGGAAGGATGGGATTGAGTCTGTCAAAGGAGATGAAAAGCCATTTTAAATAGAGGCTAAGATATATGAGGATACCTACTATCTTCCTTAAAACACCCTTTCTCGTGAACTTGGACAAAATTCAAATTCTAAAGAAAAAGAAAATGATGAAAAAGAAAAAGTAAAAGAAAAGGAAAAAGAGAATGAAAATCCAAGTGAACAAGAAATGGAAAATGAAGAAGAAATACAATCGCATATCACATTCCACTGACAGTTCATTTCATCATATGGACATATGGGTAGGATGACTTGACCTCCACCGTGAGGCAAAGAAATAGTGGTAGTTCAGGTGGAAGAGGTTGGCCATCGATAGGGTTATGTTTTAGTTCATAGAGTACCCACAATTCACAAAGACTTGAATTCAGCTCAGGATGAGTGCGATGTGATTAGTATACCGACCAACCCCTCGGTAGGTTTCATTGGAGGTGACACTTGACTGGATAGCGGAGAAAGAGACCTCGAGATAAAGCAAAGTAATCAAATGTATGTAAAACTATCGAGCGGTTAGGAACCTTAGCTCTAACATCACTTTCATCTCAAAAAGTTGAAGGTTTAGTAGTTAAGGAAGCCCCTCAGTCTTCCAGAGACGACAAACTGAAGAGATTCTTTTTTGGTTCATCATCCTCAAGTCCAATACCCGATGTAGAACTTAAGGATATTTCAAATAAAGAATTACCTTTTGACTAATACTCTCCTTGTGTTCTTAATCTTGCAAAGAAGGGTTTGAATCCTTATTCATGGTCTAAGCATAGGTTGGAGTACTTCAAAAAGTGACAGAACAACATAAGAAGAGCTGCACAATCAAGATCAGGACTAGGAATTAGTACAATGGGTGCAGTCGACGATGATAATTACTGGTTGGATAGGTTCTTCTCACACCAAACCAACTCTTATGAAGATGTGTGTTTAGAAATCTTAGATGATCCAGATGATCTCCAAATTAAAGATGCACCGCTAGTATTTGAAGAGGAGATCCATTCAATAATCGATAAGATTAATGAAATCAACCTCGGGATAAAAGAAAATCCACAGCTGACATACATCAATTCATTGCTGAATGAAAAAGAAACCAATGACTTAGTTAGGCTATTGACTGAGTTTAAAGATTTCTTTGCATGGAGTTATGAAGAGATGCCTGCATTATCTTGACATAGTAGTCCATAAACTAGCAATAGATCCTAGCACTAACCCTATCAAGTAAGCTCCGAGATGCATGCGATTAGAAATCAAACAATAGGTCATTTCTAAAGTCAAGAAACTGATCGATACTGGTTTCATCCAAGAAGAAAAATACCCTACTTGGTTACCCAGTGTCATCCCTGTTAAGAAGAACAATGGCCAAATTCACATATGCATCAATTTCAAGGACTTAAACAAGGCATGACTCAGATCTTCAACGAACTCATCCATCATCAAGTTGAGTGCTACGTTGATGATCTAGTAGTCAAGAGCAGAGAAAAGGAAGACCATCTCTTTGACTTGAGAGTAGTTTTCGAGTGGTTAAGATAATATAACCTCAAAATGAATCTCTTAAAGTGTGCATTGAGTAGCTTTAAAATTCCTTGGGTTTGTTGTTGACTGGGAATAGAAATAGATCCTGAAAAGATCAAAGCTATCTTAGGAATGCCACCTCCTAAGAATTTAACTCAACTCAGATCTTTCCAAGGATGGTTGGCGTATCTAAGATGCTTTATTTCCAACCTATCAGATGCAAGCCATTCATCAAGTTCAAGTGAGATGACAAGTGCAAGCATGCATTTGAAGATATCAAGTAGTATTTGGTGTAGCCGCCAATTTTAACAACCCCTATCCTGGGCAGACCACTCATCCTCTACATTGTTGCATTGGATGACACTCTCAATGCTTTATTGGTCCAAGCCAATGATGAAGGGAAGGAGAGTGCTCTCTACTACCTCTGTTATCATTTGATTCCTGCTGAAATAAACTATCCACCTATTGAGAAACATTGCCTAGCTTTGATCTTCACATCTCAGAAGCTATGGCACTATATGCATTCTCATAAGGTGAACTTCATTTCTAGAACCAATCCACTACAGTATCTCATGACACAGACAATGCTATCTGGATGTTTGGCACGTTGGACCAGGATTCTCTCACAGTTTGATATCATATTTGTACCCCCTCTGTGTGTTAAAATGATAAGCACTAGTGGATTTCTTAGTAGCACACCCACTTCCTACTGATTCTCTGCTTAGTGATGATCTCCCTGATGAACAAATATTGATCTTAAGGAAGATTAACAACTACCGATGGGATATGTATTTTGATGGTGCAGCTTCTTTTCATAAAGGGGAAGCACCACAATCTACTCTTCCAGGAAAGGCAGGGGTAGGAATAGTTCTCTTAACTCTAGACCATGATGTGATGAGATTCTCATACTATCTTCTGAATCCCTGCACCAATAATGAAGCTGAGTATGAGGCTTTCATTGCTAGTCTGGAGTTAGCTATCACAATGTGTGTCAAGAGAATCAATATCCTTAGGGATTCTCAGTTGATCATCAATCAGATTGATGGGTCCTACAGGGTTCTCAAACCCAAGCTTCGTTATTACCATGAGTATACCATGATGATATTAGCCCAAATCTCTGAAGTCACCATCTACAAGGTTCCCTAAGCAGAGAACACAGTAGCATATGCTTTGGCCAAACTTGACAAAGAATTTGCATGTCCGTAAGATGAGTCCATTCTAATAAGGGTCCAAAATAGACAAGTCCTATCCCTTATTGATGCTGAACTCATCGAGAGATTTTCTCTTGAAGGGGAGGTTGTCGTTGCCTATAAGGACAAGGAGCTAGATAGGAGGCAACCATTTGTAGACTATTTGAACACTGACAAACTACCTCAAGAAAAGTTACAAACCCATTAGGTGAAATAGAGAGCTCACTCCTATGCTCTCGTTGATGGCATCCTGTACCGAAGGTCCTTCGATCAAACATAGTTACGTTGTTTAGATAAATATGAAGCCCATGGCATTGTAACTGAGGTGCATTCAGGTCTCTGTGAAGCACATCAATTCAGTTCGAAGATGAAGATGAGGATCAAGAGACTAGGATATGACTGGCCTTCGATGATTACAAACTGCATGGATGTAACTATGAGATGCCATCAGTGTTAAGTACACGGTGTGATCTTACATCAACCACCCAATATTTTACAACCTACATTGGCTTCATGGACATTTGAGTGTTGGGGTACCAACATTGTGGGTCTTATCAATCCTCCTTCTTCCAAGGGTCATCGGTTCCTCTTTGCTGCCTTCGTCTACTTTTCCAAGTAGGCGGAGGTAATCCCACTCAGAGAGGTCACAACTCAGCATGTGCTTCAATTTTTCAGGAATCATATCGTATATAGATTCTAGTTGCCTCGATGAATTATATCTAATAATGGTATTGTATTCAAAAGCACCTAGATTGACAGCTTCGCCAGAAGACACGGTATAGATTGGAGATATTCTATCACCTACTACCCCAGAGAAAATGTCTTAGCAGAAGCATTCAATAAAACTCTCATTCAAATACTAAAGAAGACTCTTGATGACAACAAGCGATAGTGCAATGAGCAGTTGGTTGATGCCTTATGGGCCTACAGCACCATATACCATACTTCAACTCAATCTACCCCATTTTCCTTAGTGTATGGGTTTGAAGCCATTCTACCTTTAGAAGTTCAACTCCTATCACTAAGGATGGCATTGGGTAGCAAGATCACTACAGAGCAGAATGCAAAGTTGTGGTTAGAAGAGCTCAAAGGTTTGGAGGAGAGTTGCCTACGGACATGCCAGAATCTCAAGTTATACAAGAACAAAATCAATCAAGCTCACAACCAGCTGGCCCTCCCTACGTCTTTCTAAGTAGGAGAACTTGTGTTAATCCTAAGGAGGCCAATTGTTGCCCATCAAAATATGGGAGGCAAGTTTGAACCCACTTGGGAAGGCCCCTATGTCAAAGAGAAGGCCTACCAAGGAGGATCATATCAGCTCACTAATTGTAAAGGGGAACACCTGATGCTTCCAATTAATGGGCTCTTTGATGAAATATTACACATAAAACATGTTTGAAAACAATTATAAAAAAGAATAAAAATTTGATTCCATTTTATAAACATCTTCTCTTCTTTCGAAGCATTGTTTGCTTGTCTTCTGAATCCATCATGACGTGTTTAGGATAGGTGTAAGAGTCCCCCCACAGGCATCCTTTCTCTCTTTTACAGCACAAACACAATTAAACAAAATCTCCCAGTGTTGTTAGAATAAGTGTGAGAGAACCCAAGAGGCATCATATTTCAATTAGCACAACTGAGTTAGGTGTGAGAGAATGCGAGCGGCATCCTTCCTTAGTGGGAATTCTTGATTGCCATCTGTGGCACCATTTAATTAAATTTCCCAAGCATGTTTATGTTAGGTGTAAGAGAACCCAAGCGGGGGCCTATTCCCTTTAACTCAAGCATAAAAATAAACACATATCTTTTGTCGGGGGCTATTTTAATGTGAAAGCATGCCCCTGTGGCACTCACTCATTAGTTTCTCTAGGTCGGGTTTACATGCTACCTTGCTAGTATGTCACCCCAGTGGTCACTTATTTGGAAGATGTGAGTCCCCACATTTTCTTCCTAACTTGACCATTACAAACAAATAAGGGCCTTATTAGTATGGTAGACTTCACTACCCAGCCAGTAAGCTACCTCATGTTGATTTTGTTTAAGAAGATGTGAGTCCCCGAGCTTTCTTCTTAAACTAATCACCGTGATCTAACTAGCTCGAGTATATTTGAGGTTTAGGATAAGTCCTACAGAGGTTCCTTTCCTCTTGACTACATTTGAGTCAATATAAGTCCTCCGATGACATTCGTTCAGTAGTCACCCTAGGTCAGATGGCACCTGTCGAGCCGAAGATAGACTATCCCAGTAATTTGTTCCACTATAGGAGGATGTGAGTCCCCAAGCTTTCTTCCTAGGCTGATTGTTGCAAATCGATGGGCACCTTAGGTTGGTTGATGTTCGCTATGCTGATAGTGACTCACCTGGTGGATACACCACTCTTGGCAGATATGAGTTCTCGTGCTTTCCCCTCGAGTCGACCACCGTATACCTATTTGATATATAACTAGGCATGTCATCTTCTCCAGGGTTTTGGATTAAGCCCTTAGAAGCCCCTCTTCTTACAAACATTCTATTTGGATAACGTCCTTTGCGACTCTATTTAGACACTTGGTTACTCTTTGGTTGGGTCCCACTTTTCACTCTATCACTTGTGGTTGGAGAATTTGTTCAGGGGATGCGTAGATTCTCCCATAGTTCAGTAAATCTAAGATAGGCATAGGCTGATATAAGGTCCTTCTCAATTTGATCTCTCACAAACAAACAGGGTCCACATTAAAACAAACTAAACAAATAAATAAACAAAAAATATTCGCTTGTGGATTAGGAATTCTAGCCCTAAAATGGCCCCTTTTCCTAAGCAGGCATCCAATCTTTAGGGCAGTGTTGGTAGAACTCCCTATAGGATTTGCCTGACTACCTGAGTTGGGTTAAATCTCTGAGTCGGTACTCACTCCATAGTCACCCTTAGGTCAGATTCAACCTATTTTTCCACAAGCAGGGGGTCCTTCCGCTTTGGAAGATGTAAGACTATGACGCATTCTTTGGCATGACTGTGTCAAATCGATGAGCAGTCCTAGGTCGGGTTTAATTTGTTACTCAAAGAAACTGATCACCCTAGTGATTCCTTATTTTGGAAGATGTGAGTCCCCACAATTTCTTCCTAACCTGACCATTGTAAATCAAAAGGCATCCCTTTGGTCGGATAGCTCTCCCATCGGCCGAGAAGCTATTCCCTTTGGTTCACTAAATCTAAGATAGGTCTAGGCTAATATAAGCCTCTTCTTAGTGTGATCCATCGCAAACCAATAAATTCCATCAAAGCAAACTAAAAAATAAAATTAATCTTAAATATCCTTGAGCTGATCTAAGTCCCCCAGCAAAATTCACTCAATAGTCAGCCCTAGGTCGGGTTTGATTTCTTGTCCAAAGAAATCGATCACCCCAATGGTTCCTTGTATTAGAAGATGTGAGTCCCTGCACTTTCTTCCTAACTTAACCATTGCAAGCCGAAAGGCATCCCTTTGGTAAGATAATTCTCCCATCTGCCAGAAAGCTATTCCCTTTGGTTTAGTAAATCTGAGATAGGTCTAGGCTTATATATGCCCCTTCCCAATGTGATCCATCGCAAACTAATAGAATCCATCAAAATAAACTAAAAAATAAAATTAATCTTGACTATCGTTGAGCTAATCTAAGTCCCTCAGTGACATTCACTTAATAGTCAGCCCTAGGTCAGGTTTGATTTGTTGCCCAAAGCAACCAATCACTCTAGTGGTTCCTTATTTTGGAAGATGCGAGTCCTCGCGCTTTCTTCCTAAGTTGACCATTGCAAACTAAAAGGCAGCCCTTTGGTCTGATAGTTCTCCCATTGGTCGAGAAGCTATTCCCTTTGGTTCAGTAAATCTGAGATAGCTCTAGGATAATATAAGTCCCTTCTCAGTGTGATTCATCGCAAACCAACATAATCCATCAAAACAAACTAAAAAAATCAGACTAATCTTGACTAACCTTGAGCTGATCTAAGTCCCCCGGCAACATTCACTCAATAGTCAGGCCTAAGTTGGGTTCAATTTGATGCTCAAAGAAATCGATCACCCCAGTGGTTCTTTATTTTGGAAGATGTGAGTCTCTGCACTTTCTTCTTAACTTGACCATTATAAATCGAAAGGCATCCTTTTGGTCGGATAGTTCTCTCATCAGTCGGGAAGCTATTCCCTTTAGTTTAGTAAATCTGATATAGGTTTACGCTAATATATGCCCCTTCTCAGTGTGATCCATTGCAAACCAACAGAATCCATCAAAATAAACTAAAAAATAAGACTAATCTTGACTATCCTCAAGCTGATCTAAGTCCCCAATGACATTCACTCAATAGTCAGCCCTAGGTTGGGTTTAATTTATTGTGCAAACCAACTGATCACCCCAGTGGTTCCTTGTTTTGGAAGATGTGCGTCTCCACGCTTTCTTCCTAACTTGACCATTGCACACCAAAAGGCACCCCTTTGGTTGGCTAGTCCTACTTGTGTTTAGTAGACTACCCCTTTGGATTGGTAAATCTAAGTTAGGTCTAGGCCTTCATGGCTTCTACTCAGTGCGATCCATCACAAACCAACAGGGCCCATCTCAAAATCCAAATTCTAAAAATCTGTAACAAATTCAACCCTCCTCCCTTAGTAGAGTCAAATAACAAACAAAATAAATCCAATCAACCTCCCTCAGTGGAGTCAATCAAATTAAAACAAATCAAAATAAATCAAATCAATTTCTCTCCCCAGTGAGACCTAAATCAAATCAGCCTCTCATCCCCTTATGGATGACTTCAACCTGCTTCTCTAGTTGAAGGTTCACGTACTCTAGCCCTAGTGGATTCCTCTTTCCCTCTCTTATGTCCTTGATATGAGTAGAGTCACATTGTACTAAGCACTGGATTCCTTCTACAACTTGGGTTAGGAGCAGATCATCTTTGTTAGTGCTTGTGATCGTTTAGTGTTGTTGATCATTTTGTTCAACACCAATATGTGCGGCGTACCTGGTCAATCACACCACACCTATTGGGCGCCCTTTGTTGACCTCATTTTTAGGATGAGCTCTCATCCCCTCCATATTAAACATACGACTTCTCTTAGACTTTAAGAGTTCCTTAGTCTTAAGACACATCTAGTGATTAGGTGGACACTCAACCTAGCCCTAGAGACTTAGGAGAGTTAGCCATAAGAATAGGTAATGCCATAGGGGTGTTAGAAAAGTTTGCCTACCCTATAGATTGAACCAAATTCCTCGCTTCCTCTCTTCAAGTCAAACTCCAAATCAAACCAACTCCAAACTCCAAATCAAATCAATTCAAACTTAATTGATTTTCTCAAACTCAAAACAATTCCAAATAATTGAAGCTTATTATTGAAATTCCAAGTTAAAAAATCTTTCCTAAGTCCTTTGATTCCCTCTTAAGGATTTAGCCTAAATCAAATCCAAATCAATTCAAATTCAAGAAATTTTCTCACCCATTTATTTTCTCATTTGTATTCAAATATATAAATTAAATATAAATTCAAATCAATTAAACCAAATTAAAAATTCAAATCCAAATTAAAAAATCTTTTTTAAGTAACTTTGATTCTATCTTATGGACTTAGCCTACATCAAATCTAAATCAATTCAAATTCAAGGAATTTTCTCATAACATATTTATATTCTCATTTATATTCACAAATATAAATGAAATATTAATTCAAATATCCAAAAATCAATTCAAAGATCAAATTCAACCAAAATTGAACCTAAGCCTTTCAAGTCAAATTCTTGGACTTAGCCAAATCAATTTTAAATCAAGCCAAACCCTTGATTTTTCTTCATGATTCAATCAATCCTTCAATCATGAATATAAATATAAATACAAACTTCAATAATTTAACCAAAATGAAACTCAAAAATCAAATCCAAGTCAAACTCATGTTCATCCTTTTGAACTTGAAATTGTCAAATGAATCAAAACCAATTTGACTTCAACCCACTTGCAAATGGATTTATATTTCAATCATAAGTCCATATGTGAGTTCAATCAAACTCAAATGAAGCTTTGACTAAGCCATTTGACTAACTTAGGCTCACATGACCCAAAGTGACCTAAAGTATCCCTTTTGAGGCAAATTCTAATGCTACCCAAATAAGATTGAACTAAGCACAAATAAGCCTCACATTGTGAGCAACAATCATCATGAGATGATTAATCACACAAATTGGGTCAAACCAAGTCAAACCTAAGGGTTGACCAAGTCAACACTAAGCCAAAATGAAATCTAATCTAGCCAAAATCCACTATAGGATAAATTGATTGAAACTATTGATGAAAACTCATTCATGATCAATGTTTTAACTTGACCAAGCCATCACTTGAGCCTAACCTAGTCCAATTGGCCACTTGACCCAAGTTGACCCAACTTGACCTAAAAAGTCAAAATGTGTCAAAGCTTGATCTAAGCCATATTGATTAAAACTAATGGGTCAAGTCCATTCCAAATCACTTGTTAAACTTGACCAAAGCCTCAATTGGCCAAATAGACCCAACCTAGCCCAAATGACCTTGAACCCAACTTGACCTAAAAGGTCAAATTAAGCCAAATACAAATATAAACCAAATTGATTGGAAACAAAGATACCAATCCATTTCAAATGATCAATCAAACATAAAACAACCCATCATGACCTAACCCAAATAGGTCAAAATGGGTCAAAATGGTCAACTTGACCCATTTGGCCTAAATGAAATCAAATGAACCAAAACCAAATCTAAGACAAACTAAACCAAATCAAAGTTGCAAAAACATTTCAAATGATCATATGAACTTGGCCCAACCTTTAGCTTGACCTAATTTGACCAATTGGTCAACTTGACTCAAGTTGACCCATTTTGACTTAAATGGGACAACATGAGCCAGATCAACTCCAAATTCATTGGAACTTGACCTAGCCCATTTTTCAATCATACCAAACATATTCAAATTGAAATCCAAGCCAAATGACCATTTTACCCTTAGGCCATAGAATAACCTAAAATCAAAACCACTTGGAATTTGGTCAATTCCTTTTCATGGACACTTGGCATCCACTTAGTGGATCAATTGGTCATTAATGGTCATGGTGCACCTAAACCATTAAGTTTGGGCCAGTCAAACCCAACCCAATGGCCAAACAGACCACCCACTTAGGAATTGAACACATGGGATCCTTCCTCCACTCAATTAAAGTACATGGCAGCTTCACTACTCCACTCCACACTCAAAATTGAACCATGTACAAGTACTAACAACCTAACATACCCACTCAAGAAGGTGAATTGGATCAAAATGGAAAAGCTCTTCATGGTCGTCCGATTCACCTAGGGGGATATAAACTCACCCTAATTCCACTTCATTCCACAAGACACACACTCGATTGAGCTAAGGAAACTCAGAGAAAGCATTTGTAAGGTTCCTCAAGCTTCCTAGAGTGAATTAGAATTCTCCATTTTTGGTTTCTTTAAAATGAAAATAAGGGAGGCTAAAGAAATTTCAACTTTGCTCATTACTCAATTTCAACTCAATTCCTCTTACAAGCATCTTTAGAGGAGTCAATCGAGTTGATCCAAACCTTTTTCCAAGTTCTCAACACAAGGGAGGAGGGACTTCGGTCAAGGTCGAGCTCAATTGAAGGAGAGCTTGGCCCATGGGAAGATCCAATAAACCAAATCACCTCAAATCTTTAATAGGGCTTCATCTCCATTAGACGAAGCTACCTCAACAGATTCGAGCCCTAGTGATAGCCTCCAATAAGGTATGCCTTCAACCCGAGCTTAAAGTAGACATGGTGTGGTCCTTTGTGAAAGAAATTCTCACCTCATGAGAATTTGATCGTTAGGTCTTCTCCCCTTTACTCCTAGATAGTGTGGGTAAAAATTGAGTTCAATATAAGCTCAATTGAGCCATAATCATGCCATGGAAGGTGGATGGTTCCCCTTTCCCGTAGGGAAACTCAATGATAGATCATGGGCCATCCATCCGTATTGGATGGACGACCATGATCAAGATGCGTAGGAATATCTGATTAATCCCTTAATACCATGGGCTTTATCTCAGCCATCCCATTCTCGATCGAACAGGTGAGGAGAAAGTGTGTAGCATCGCCGCTTACACGGCGTTATAATATGACAGCTTAAGTGGCCTCTCCCATCGCGCCACGTGGAAAGCACGCACCGCGTCAACCTCCACATAGCACCGATGGGATTAGCTATTTTAATTAGGGATTTAATTAATTATCCTTAATGTTTGAATCTTCATAATTGCATGACTAATTCTAGAAAAATCATAAAATACAAGGTAAAATGTATTGTAAAGATAATTCATAGGAGAATATTCTAAAATTATTTCCAATGGGTTTTGATTAGTGTATTTTTCTCAATTAGGGTTTTATTGATAACTTAATAACCTTAATTACTCCATAATTATCCCACTGATTAATTCTAATCTTCTCATGTGTATTTATGGGGATGATTTCTACCTCCCCTAATTTTCTTGGGTTTATTGATGGGTTAATTAGGGAGATCAATTAATGAATCCATAATTACTCTCTTTATGTAATTAAGGGTAATTAAGCATATGAACAATGGTCTAGTCCCTTTATTAAGTTAATTAAGCCTTGCTTATGTAGAGAAGAGGTTTATGAAATGGATTTGGGAATTTTTTCTAAGCCATTCCCTAAACCAGTTTCCTTCCTTAATCCAAACTTATTTAAGGGTTAATCCTCAAATCACTTACTTAATTAATTTGATTTTAAAATAAAAATATTATAGAACTTAATAAATACATCATGGGTAGATGCTTAGGTGTTCAAAAATCTAAGTGGCTTAAGGAAATCAAAATCCAACACACATGTGTGGGAAGGGTTATGAAAGTACTTAAATTAAACCCATTAGCTTAATTAATCACTAATTATGAGCCAATTGCATTAGGCCCTTTCTTTCCTAGGTGCATTGGTGATTTAAATTCTTTGTGTGGCTTTATATCATACATTGGCTCATAATTATTTGATTAAATATGTTAAAGTGGTGTAGGTAACGGGTAATTAACACACTTAATTCTCACCTTAACCTAACCAAAGCATAAAATTGATCTAATCACATAAAATTTGAACTTAAATAACTCACACATGGGAGAATGGGTTAGGACCAACAAACTCATCTCACACTTCTCAAATTAAAGTCAAACTCAAACAAAATTCAAACTCTCTTTAAAATAAATTTGATTTGCTTTAAATAATTCTATTTCATAGGATTGTCTTTAGGAATTAATTAGGGTGAATGAATTTACATGATTTTATCACTTTATTTCTTTCATAGCATGCTAAATGTGTATGTCATATGAAAATCATGCATTCATGCATTTTAAAAAATCAAATTTAAAATGAAATATTTCATATGTCAAATTGCATGTTTTTGGCTAAAGTAAGGATATGAATGGGTATTATTACAATTAAATCAAAAAATTATTTTAAAACTTATGAATGAAACATCAAAACTGAAAGGTATGCTACTTATAATTATTTATGAGCTTCCATGTGAGTAAAAATATAAATATGTGCATAGTGTGGCTTTCCTTCCCTTTTCTTTTAACATAGTTTTGAATAGGATTTGGTAAAGTGTATAGTTTATTTGAAAAGAACACAACACTTGCTTAAATACTTTTCTATTCATTCCTATGTTATTACTTAAAAAGGATATCCACACTTATACATATGAATTACATAAACAAATCAAACAAACAAACATAAACTTTTGCATCTTTCTTTTTCCATCCATATCTTTTGTAGATGTGTATGAATTTAAAGAAAGTGGTATATTAGTCTGGACAACCACGGGGTTGCGAGGCTTTAAGTATCCCTAAGTAAGTCTTGTAGCTTACACCCCTGGTGCTAACAATGGCACCATACTAAATTATGCCTTTCATACATATATGTGTGCATATGAAAAATGGATAAAAGAATCCCCCTTTTCTACTTAATGAAAATCAAGCATCATAAAGCATCCAAATTTTTATAAGTAACACTACTTAGCATTCATCATTAAGGTGTTCTAAATATTCCCATTTGTATGTTAAGATATGCTTAGGATTCATCCATATGCATGTTACACATGTTGGGAAAGAAATGAAGTGATGTGTGTTTTGTGATATTAATTCACTTTACTTAATCTTAAAATGCCTTTCTTTTTGAATAGGTTTGTTTAGGAAAAATATAAATTGCCTTTTGATTGGTACTAGCCATGTGTTCTTAATCTTGCAAAGAAGGGTTTTATTCTTAGTTCTTGCTAAAAACCAAAATCTAAACTAATTAAAACCTAAAAATAAAATAAATATAAAAACCTAAACAAAAATAAAATTAAAAAATAAAATAAAATAAAAACATAAACTAAAACCTAAACCTAAATCTAACCTAAAAAGAAAATAAAATAAAAAAATAAAAACTAAACTAAAATAAAATAAATAAAAACCTAAACTAAACTAAAAAAAATCTAAATAAAATAAAAACTAAACCTAAAATAAAATATAATAAACCTAAAATAAAATAAATAAAAAACTAAATAAAAACCTAACCTTAAAAATAAAACCTAAAAATAAATAAAAAATTAAACATAAACCCCAAACTAAAAAAAACCAACACCTAAAATAAACCTAAACCTAAACTAAGATAAACTAAACAAAAATAAATAAAACCTAAACCTAAACCTAAAATAAACTAAACATAAACCTAAACCAAAACTAAATAAAATAAAATAAACTAAAAATAAACCTAAACCTAAACTAAAAAATAATACATTAAAATAAACCTAAAATAAAAACCTAAAACATCAACCTAAAAAAATAAAATAAAAACCTTAACCTAAACCTAAAGATAAAATATAAAACCTAAACCTAAAAAATAAAATAAAAATAAAACTAAACTGAAAAATAAACTTAAACATAAACCTAAAAAATAAACCAAAATAAGTAAACCTAAAATAAATAAACTAAACTAAATAAAAATAAAAATAAACCTAAATAAAAATTAAAAAAATAAAATAAACTAAAATAAATGATACATAAACTAAATAAACCTAAACCTACATGTTTACTTAATTTAAAAAAAATGAAAAAAATAATAAATAACAAAAAAAATAAAAATAAACCCTAAACCCAAAACTTTAAATCCTAAGCCCTAAACTCAAAACCCTAAACCCTAAACCCTAATCCCTAAAATCTACAACCCAAAACCCTAAACCATAAACCCCAAACCCTAAACTCAAAACCTTAAACCCAAAACCCAAAACCCTAAAAACCTAAAAACCTAAAAACCTAAACCTAAACAACATAAAACCTAAAAAATAAAATTAATAAAAAACCTAAACCTAAATAAAATAAAAATGTAAACTAAAACTTAAACCTAAACCTAAATGTAATCCTAAACCTAAAACTAAAAATAAAAAAATAAAAAATAAATAAAAACCTATACAAAACTAAAAATTAAAATAAACCTAAAAAAAAAAAATCTAAATATAATAAAAACTAAATGTAAAATAAAAATAAAATAAACCTAAAATAAAATAAAATAAAAACTAAATAAAAACATAAACCTAAAAGACAAACCTAAAAAATAAATAAAAAATAAAACCTTAACCCTAAACCTAAAATAATCAAAATAAAATAAACCTAAACATAAACTAAAATAAACTAAACTAAAATAAATAAAACCTAAACCAAAACCTAAAATAAACTAAACCTAAACCCTAAACTAAATAAAATAAACTAAACTAAAAATAAACCTAGACCTAATATAAAAAAGAAAACATAAAAATAAACCTAAAATAAAAATCAAACACCTAAACCTAAAAAAATAAAATAAAAACCTAAACCTAATCCTAAAAATTAAAATTAAAAACTAAACCTAAAAAATAAAATAAAAATTAAACTAAACTAAGAAAATAAACATAAACTTAAAACCTAAACTTAAAAAATAAGCTAAAATAAAAATAAAAAATAAAATAAATAAACCTAAAATAAATAAAAGATAAACTAAATAATCCTAAACATACAGGTTTACTTAATTTTTTCTAAAAAAAAAATCCCTAAACTCGAAAACCAAAACCCTAAACCCTAAATCCTAAACCCTAAACCTACAATCCTAAACCTACAACCCTAAAAAACCCTAAACCCAAAATGCTGAACTAACCATAAACCCTAAACCCTAAACCCTAAACCATAAGCCCTAAAACCTAAACACTAAACCCTAAAAACCCTAAAGCATAAAGCCTAAACACTAAACCCTAAAACCTAAACCCTGAACCCTAACACTAAACCCTAAACCCTAAAATCCTAAACCCTAAAACCCTAAACCCTAAACCCTAAAAACCTAAAAACCTAAAAGTAAACTAAATAAAACCTAAAAAATAAAATGAACAAAAAACCTAAACCAAATTAAAAATAAAATTAAAATAAAATAAAAACCTAAACTAAAACTTAAACCTAAAAGTAAAAATAAAATAAAATAAAATATAAAAAAACTGAAATAATTAAAGAAAAACTTAAACTAAACTAAAAAATAAAATAAACCTAAGAATGAAAAACCTTAATAAAATAATAACTAAATATAAATAAATAAAATAAACCTATAATAAAATAAAATAACAACAAAATAAAAACCTAACCCTAAAAAAAAATTAAAATTAAACCTAAAAATAAGTAAAAAAATAAAACCCAAACCCTAATCTAAAAAGGAAAAAACCTAAACTTGAAATAAAAATAAAATAAACAAAATAAAATAAAACAAAACCTAAACTAAAATAACTAAAACTTAACCTAAACCCTAAACCTAAGCCTAAAGTAACTAAATAAATTAAAAAATAAAGCTAAACCTAAAAACCTAAATGTTAAGAATTGACAAAACCTTGTTGGAAGGAACATCACTGTCAACCAAGCTCAATCTAGATCTAGCGATGGAGGCGAGGCGTTTATTGCAGTGGTGGTGTTGGTGGATATGGTGGTGGTGGTCAAAATAGTGGTGGTTATGGAGGCGGGAGGAGCGATAGTGGCTACAACCATGGTGGTGGCGGAGGGAGAGATCGGGGATGTGATGGCAGATCCTACTACTCGAGAGGTTGGGGTGGTTTTGATGGGAACTGGAGAAATTGAAGAACGGCCGATCCGATCTGCTGCTTATGGAATTGTGTCTTTATAGTAGAGATGGTTCTAGTTATCTAGATTTTTTTGAATTTCTCTATGCGTGGTCATTTTTTATCTATGTTGTCGCTTATGGCTTAGAAAACTTAGTGTGTTACATGGTTGATGAAAATGAAATGAATAAATATTGAATTTGAATTTATTCTCTACCAAGAAAAAACCAAAAACCCTAAACCCTAAACTAAAACTTGAACCCCAGGACACCTCACTAAACACTAAAACCCAAACCTAAACCTAAACTAAAATCCTAAAATAAAATAAGCCTAAACTAAATGCAACCTAAAAATAAAATAAAAACTAAACTAAAATAAATTAAAAACTAAAATTAAATAAAAACCAAAACTAAAACCCAAACCTAAACCTAAACATAAACCTAAACCTAAAAAAAATAAAAATAATAAAATAAAAAACTAAACAAAAATAAAATAAAGTAAAAAAAATAAAAAACCTAAATAAAATAAAAACTAAAGCTGAAGTAAAAATAAAATAAACCTAAAATAAAATAAATTAAAAACCAAATAAAAATCTAAACCTAAAAATAAGACTTAAATATAAAAATCTAAACCTTAAAATAAGACCTAAAAATAAAACCTAAACTAAAAAAAACCTAAAATAAAATTAAAATTAAATTAAACTTAAACTAAAATAAATAAAACCTAAACCTAAACCTAAACCTAAACCTAAACCTAAACCCTAAATAAAATAAAATAAACTAAAACTAAACCTAAACCTAAACTAAAAATAAAACCTAAAATAAAAGTAAAATCCTAAACCTAAACCAAAAAATAAAAAAATAAAACCAAACCTAACCACGAAAATAAGAAAAAAACCTAATTAAAAAATAAAATAAAATAAAACTAAACTAAAAAAATAATAAACTAAGATAAAACTGAACTAAAATAAAACCTAAAATAAATCAACTAAACTAAATAAAAATAAAAAATAAAATAAACTAAAATTTAAAACTAATAAACTACCTACAGGTTTACTTATTATAAAATATCAATAAAAAAAAAAAAAAACCCAAACCCTAAACCCTAAACAAACTCTACCAACCACACCTAAACCCTACCTTAAACCAAACCTTGGCCCCAGATCACTGAGCCCAAAGCCTGACCACAGACCTGATCACACCCTAAAACCTAAACCCTAAACCCTAACCCACCCACTCTATCCTGTGCCCTGACCCCCAGATCCTCCTGACCCTAAACTCCAAAATCCTAAGACCCTAAACCACAAACCTAAACTAAACTAAACTAAAAACTTAAACTTAAATAATAAAAAATAAAATAAAACCTAAACTAAACTTAAACATAAACCTAAACCTAAACTAACCCAAAAAACCAAAACCTAAAAAAAAAATAAAATTTTAAAAATAAAAAAATAAAACCTACTAAAAAAAAATAAAATAAACCTAAAACTAAAAATCAAAATAAAATAAAAATTAAATGTCAAATAAAAATAAAATAAACCTAAAATAAAATAAAGTAAAAATTAAATAAAAACCTAAACCTAAACTAAAATAAAACTAAAATAAAAAAATAAATCCTAAACCTAAACCTAAAATAAACTGAACCTAAACCCTAAACTAAATTAAATAAACTAAACTAGAAAGAAACCTAAACCTAAACAAAAAAATAAAACCTAAAAATAAACCTAAAATAAAAACCAAAACCTAAACCTAAAAAAGTAAAATAAAAACCTAAACCTAAAAAGAAAAAATAAAACCTAAACCTAAAAAATAAACAAAAATAGAAAACTTAAACTAAAATAAGTAAACCTAAAATAAATAAACTAATCTAAATAAAAATAGAAAATAAACTCAGTAAAAATAAAAAAATAAAATAAAATAAAAAATAAAAGCTAAATAAACCTAAACCTATGGTTTACTTGGTTTTAAAAACAAAAACTAAACCCTAAAAAATCTTAAACGCTAAAAAGTAGACCATAAAACTAAATAAACCCTAAACCTACAACCCTAAACCTAAAATACCCTAAACCCTAAAAAACCCAAAACCCAAAATCATAAACTCTCAAAACCCTAAATCCTAAAGCCTAAATACTAAACCTTAAACCCTAAACCTAAACCCTAACCCTAAACATTAAACCTTAAAGGCATAAACCCTAAAACCCTAAACCCTAAACCCTAGACCTTAAACCCTAAACCATAAACCCTAACCTTAAACCCCATACCCTAAACCTAAATCTAAACCTAAAGCAACTAAATAAATTAAAAATAAACCTAAATCCTAAACCCTAAACTAACCCTAAACCCTAAGAATGGGCATAACCTTGATGACAGAAACATCATCATCAACTAGGCTCAATCTAGATCTAGCGCTAGAGGTTAAGGCGGTGGTGGCAATTATCACGCTGGTGATGGGAGATCTTGAGGTGCTGGTGGATATGTTGGTATTGGTCGGAGTAGTGGTGGTTATGGAGGCGGGAGGAACGACACAGGTTACAACCGTGGTGGTGGCTGAGGGAGAGATCAGGGATATGATGGTGGATCTTTTACTGAGGCGGGGTCATTCTGAGAAAGCGGAAGAATGACGATCGATCTGCTTTTGGAACTATTTCTTTATAATAGAGATGATTCTAGTTATCTAGGGTTTTTGATTTATGCATGCTCATTTTTTATCTATATCTTCTCTTGTATCTTAGAAAACTTGGCATGTTACTTGGTTGATGAAATTGAAAAGAAGAAATGCTAAATTTGAATTTGTTCTACGCTAAAAAAAACCAAAAACTTTAAACCCAAAACTAAAACTTGAACCCTAGACCTAAAACCTAAACCCTAAACCCTAAACCCTAAAAACCTTAAACCCTAAACCCTAAACCCTAAAACCTAAACCCTTAACCCTAAACTCTAAACCCTAAACCCTAAACTAAACCCCAAACCCTAAACCCTCAAAAAACCTTAAACCCTAAACCCTAAATACTAAACCCTAAAAGCCAAAAAACTAAACCTAAACTAAATAAAACCTAAAAATAAAAGAAATTTAAAAACCTAACATAAAATAAAAAAAAATAAACTAAAACCTAATCCTAAACCCAAAAAGAAAATAAAATAATAAACGATAACCTAAACTAAAGTAAAAAAAATAAAAAACCTAAATAAAAAAAACTAAACTTAAAATAAAAATAAAATAAACCTAAAATAAAATAAATAAAAACTAAATAAAAACTTAAACCTAAAAAATAAACATAAAATAAAACTAAAAAAATATTAAAATAAACCTAAATAAACTAAAAAAACCTAAACCTAAAATAAAATAATAAATTAAACTAAAATATAAACTAAACTAAAATAAATAAAACCTAAACCTAAACCTAAAATAAATAAACTAAACCTAAACCTAAACCTAAATAAAATAAAATAAACTAAAATAATAAAACCTAAACTAAAAAATAAAACTTAAAATTACATAAAATAAAACTTAAAATAAAATAATAAAACTTAAAAAAATAAGAAATAAAATAAAACTAAACTAAAAAAGACCTAAACCTAAAAAAATAAACTAAAATAAAAAACCTAAACTAAAATAAATAATTCTAAATAAATAAACTAAAAATAAAATAAAATAAATAAATAAAAAATAAAAATAAACTAAAATAAATATAAATAGATAAACTAAGTAAACCTATGAGTTTACTTAATTAAAAAAAATAAAAAAAAAAAAAAAAAAAATAAACCCTAAACCCTAAACTTTAAAACTAACCCTAAACCCTAAACCTTGACATACCTGACTACCCTAAACCCAAACCTTCTAACACTAAACCTAAAACCCTAAACCCTCTAACCCCACTCCTAAACCTCAAAACCCTAAACCCTAAACCCTAAACACTAAAACCTATACTTAAACTAAATAAAACCAAAATAAAAAAATAAAAAACATAAACTAAATAAAATAAAATAAATAAAATAAAATAAAACCTAATCCTAAAGCTAAACCTAAACCAAAACCTAAAATAAAATAAAATAAAATAAAAGAATAAAACTAAGCTAAAATAAAATAAATACAAATCTAAACTGACATAAAATAAATAAAATAAAATAAAGATAAAAGATAAAACCTAAACCTAAAAAAATAAACATAAAAAAAAAAAAATTAAAAACCTAAACCTAAAATAAACAAAACAAAATAACATAAATAAACTAAATTAAAATAAAATAAACTAAACATAAATAAATAAAATAAAACCTAAACCTAAACCTAAAATAAACTAAACCTAAACCATAAACTAAATAAAATAAAATAAAACAAAATAAATCTAATCCTAAACTAAAAATAAAACTTAAAATAAACCTAAAATAAAATCCTAAACTTAAACAAAAAAAGAAACCTAAACCTAAACCTAAAGTAAAAAAATAAACCTAAATAAAATAATAAAATAAAATAAACTAAAAAATAAACCTAAACCTAAACCTAAAAAATAAACTAAACTAAAAAAACCTAAACTAACATAAATAAACATAAAATAAATAAACTAAATTAAATAAAAATAAAAAATAAAACTAAACCTTCTGGTTTACTTAATTAAAGAAAACCCTTAAACTCTAAACCCTAAATTGTAAAGCCTAAAGCCTAAAACTTAAACCCTAAACCATAAATCATATACCCTAAATCCTAAACCGACAACCGTAAACCCTAAACCCTAAACCCTAAACCCTAAAGCCTAAACCCTAAACCCTAAACCCTAAAACCTACAACCCTAAATCTTAAATTGTAAAACCTAAACTAACCCTAAACCCTAAACCATAAACCTAAACCCTAAATGATGGGGAACTTTGATGGGGAACATCACGATCAACTAGGCTTGGGTCGGATCGGTGGGGAGGCTAGGTGGAGGTGGTGGTTATCACAGTGGTGGTGGGGGATCTGGAGGTGCTGGTGGATATCAAGGTGGTGGTCGGAGCAGTGGTGGTTATGGAGGCGAGATGAGCAATAGAGGTTACAGCCATGGTGGTACTAAAGATATGATGATGGATCCCACTACTCGAGGGGTGTGGATGCTTCTAATAGGAACTAGAGAAACTGAAGAACGACTAATCTAATATGCTCCTTATGGAACTGTATCTTTATCTAGGATTTTTGATTAGCTCTATGGGTGCTCATTTTTTATCTATGTCATCACTTTTGTCTTAGAAAAGTTGGGGTGCTACTTGGTTGATAAAATCAAAAAGAAGAAATGTTGAATCTAAATTTATTCTCTGTTAAAAAAAACTTAAACCCTAAACCCTAAACTAAAACTTAAACCATAACCTAAAACCAAAACCCTAAACCTAAACCAAAAAAACCTAACAATCCACCCCAAACACTAAACCCTAAACCCTAAACCCTAAAACCTAAACCCTGAACCCTAAACCCTAAACGCTAAACCCTAAAGCCCTAAACTCCAAATCTTAAACCCTAAACCCTAAAACCATAAACCCTAAACCCTAAAACCTACAACCGTAAAATCTAAACCCTAAACCTTAAACCCTAAACCCTAAACTAACCCTAAAACATAAACCCTAAACCTTGAATAAAGATGTTATTAGGATTAGATTGAAAGAATGACCTAATCCTAACATAGTTATGGTAGCTAAATAAATTGTCTTCAAGAGAGTTTACCTTGACTATTAGAGAATTGAATACCTTAAACCCTAATCCTTAATTTTTTTTTATTATACCATATATCATAGTATAATGTAGCATCATATATTTGAGCATGAAGTAATGTGTTTTTGGATTTATAAGATGTTTTGAAATGTTTTAATATATTATGGTATTCTGCCTAATAGTCTATATTAATATAATTATAAAAATATTGATTTAATAAATTAGATGATGAAATTTATTAAATTTGAAGTGGGAATTAGGTTGTAGTACCATAGGTGTGCTACACCACTTGTAGTCTAAAAAGTAAGATTTTATGTTCAAAATAAATACTATATCTTTTTACGCATTTTACTATCTTTGAGTATTTTACAATCGTGCAGTCGAGCCTACACTAGCATTATTTATAAAAATGTTGATTTAGACTTTAAAATGAAGGAAATTGTCCAAATTCATACTAGGTAGAGCATGGCACCATATTATATTGTTTCAATTTAAAATATGTAAATAATATGGCTAAAATATATAGTTTTTTATTGTTCGGACTAATATTATGATTTTTTATCCTAAGTAATCCCTAATGATGTGATATGCAATATAATATAATATAATATGTTGTAGTATATTATAATATAGGATGCCATAACATAGTGTAGCATCATGCATTATAGCATACAATTATGTATTACTACTTGTTGTTTAACATATTTTAGTTGGTTACAGTATGATGTGGAAGAATTTATACTAGTATAATTCATAAAACTACTGATTTATACACTAAGATGATGGGATTTGGAAAAATTTAAGGTAAGCTTTAGGGAACATCATTGGGGGTGTGCTATGGTGTTTCATTTAATCAAAAGAATGGAATTTTGCATTCAAAATAAATGTTCATTTTTCAACCAAATTTTATAAATTTTTTCCTTAAAGTCATTCATTTTAAGGTGTAATGTAAGATAATTTGAAGGTTGAGATGGAAGAATTTGGCCAAATTCATAACACACACCAAGAAGCAACACCAAAATTATGCTATTTTGTGCCATTTCTAATAGAAAAATAATAATTTTACATCCAAAATGAGCATTATTCATATTTTGAGAAAATTTTGTTATTTGTTCCTTTTAAGTGATTCTAATGAGGTGTAATGTTAGCCAATATACTATATTATAGCAAATTATAATATAACATCATATTTTATAATATAATATAGTGTGTTAATTCACACTATAATATGTTTAGCATGATGTTGTATAGTTAGTTTGAGCCTGCACCATCACAAATCATAAAATGTTGATTATAATGTTAGGATAATGTAATTTGAATAAATACATTATTAGGATTTGGTTGAAGTATTAAAGGTGTGCATAAGAGAAGAAATAAGATTTGATGAGAATTCCATGTCAAGGACATGGAGGGAGATCTGCTAGGGGATATCACATTCACTGGACATGACATGTGAGGGGTCTATGTCGAGGGCATAAAAGAAGAAAATCTGCTAGGGATAAGGTTTGAGTTTGATTTGATTTATGGAAGAAGTTCTACTAGGGATAAAAATCTATAATCCACCAAAAATTAAGATCGAGTCAACTTTAATTTATTTTATTTTAATTGATGTGGAGGCATATCTGCTAGAGATATGTGCTCGAGTCCGCTGGGGATCGAGTATATGAACCTTCCACTAGGGAAGCAGGTTCGAGCTATCCATTGGGGATTGGATTTGAACTTGATTTCATAGATTTATTTGGAGAAGTATACGCTGAGGATAAGAGTTTGGTTAGATTTTTTTGATTTAGACTATACTAGGGGAGTTGGTTTAATTTGGCTCCATTGGGGAAGTTGGTTTTGAATTTGATTTATTTGCTTGACTAGTTTATATATGATTCAGGGCTCCACTAGGGAGAAGGGTGTGATTTAACTCCACTGGGGAAAATCAGAATGGGTTTAATTTAATCTGAGTTATTGTATAGACCTTGTAGGTGTGCGAATTGAGAAGCGATATGTCGACTTGACCTACCTCAGGTTTACAAATCCAAAGGGATAGTCTATCGATTGCGGGGTAAAGCTAGCCAACCTAAGGGGTTGTCTTTCAGTATGCAGTAGTTGTGCTAGGAAGAAGGCGTAGCATTCCTACATCTTTGAAAGCAAGGAACAACTGCTAGGGTGACTTGTTAGATGCACAACAAATTGAACCTAACCTTGGGAGACTACTCAGTGAATGTCGCTAGGACTTATGTCAACTCGAAAGTAGTCAATATTAATTTTATCTTAATTTCATGTGATTTGATATATTTTGTTAGTTTAGTTTGATTTCAAATTGAGGGCATATCCACTAGGGATGTGAGATCAGTCAAATTTGATAGATTTAATTTATGGACCATGCCGGTGTGCGATGGACCCATTGAGAAGGGGCTATATCGAACTTGTCAAATCTCAGATTTACAAATCGAAAGTGATAGCCTACTAGACGTGTGGTAGAGCTCGCCATCCTAAGGGGTTGCCTTTTAGTGTGCAACGGCTATGCTAGGAAGAAGGCATAGTAGTCTTACATCTTCTAAAGTAGGGATCAACCACTGGGGTGATCTATTGATAGCACAAAAAATCAAACCCGACTTAGGGGTGATTACTGAGTGAATTCCACTTGTGACTTATATCAACTCAAGAGTAGTCAATAAATTCCTATAGGGAATTTTGCTGACACTGACCTAAAGATAGGATACTTACTTAGGAAAATGTACCACTAGGGGTGTCCTCCTAATCCACAAGTGAATATATATTTTATTTATATGTTTTCATGGACCCTATTGGTGTGCTAGGGACCACACTGAGAAGGGCCTATGTAGGCTTTGACCAATCTCTGGCTTACTGGACCAAAGGAGAATCTGCACATCCACAGGATGGATTCTCCAACCACAGAGGTGGTTATTAGGAAAGGGGAACTGTCCAATTCGATACTAACCCAGGTAGCGTCTAAATGGGGTCGCAAAGCATGTGATCCAAATATAGTTCTCATAGGGGAGGTGCTACTAGAGTTATCCTGAACCTTGGAAGAGAAATCCTATATGTGTAAGGTGTCCAACTCAAAGAGAAAGCATAGTAGATTTAAATCTGCTATGAATGGTGTATCCTAAAGTGTGAGAACCAACCAACCTAAGGGGTATCCATTAGCATGAGTGTTCTATTCATTAGCATAGTGAGAACCAAGAAACCTAAGGTGCTAGTTGGTGTGCAATGATCAACCTCAAAATAAAGCATGTAGGCTTACAACTTCTCAAGCAAAACTGATCATCGGGATAGTCTATCATCAGCGGGACATATACTATCTGACCTAGAGGGACTACTTAGTGGGGAGCCCCAAGGAAGGACAGCACCCATACTTGAAGTAGTCAGGAGGAAAGGAGTTACTAGGGACTTATCCTAAACCTCAAATATAATCAACCCAGTTAGTGTATGAAGGCTAATCCAAGAAGAAAGCATAGCAGACTTGCATCCTCTTAAATGAAGCCAACATGAGGTAGCTTATCAGCCACGAAAAAAGGCCTACCAAACTAACAAGGCGCTCATCCTGTATAGTGGCCGATTAAGGAAGGAAAGTGTAGCAAATTTACATCCTCCAAAGTAAGAAGACCACTAGGGTGACACACTAGCAGGGTAGCATGTCAGCCCGACCTAGAGCAGCTAGTGAGTGAGTGTCACTGGGGGCATTATATTAACTCAGAGTTTCCCGAGACAAAAGATATGTGTTTATTTTATATGTTTGTGTGTAGTTTGTGTTCGTGTTGTGTCGATGAGGGATAAGACATCGCTCAGGCTCTTTACACCTACCCTAAAGACATCATGGTAGATACGCAAACAAGAATACTTTCAACAAGGAAGAAATTGAATTTAAAATGAAAATTTCATTAATGATAATTATTTTCAAACATGATTTATAATATTTCTTTAAGTAGAGCTCGTTGATTAGAAGCATTGGGCGCTCTCTCTTATGATTAATAAGCTGATAAGATCCTCCTTGGTAGGCCATCTCTATGGCAAAAGGGCCATCCTAAGTGCGTTAAAACTTGCCTCCCATCTTATGACTATCAAAAATTGGTCTCCTTCGATATAAAATAAGCTCTCCTACTTCAAAAGCTCTAGGTTGGACCAACTTGTTGTGAGCTTTAATCATTTTAGCTTTGTAAAACTCAAGGTTTTGGCATGCCCGTAGGCGTCTCTCCTCTTCTAATAGCAACTTGGCATTCTACTCTATTGTGATCTTGCTACCGACAGCTATCCTTAGTGATGGGAGTTGGACTTTTAATGGTAGAATGCCTTCAGTCCCACACACTAAGGAGAAAGGAGTATAATGAGTTAGAGTTCTATATGTGGTGCGGTTGGCCCACATGGCTTCAACTAACTGCTCATGCCACTATCACTTGTTGTTGTCGAGTGACTTCTTTAATATTTGGATGATAGTTTTGTTGAAGACTTCTGCTAAGTTGTTTTCCCTTGCATAGTTGATGGTAGAATTTCTCCAATCTATGCTGTGTCCCCGGGCAAAGTTGTTGATCTTGGTGCTCTTAAATACAGTACCATTATTAAATATAATTCATTGAGGCACTCCAAACCTATATACGATATGGTTCCTAAAAAATTGGAGCACTTGTGACCTCTCTAGCGGAATCACCTTGCCTTGGAAAAGTAGTTAGTAGTAGCTATGATGAACCGATGACCCTTGGAAGAAGGAGAATCAATCAGACCCATTATGTCGGTACCCCAACACTCGATTGGACAAGAGGCCAATGTAGGATGTAGAATGTTGGGTGGTTGGTGTAGGACCACACTGTGTATTTGATATTGGTGGCCTTGCCAAGCCATATCCATGCAATATTTGATCATCGACTGTCAGTAGTATTCTAGTATCTTGATCTTGGCTTTCATTTTTAGACTTGATTGGTTTGCTCCACATAATATTGAGTGTACTTCGATCATGATCTTATGGGCTTCATGATTGTCTAAACAACGTGACCACATATGATCAAAAGATCACCGATACAAGACACCATCCCCAAGAGCATAGAAAAGTGCTCTCTACTTCATTTGATAGGCTTGGGATCTCTCTTGAGGTAGTTTGCTTTTCTTTAGGTAATCCATGAATGGCTGCCTCCAATCTAAATCCTCATCCTTTTTGGCAATGAAAATCTCCCTTGCAAGAGAGTACTATTTGATAAGTTCAATATCAATAAGGGATAAGACTTGTCTATTTTGGACCTTTATTAATAAGGACTCATCTTCCGGACATGCCAACTCCTTGGCAAGCTTGGCTAAAGCATATGCTATGACATTCTCTCCTCGAGGAATCTTATAAATTAACCTCTAAGATTTGGGCCAATAACTCCATGGTGTACTTGTGGTAGTGATGGAGCTTGAGCTTTATAACCTTATAGGACCCAGCGATTTGGTTAATAATTAGCTAAGAATCCCCAAAGATGTTGATGTTCTAGATGCCTAGAGTAACTGATAACTCCAGACATGCAATTAGAGCCTAATATTCAGCTTCGTTGTTGGCACAAGGATTGGACAGATGATTTGAGAATCTCATCACATCACGGTCCAAAGTTAAGAGAACTATTCCTACCCTTGCCTTTCTTGGAATAGTAGATTATGGTTTTTTCTCCTCTTTAAGAGAAAGCTGCACCATCAAAGTACATCTCCCAATGGTGAATGCTAGTATCCCCTAAGTTCATGATTTGTTCATTAAGGAGGTCATCACTCAACGGAGAGCTAGTAAGAAATGGGTGTGTTGCTAAGAAATCCGCTAGTGCTTGTCCTTTCACCGCATGAAGGGGTATGAAGGTAATGTAAAACTATGAGAGGATCATGGACCATTGTGCTAACCATTAAGATAGTATCAGACATGTCATGAGATACTGTAGTGGATTGATTCTAGAGATTAAGTTCACTTTATGAGTAAGCATGTAGTGCTATAACTTTTTGGATGCAAAGATTAAAGCTAGGAAATACTTTTTAATGTTTAGATAATTAGTCTAAGTAGGGATTAGATGATGGCTAAGGTAGTAGAGTGCATTTTCCTTCCCTTCATCATTGTCTTGGGCCAACAAAAAACTAAGGGAGTTGTCTAACGAAGTAGTGTAAAGTATGAGCGGCTTGCCAGGGATAGGAGCTGCTAGAATCGGTGACATCATCAAGTAATGCTTGATGTCTTTGAAGGCATGCTCACACTCATCATCCCACTTGAACTTGGCGGCCTTTTTGACAAGTGCTGAGAATGGTTGACAACTTCCCGATAGGTTGGATATAAAATCATTTTTGATCACCAACCCTTTGAAATGATCTAAGGTTGAGTTAAACTTTTAGGGGGTGGAATTTCTAATATTGCCTTGATCTTCTCTGGATTGATTTCTATTACCTGGTGTCGGACAACAAGCCCTAAGAATTTCCCTGAAGCCACTCCTAATGCACAATTCAGGGGGTTCATTTTGAGGTTAAATTGTCTTAACTATTCGAAGACTACTCTCAAGTCAAAGAGATAGTCTTCCTTATCTATACCTTTGACCACGAGATGATCGACGTAGGACTCAACTTGATGATGAATGAGTTTGTCGAAGATTTGAGCCTAAAATAAAATAAAAACCTAAACTTAAACCTAAAACTAAACCTAAAAATAAAATAAAATAAACTACATAAAATAAATAAAAAACCAAAACTAACTAAAAGTTAAATAAACCTAAAAAAAACTTATAAATAAAACTAAACATAAAATAAAAATAAAATAAACCTAAAATAAAAATCAAATAAAACTTAAACCTAAAAATAAATCTAAAAATAAAACCTAAAATAAATAAAAAATTATACTAAATACTAAACCCTAAAAAAAGAAAACCATAAACCTAAAATAAAAATAACCCTAAACCTAAACTAAAATAAACTAAACTAAAAAAAATAAAACATAGACCTAAACCTAAACTAAATAATATAGAATAAACTAAAAATAAACTTAAACCTAAACTGAAACATAAAACCTAAAAATAAACCTAAAATTAAAACCTAAAACCTAAACCTAAAAAAAATAAAAACCTAAACCTAAACCTAAAAATAAAAATAAAACCTAAATATAAAAAAAATAAAATAAAAAGAAAACTCAACTAAAAAATACATCTAAACCTAATCCTAAACCTAAAAAATTAACTAAAATGAAAAACCTAAACTAAAATAAATAAACTAAACTAAATATAAAAAATAAACCAAAATAAAAATAAAAAATAAAATAAACTATAAAAAATAAAAAATTAACTAAATAAAACTAAACTACTGGTTTACTTAATTTAAATAAAAAAAACTCTAAACCCTAAATCCTAAACCTTAAACCATATACTCTAAACCCTAAACCTTAAAAAAACCCTAAACCCTAAACCGTAAACCGTAAACCTAAACCCTAAACACTAAACCCTAATCCTTAACCCTAAACCTAAAAACCTAAGCCTAAACTAAGTAAAACCTAAAAGAAAAACCCTAAACCCTAAACCTAAATAAATTATAAAATTAAAATAAAATAAAAACCAAAACTAAAACATAAACCTAAACCTAAAATAAAATAAATAAACTAATAAAAATAAACTAAAATAAAATAAATAAAACCCTAAACTATACTAAAAAATAAAATAAACCTAAGAATAAAAAACCAAAATAAAATAGAACTAAATGTATAATAAAAATAAAATAAACTAAAATAAAATAAAAAATAAATATAAAACGAAACATAAAAAATAAACCTTAAAATAAAACCTAAAAATAAATAAAAAATAAAACCAAAACCCTAAACTAAAAAAAAAAACTTAAACCTAAAATAAAAATAAAATAAAGCAAAACCTAAACAAAAATAAACTAAACTAAAATAAAGAAAACCTAAACCTAAACCTAAAATAAACTAAACCTAAACTTAAACCTAAACTAAATGAAATAAACTAAACTAAAAAAAACTAAGCCTAAACCTAAACCTAAACCTAAACTAAAAAATAAAACCTAAAACAATAAACCTAAACCTAAAAAATAAAAAAAAAAATAAAATTGAAACCTAAACCAAAAAGAGAAAATAAACCTAAACCTAAAAAAATAAAATAAAAAAACTAAACAAAATAAATAAACTAATATAAATAAACTAAACTAAATAAAAAATAAAAAATAAACCTAAATAAAATAAAAAATAAAAAATACTAAAAAATAAATAAAAGAACTAAATAAACCTAAACTACTGCTTTAATTTTAGAAAAAAATCAATATTAAAAAACCCCTAAACCCTAAACCTACAACCCTAAACCCTAAAACCTAAACCTATAACCCTAAAACCTAAACCCTAAACCCTAAACCCTAAAAAACCTAAAATCTTAAACCCAAATCCCTAAACCATAAAACATAAACCCTAACCCCTAAACTTTAAACCCTAAACCTTAAACCTTAAACTAACCCTAAATATTAAACAGAACCTAAACTCAGCCTAAACCTTAAACCTAAAAAAATTAAACCTAAACTATAAACCCTAAACCTAAACACTAAACTAAACTAAACCTAAACCTAAACTCTAAAGTTTAAAGCTAAAGTTTAAACTCTAATCCTAAACCTAAATACTAAACTAAACTTTAAATAAAACTTTAAACCTAAAATTAAACCTAAACCCTAAACCTAAACCCTAAACCCTAAACCCTAAACACTAAACCCTAAAACCCTAAATCCTAAACACTAAACCCTATGCCAACCCTAAACACTAAACCCTAACACTAAACATTAAACCTTAAAACCCTAAACCATAAAACCCAAAACCCTAAACCATTAACCTTGAACCATAAAACCTAAACCCTAATCCCTAAACCCTAACCTTAAACCCTAAACATAAACCTAAAGTAACTAAATAAATAAAATAATTAAAATAAATGAAAACTAAATAAAATCCTAAACCTAAAAAATAAACGTTAATCTAAAACTAAAAAATAAATAAAAAATTAAACATAAACCCTAAACTAAAAAAAAGACTTAAACCTAAAATAAAAATAAAATAAACCTAAACCTAAACTAAAATAAATAAAACCTAAACCTTAACCTAAACCTAAACATAAACAAAATAAAATAAAATAAACTAAAAAGAAACTGAACCTAAACCTAAACATAAACTAAAAAATGAAACCTAAAAATAAATCTAAAATAAAAACCTAAAACCTAAACCTAAAAAAATAAAATAAAATCCAAAACCTAAATCTAAAATAAAAATAAATAAAACCTAAACCTAAAAAATAAGATAAAAATAAAACTAAAATAAAATAAATAAACCTAATATAAATAAACTAAACTAAATAAAATTAAAATTAACCTGAAATAAATATAAAAAATAAAATAAACTAAAATAAATCAAAAATAAACTAAATAAACCTAAATCTACCGGCTTACTTAATTTAAAAAAAAATAAAAAACCCCTAAACACTTGACCGTAAGTCCTAAACCCTAAAAACCCTGAACCCTGAATCCTAAACTCTAACAATAAACCCTAAACCCTAAACTGTAAACACTAAATCTATAACCCTAAACCCTTAACCCTAAACTTGTAACCCTAAACACTAAACCCTAAACTTTAAACCCTAAAAAACCATAAACCTTGAACTTAAACTAAACTGAACTTAAACTCAAGTCTAAACTGAACTAACCCTAAACTAATCTAAACTAAATGCTAAACTTAAACTGTAAAACCTAAACCAAAACCTAAACTTAAATGCAACCTAACTATACAAACTAAACCCTAAACCCTAAAAACTTAAACACTAAACCAAAATCCTAAAATCATAAACTCTAAACCCTTTAACCCTAAACCCTAAACCCTCAACCTTAAACCCTAAACCCTACAACCCTAAACCCTAAACCCTAAACCCTAAAACCAAAATCTTAAACCCTAAACCATAAACAAACCTAAACCATAAAAACTTAAACCATAAACCCAAAACCCTAACCGCTAAACCCTAATCCTAAACCATAAACCTAAAGTAAATAAATTAAGAAAAAAAACCTAAACCCTAAAATTTAATAAACTTAAACCTAAATCTAAACCCTAAGAATGGGCATAACCTTGAAGGCAGGAACATCACCATCAACTAGGCTCAAGTTAGATATGGCGGTGGAGGTGAAGGCGGAGGCGAAGGCGGAGGCGATGGTTATCGCAGTGGTGGTGGGGGATCTGCACGAGATGGTGGATATGGAGGTTTATGGAGGAGGGACGAGTGACGAAGGTTACAACCAAGGTGGTGGTGGAGGGAGAGATCAAAGATATGATGGTGGATCCGATCCGATCTGATGGGAATTGGAGAAACTGAAGACTGGCCGATCCGATCTGCTGCTTATGGAACTGTGTCTTTACAGTAGAGACAGTTCTAATTATCTAGGGTTTTTGATTTACTCTATGCGTGCTCATTTTTATTTATGTCATCACTTGCAATTTAGAAAACTTAGTGTGCTATTTGATTGACGAAATCAAAAAGAAGAAATGTTGAATCTAAATTTATTTTCTATTAAAAAAACCATTAACCCTAAACCCTAAACTAAAACATAAACCAAAAGCCTAAAACCTAAAACCTAAAACCTAAAACCTAAAACCTAAACCTTAAACCCTAAACCCTTTACTGTAAAAACCCTAAACCCTAAACCATAAACCCTAAACCCTATACAAAAAAAAATTAATAAATAAAAAAAACCCTAAACCCTAAATCCTAAAACCTACCACCCTAAACCTTAAACACTAAACCCCAAACCCTAAACCCTAAACCCTAAACCATAAACCCTAAACTAACCCTAAATCCTAAACATAAAAAAATAAAAAAAATAAGAAAAATAAAAATAATAATAAAAGCCTTTACTAAAGCCTAACAAAAACCTAAAAAAATAAACTAATAAAAATAAACTAAAATAAAATAAATAAAACCTAAAGTAAAAATAAATAAACCTAGGATAAAACCTAAATAAAATTAAACTAAATGTATAATAAAAATAAAATAAACCTAAATTAAAATAAAATAAAAACTAAATAAAAAACTAAACATAAAAAATAAACCTTAAAATAAAACCTAAAAACAAATAAAAAATAAAACTAAACCTTAAACAAAAATAAGAAATCTAAACCTAAAATAAAATTAAAATAAACCTAAACCTAAACAAAAATAAACTAAACCAAAATAAATAAAACCTAAACCTAAACCTAAAATAAACTAAACCTAAACCTAAAGTTAAACTAAATGAAATAAATTAAAGTAAAAAATAAACTAAACCTTAACCTAAACCTAAACGAAAAAATAAAACCTAAAAATTAACCTAAAACCTAAACTTGAAAAAAATACAATAAAAATCAAAACCTAAACATAAAAATAAAAAAAATGAAACCTAAATCTAAAAAGTAAAATAAAAATAAAGCTAAACTAAAATAAATAAACCTAATATAAATAAACTAAACTAAATAAAAATAAAAAATAAAATAATTTAAAATATAGAAAAAAATAAACTAAATAAACTAAAAAAACCTAAACCTACCAGCATACTTAATTTAAGAAAAAAATCAATATAAAAAACCCTAAACCCTAATAACTAAACTGAACAAACACTCAACCTAAAACCTAAAACTATAAACCTAACCTAAACCAACCTCAACCCTAACAACCAAACTTTAAACCATGAACCAAACTAACACTAAACCCTAAACCCTAATCTACCATAAACCTAAACAACCCTAAACTTAAATCTAATCCTAAACCTAAATCTAAACTAAAATTTAAACCTAAACTATAAGCTAAACTAAAAAACTTAAACCCTAAACCCTAAAACCTAAAAACTTAAACCTAAACCCTTCTAAAACTACCTTAAACCTATACTTAAACCCTAAACTATAAACTATAAACCTTAAAATAAACTCCAAACACTAAACCCTAAATAAATATAAACCCTAAAACCCTAAACCCTAAACCCAAACCCTAAACACTAAACCCTAAACCCCAAACCCTAAATCCTAAACCCTAAATACTAAACTAACCCTAAACCCTAAACCCTAAACCCTAAATCGTAAATCCTAACTCTAAATGCTAAATGCTAAAACCAAAAACCCTACACTATAAACCCTGAACCCTAATCCCTAAACCCTAATGCCTAAGCCCTAACCCTAAACCTTCAACCCTAAACATTAACCTAAAGTAACTAAATAAAATATATATAAACCTAAACCCTGAAAGCTAATAAACATAAATTGAAACCTAAACCCTAAGAATGGGCAGAACCTTGATGACAATAGCATCACCGTCAACTAGACTCAGTTTAGATATGACATTAGAGGCGAAGGCAGAGGCGACAATTATCACAGTGGTGGTGGGGGATCTAGAGGTGTTGGTGGATACAGAGGTGGTGGTTATGGAGGTGGGAGGAGTGACAGAGGTTATAGCCATGGTGGTCTTGGAGGGAGAGATAAACGATATGATGGAAGATCCCCCTAATGGAGAGGAGGAACTGGTTCTGATTGGAACTAGAAAAACTAAAGAATGGCCAATCTAATCTGCTGCTTATGGAATTGTCCCTTTATAGTAGAGACAATTCTAGTTATCTAGAGTTTTTTATTTGCTCTATGTGTGCTCATTTTTTATCTATGTCATCACTTATGTCTTAAAAAACTTGGTGTGCTACTTGGTTGATGAAATCGAAAAGATGAAATGTTCAATTTTAATTTGTTCTCTGTTAAAAAAAACCATAAACCCTAAACACTAAACCTTAAACTAAAACATAAACCCTTAACCTAAAACCTAAACCCTAAACCCTAAACTTAAAACCTAAACTATAAACTCGAAACCCTAAACCCTAAAAACCCTAAACCCTAAACCCTAAACTTTAAATGAAATAAAAAATAAAAAATCCTAAACCCTAAATCCAAAATCCTACAATCGTAAACCCTAAACGCTAAATCCCAAACCCAAAATCCTAAACCCTAAACTCTAAACCCTAAAAACATAAAAACCTTAACCTAAACTAAATAAAACCTAAAAAATAAAATAAATAAAAAAACCTAAAGCTAAATAAAATAAAATAAAATAAAAACCTAAAATAAAACCTAAACCTAAACCTAAGCCTAAATTAAACCTAAAAATAAAAAGTAAATAATAAAAACAAAACTAAAATAAGATAAATAAAAACCTAAACTAAACTAAAAAAATAAAGCAAGATTAAAAATAGAAAAACAACATAAAATAAAAACTAAACCTAAAATAAAAATAAAATAAACTTCAAAAAGTAAAATAAAAACCTAAACCTAATTGTAAAAAGAAAAAATAAAATAAAAAATTTAAAATAAAACTAAAATAAAAAATAAACCAAAAGCTAAAACTAATCTTAAAAAATAAATTAAAATAAAAAAGCTAAACAAAAATAAATAAACCTAAAATAAATAAACTAAACTAAATAAAAATAAAAATAAACCAAAATAGAAATTAAAAATAAAATAAATTAAAATAAATAAAAAAATAAACCTAAACCTACCAATTTACTTAATTTATAAAATAAAAAGAGAAAAAAAGAAAAAAAAACCTTGAACCCTAAACCGTAAAGCCTAAACCCTAAACCTTAAAAACCCTAAACCCTAAATCCTAAATCCTATACCCTAAACCCTAAACCCTCAACTAAACCCAAAATCTATAACCCTAAACCCTAAACCTTAAACCCAAAATGCTAAAAAATCATAAACTGTAAACCCTGAACCCTATAACCCGAATCCTAAAACCCTAAACCCTAAACCTTAAACGTTAACCCAAATTCTAAACCATAAACCGTACACCCTAAACCCTAAAACCTAAAACCTAAATAGTAAACCCTAAACCCTAATTTAACCCTAAACCCTAAACCCAAAAAATCATAAACCCTAAAGCCTTAACCCTAAACCCTAAATCCTAAATCCTAAATCGTAACCCTAAACCCTAAACCTTAACCCTAAACCCTAAACCCTAAACCCTAATTCCCAATCATTTCAGTTTAGATTTCTCTCCCCAATATGCAAACCCATTTCGTTAACCATCAATTCTTTTTTGTTGTGGGTGCTTTATTTCGTGGTTCATTATAAATTGATTAGGCAATAGCTAGGAAATCTCATCCTTCTGTGGCTAGAATCCTTGTTAAATTGGACATTACCAAGAAACACCCTGAAGAAACGTAGTTGGGATCTAAAAATTATAGTTACATGTAAAGAATTGAATTTGAAAATTTCCTTTTGTTCTCACTACAAAATCCATGAGCACGATAATTTTGAATATTTCATTCTTCATCCTCACGTAAAAAAGAAAATCCTTGTTAAGGAAACTCTTGTTCCTAACCCTAGGCTGATCACTAGTAAATATCAAAATACTACTTTGGAAAAAAGGATTCTTTGATAGATCAAAATGAAGCTTTAATGGAGAACATAAATGAGGAATTTAATACTAAGCATCATTCTAATTCAATGGTGAATATGGTTTTAATACCCCATGATAGTTAGGTTGATAAACCTGACTCCATATTCCAAATTCATAATGATTTAGCTTCTAAAAAAGATTTGCTTTTATCTAATAATTTGACTAATGATGAGGAAGGGTTTGGTGTTCCCACTTGTCTTCTTAATAAATCAGTTTTTGCTCCCTCCTTTGTTATTCCCGAAGCTTATTTATCTTTAATAAATTCTAGTGACTTGGAAGAAAGAGAATTCACTTGTCATATGGAGATTTCTCCTAAATCTATGACTAATGTTGCTAAATCCTTTTTGCATGATGATTCAAATGGCAAAGAAAATGGCTTCCAAACATTATATTCGAAAAAACATATTAAAAATTATCTTCCCAAATTGCTATGAAATGCTAGAGCTCCTGCGGCCTCACTCTCTTCTCTCAATTAACTTTTAATTTTTTAGTTTCAAATGTTAGAGGGATTGGTACCCTCTCTATTCATAACTGTATAAGAAATCTTTGGTGTATCCATAATATTTTCTTACTCATTATTTTTTAGCCACTTATTCATGCTAATAAAATTAACCATGTTGCTAGAATGATTGGATTCCATAAATTTTTCTCTAATGCTAGTAATAAGATTTGGTGTTTTTGGAATAACTTTATAGATGTTTCCATTCTTGATGATTTTCATCAAGTTGTCAATGCTCAAATCTCTTATGGTGGTTACTGTGTTTTGGGCTCTTTTGTATATGCATCTTGTAATAGATCTGGTAGAAATCTTCTTTGGGATAACTTGACTAATTTGGCCACCTCTATCAATAAACCTTGGTTTATTGGTGGTGATTTCAACATTATTTTGTTCTCTTCTGAATGAAGTGGTGGTTGCTCTCCTAATATTCATTGTATTGAAGAATTTTCCAATATGATCCTTGATTGTAATTTGAATAATATTGGTTTTAAGGGTTCTAATTAATCTTGGAAAAACTCTAGACTTTGGCAAAGGTTGGACATGATTCTTTTTAATACTCATTGGATTACTCAATGGCCTATTACTTCTAAGGATCATTTAAGCAGAATCTTATATGATCATGCTCCTCTTTTGGTTTTTATTAAAATAATTCTAATAGATTTCTCTTCTTTTTTAGAACATGTGGATTCCCCCTAAACCCTAAACCCTAAACCCTAAACCGTAAACCCTTAGCCCTAAACCCTAAACCTTAAAACCTAAACCCTTAACCCTAAAGTAACATAAACCCTAAAATTGAAACCCTAAACCCTAAACTAAAAATCCCTAAACCCTAAAACCTTAAACAGTAAACCCTAAACCCTAAACTAAACCCTAAACCCTAAATAATAAACCCTAAACCCTAAACCCTAAAACACTAAACCATGAACCCTAAACCCTAAAACCCAAAACCCAAAACCCTAAACACTAAACCCTACAACCCTAAACCCTAAACCCTAAACCGTAAACTAACCCTAAACCCTAAACCCTAAACCTAAACCTAAACCCTAAATCCTTAAAACCTAAAAACATAAACCTAAAATAAATAAAATCTAAAATTAAAATAAATAAAAAACCTAAACCTAAATAAAATAAATAATTAAATAAATTAAAAACCTAAACCTAATCCTAAACCTAAAAAAATTAAAGTAAAAAACTAAAATAAACCTAAAATAAAAAAACTAAATAAAATAAAAACTAAACCAAAAATAAAAATAAAATAAACCTAAAATAAAATAAAATAAAAACTAAAGAAAAGCATAAACCTAAAAAATAAACTTAAAAATAAATAAAAAATAAAACATAAACCCTAAACTAAAAAAAAAAAACCTAAACCTAAAATAAAAATAAAATAAACAAAATAAAATAAACCGAAACTAAAAATAAACTAAACTAACATAAATAAAACTTAAACCTAAGACTAAAATAAACTTAACCTAAACCAAAACCTAAACTAAATAAAATAATATAAACTAAAAATAAACTAAACCAAAACCTAAGCTAAACTAAAAAAAATTGAAAAATAAGCCTAAAAAAACTGAAAACCTAAACCTAAAAAAATAAAATAAAAATTGAAACCTAAACCTAAAAATAAAAAATAAAACCTAAACCTAAAAAATAAAATAAAATAAAATAAACTAAAATAAATAAACCTAAAATAAATAATGTAAACTAAATAAAAATAAAAAAAACCTAAATAAAAAAATAAAATAAACTAAAATAAAAATAAACTAAATAAACTTAAACCTACCACCTTACTTAATTTTAGAAAAATAAATAAATAAATAAAACTTATAAAACTTAAACTGTAAACCATAAACCCTAAAAACCCTAATCCTTAAATCCTAAACCCTAAACCCTAAACCCTAAACTCTAAACCCTAAACCTACAACCTTAAACCCTTAACACAAAACCTGCAAACCTAAACCCTAAACCCTAAACCCTAAAAAACCATAAACCTAAAACCTAAACCCTAAACCCTAAACCCTAAACCCTAACCCCTTAACCTTAACCTCTAAACTAAACTCCCTTAAACTAACTAAACTAAACTACCTTAAAAACCTTAAACCTAAACTTTAAACCCTAACCTAAACTAAACCTTAAACCTAAAACCTAAACCCTAAACTAAACTTAAATCTAAACTAAACTAAACTTAAACTAAAACTAAATAACCCTAAACTAATTATATCCTAAACCCTAAATTTAAACCCTAAACTTAAACCTTAAACCTAAACCTAAAATTATGAACCCTAAAACTTTAAAGTTTAAACCCTAAACCTAAACACTAAACCTGGTTTAAACTTAAATTTAAAACCTAAATTAAACCTAAACACTAAACTAACCATAAACCCTAAGCTAACCCTAAATCCTAAAGCCTAAATAGTAAACCTTAAACCAAAAAACCCTAAACCTAAAATCCTAAACCCTAAACACTAAACCTTAATCCCTAAACCCTAACCCTAAATCCAAAACCCTAAGCCTTAAACTTAAACCTAAAGTAACTAAAAAAATAAAGCTAAACCCTAAAAGCTAATAAACCTAAACCTAAACTTAGACCTTAAGAACGGGTAGAACCTTAATGGCAGGAACATCACCATTAAATAGGCTCAGTCCAGATCTGGCTGTGCAGGAGAAGCCAGAGGCAGATTTTATCATAGCGGTGCTGGGGGATCTGGAGGTGTTGGTGGATATGAAGGTGGCAGTTATGGAGGTGGGATGAGTGACAGAGGTTATAGCTGGGGTGATGGATCAGGGATTTGATGGCAGATCCAACTACTTGAGAGGTAGGGGAGGTTCTGATGGGAATTAGAGAATCTGAAGAATGGCCGATCTGATCTACTACTTATGGAATAGTGTCTTTATAGCAGGGACAATTTTAGTTATCTAGGTAATTTATTTGCTCTATGCATGCTCATTTTTGATCTATTTGATCTCTTGTGTCTTACAAAACTTGGTGTGCTACTTCCTCGATGAAATCAAAATGAAGAAATATTGAATCTGAATTTATTCTCTATTAAAAAAGCCATAAACCCTAAACCCTAAACCCAACACCCTAAAAACCCTAAACCCTAAACCCTAAACCCTAAAACTATAAGCCCTAAACCCAAAACCCTAAATCCTAAAATAAATAACCCTAAACCCTAAACTCTAAACGCCAAACATTAAACCCTAAACCCTAAACCCTAAACTAAACCTAAACCTTAAACCGTAAACCCTAAAAACCTAAAAACTTAAACCTTAACTAAATAAAACTTAAATTGAAATAAACCCTAACCCTAAACCTCAATAAAAAATAAAATAAAATAAAATAAAAACCTTAACCAAAACCTAAACTTAAACCAAAAATAAAATAAAATAAAATATTCTAATAAAAATAAACTAAAATAAAATAAATATAAACCTAAGCTAAACCAAAAAAAACCTAAGAATAAAAAACTTTAATAAAATAAAAACTAAACGTAAAATGAAAATAAAATAAACCTAAAATAAAATAAAATAAAAACTAAATAAAAGCCTAAACCTAAAAAATAAACGTTAATCTCAAACCTAAAAATAAATAAAAAATAAAACCTAAACCCTAAACTAAAATAATTACTTAAACCTAAAATATAAAAAATAAACCTACCTATCTAAAATAAACTAAACTAAAATAAATAGAACCTAAACCTAAACCCAAAATAAACTAAACCTAAACCTAAACATAAACTAAATAAAATAAATTAAACTAAAAATAAACTAAACTTAAACCTAAACCTAAAATAAAAAATAAAACATAAAAATAAACCTAAAATAAAAACCAAAAACCTAAACCTAAATAAATAAAATAAAAACTGAAACATAAATCTAAAAATAAAAATAAAAAGTAAACCAAAAAAATAAAATGAAATTAAAACTAAATTTAAAGAAATAAACCAAATATAAATAAACAAAACTAAATAAAAATGAAAATAAACCTAAATAAATATAAAAAAATAAAACCAACTAAAATAAATAAAAAATAAATTAAGTAAACTAAATAAACCTAAACCTAATGGCTTACTTAATTTAAGAAAAAAACAAATTAAAAAAACCCCTGAACCATAAACCCTAAAAACCCTAAACCCTAAATCCTAAACCCTAAACTCTAAGCCCTAATCCCTAAACCAACAACCCTATACCTGCAACCCTAAACACTAAACCCTAAACCTTAAACCCGAAAAAACCATAAATCTTAAATCCTAAAACCTAAAGCCTAAACCCTAAACCTAAACCCTAAACCGTAAACCCTAAACCATAAACCCTACATCCTAAAACCTACAACCCTAAACCTAAACTCAAACCTAAACCTAAACCCCCTAAACCCTAAACCTAAACTATAAACTATAAACTAATCTAAATCTTAATAACCTAAAACCTAAACCTAAACTAAAACCTAAAAATAAAATAAACCTTAAACTAAACTAAGCTAAACCTTAAACCTAAAACTTAAGTCCTAAACCTTAAACTAACGTAAACCTAAACCCTAAACTAACTAAACACTAAAACTAAACCTAAACCCTAAATCCTTAAACTTAAACTTAAATCCTAAACCCTAAACCCTGAACTAAAAATTGCTAAACCCTAAAACCTTAAGCCGTAAACCTAAACCCTAAACTAAACCCTAAACCCTAAACCCTAAAACACTAAACCATGAACCCTAAACCCTAAACTAACCCTAAACCCTAAACCCTAAACCCTAAACCTAAACCCTAAACCCTAAATCTTTAAACATAAAAACATAAACCTAAACTAAATAAAACCTAAAATTAAAATAAATAAAAAACCTAAACCTAAATAAAATAAAATAATAAAATAAATTAAAAACCTAAACCTAATTCTAAACCTAAAAAAATTAAAGTAAAAAAGTAAAATAAACCTAAAAATAAAAAAACTAAATAAAATAAAAACTAAACCAAAAAAAATAAAATAAAATAAAACTAAAGAAAAACTTAAACCTAAAAAATAAACTTAAAAATAAATAAATTAAAAATAAACCATAAACTTAAAAAAACCTAAAATTAAAATAAAAATAAAATAAACAAAATAAAATAAATCAAAACTATAAATAAACTAAACTAAAATAAATAAAACTTAAACCTAAACCTAAACCTAAACTAAATAAAATAATATAATCTAAAAATAAACTAAACTCAAACCTAAGCCTAAACTAAAAAATAAAACTTAAAAATAAACCTAAAAATAAAAAATAAAACCTAAGCCTAAAAAATAAAATAAAATAAAACTGAACTAAAATAAATAAACCTAAAATAAATAAACCAAACTAACTAAAAATAAAAATAAACCTAAATAAAAATAAAATAAACTAAAATAAATAAAAAATAAACTAAATAAACTTAAACCTCCTGGCTTACTTAGTTTAAGAAAAAATAAATAAATAAATAAACTTAAACTATAAAACTTAAACCTAAAACTTAAACCTAAATTTAAACCTAAACCCTAAACCCTAAACTCTAAACACTAGTTACAACCTAAACCTCAACACAAAACTAAACCTAAACCCTAAATCTAAACCCTAAAACTATAAACCTAAATAAACCCCTAAAACTATAAACCTTAAACTAACCTTAAACCTAAACCCTAAAACTAAAACTATAAACCTTAAACTAAACTAACTAAACACTAAACTCTAAACCTAACCCTAAACTCTAAACCTAAACATAACTTAAACCTAAAACTATAAACTCCTAAATTAAAACTTAAACCTTAAACCAAAACAAACTCCACTAAATCAAACTAAACTTAAACCTTAAACCTACCTAAAATTATGAACCTTAAAACCTTAAAGCCTAAAGCCTAAACCCAAACACTAAACCCTAAACCCTAAATCTGAAACCCTAAACCCTAAACTAACTGTAAACCCTAAGCTAACCCTAAACCCTAAAGCCTAAATAATAAACCTTAAACCCTAAACCTACTCCTAAACCCTAAACTAAAAAAAATACTTAAACTTAAAATATAAATAAAATAAACCTACCTATCTAAAATAAAATAAACTAAAATAAATAAAACCTAAACCTAAAGCCAAAATAAACTAAACCTAAACCTAGACATAAACTAAATAAAATAAATTAAACTAAAAATAAATTAAACCTAAACCTAAACCTAAAATAAAAAATAAAACATAAAAATAATCCAAAAATAAAAACCAAAAACCTAAACCTAAATGAATAAAATAAAAATTGCAACATAAATCTAAAAATAAAAAATAAAATCTAAACCAAAAAAATAAAATGAAATTAAAACTAAACTAAAACAAATAAACCTAATATAAATAAATAAAACTAAATAAAATAACAATAAACCTAAATAAATATAAAAAAATAAAACCAACTAAAATAAATAAAAAATAAACTAAGTTAACTAAATAAAACTAAACCTAATGGCTTACTTAATTTAAGAAAAATATTAATTAAAAAAACCCCAGAACCCTAAACCCTAAAAACCCAAAACCCTAAATCCTAAACCCTAAACCTTATACTTGCAACCCTAAACACTAAACCCTAAACCTTAAACCTTAAAAAACCATAAACCTTAAACCCTAAAGCCTAAAGCCTAAACCCTAAACCCTAAATAAAAACCCTAAACCCTAAACCCTAAATCCTAAAACCTACAACCCTAAACCCTAAACCCTAAATCCCAAACCCTAAACCTAAACCATAAACCATAAACTAACCCTAAATCCTAATAACCTAAAAACCTAAACCTAAACTAAATAAAACCTAAAAATAAAAGAAACCCTAAACCCTAAACATAAATAAAATAAAAAATAAAATAAAATAAAAACCTAAACTAAAACCTAAATCTAAACCTAAAAAAAAATTAATAAAAATAAACTAAAATAAAATAAATTAAAACCTAAACTGAACTAAAAAATAAAATAAACCTAAGAATAAAAAACCTAAATAAAATAAAACTAAATGTATAATAAAATTAAAATAAACCTAAAATGAAATAAAATAAAAACCTAAATAAAAAAATGTTCAAAATAAACCTAAAAAAATAAAAAATAAAACCTAAACCTTAAACTAAAAAAAAAATACCAAAACCTACAATAAAAATAAAACATACCATAACCTAAACTAAAATAAACAAAATTAAAATAAATAAAACCTAAACCTAAACCTACAATAAACTAAACCTTAACCTACACCTAAACTAAATGAAATAAATTAAACTAAAAATCAACTAAACCTAAACCTAAAACTAAACTAAAAAAAAAACCTAGAAATAAACCTAAAATAAAAACCTAAAACTTAAACCTAAAAAATAAAATAAAAATTGAAACCTAAACTTAAAAATAAAAAATAAAACCTAAACTTAAAAAATCAAATAAAAAAAACTAAACTAAAATAAATAAACCTAATATAAATAAACTAGACTAATTAAAAACAAAAATAAACCTAAATAAAAAATAAAATAAAATAAAATGAATAAAAAATAATCTAAATAAATTTAAACCTACCAGCTTATTTAATTTAAGAGAAAAATCAATAAAAAAACTCCTAAACCCTAAACCGTAAATCGTAAACCCTAAACCTTAAATCCTAAACCCTAAAACCTAAACCCTAAACCCTAACTCTAAACCCTGAACCTACAACCCTATACCCTTATCCCTAAACTTGCAACCCTAAACACTAAACCCTAAACCCTAAGAAGCCATAAACCCTAAACCCTAAACCCTAAACCCTAACCCCAAAATATTAAACCCTAAACCCTAAACCCGAAACTAACCCTAAACCCTAAACCCCATCCCCTAAACCCTAAATGTAAAACCTTAAACCCTAAAGCCTAAACCCCAAAAACATAAACACTAAATCATAAACCCATAAACCCTAAAACCTAAACCTAAACTATAACTTGGGACTAAACTAATCCTAAACTCTACAACACTAAACTCAACTAAACCTAAACCCTAATCTAAACTTAAACCCTAAACCTTAAATCTAATCCCTAAACCCTAAACCTAAACCCTAAACTAAACCAAACCCTAACCCTAAACCCTAAACCCTATTCAAAACCTAAACCTAACCTAAACAATAAACCCTAAAACCTAAAACTTAAACTTAAACTAAATAAACCAAAAAAATAAAATGATCCCTAAACCTTAAACCTAAATAAAATAAATAAATAAAATAAAATAAAAACCTTAACCAAATCCTAAACCTAAACTAATAAAAATAAACAAAAATAAAATAAATAAAATTCTAAATGAAACCAAAAAAATAAAATATACCTAAGAATAATAAACCTAAATAAAATAAAAACTAAATGTAAAATGAAACAAAAATAAACCTAATATAAATCAAAATAAAAACTAGATAAAAACCTAAACCTAAAAAATAAGCGTCAATCTAAAACCTACAAATAAATAAAAAATCAAATCTAAATCCTAAACTTTAAAAAAAACCTAAAATAAAAATAAAACAAACCTAAACCTAAACTAAAATAAATAAAACCTAATCCTAAACCTAAAATAAACTAAACCTAAATAAAATAAAGTAAACTAAAAATAAACTAAGCTTAAACCTAAACCTAAAATATTAAATAAAACCTAAAAATAAACCTAGAACCTAAACCTCAAAAAAAAAAATTAAAACCTAAATCAAAAAATAAAAAAATAAAATCTAAACTTAAAAAGTAAAATAAAATTAAAACAAACTAAAATAAATAAACCTAATATAAATAAACTAACCTAAAGAAAAATAAAAATAAACTTAAATAAATATAAAAATAAAGCAAACAAAAACAAATAAAAAAATAAACTAAATAATCTAAATAAACCTAAACCTACCAGCTTATTTAATTTAAGAAATGAATAAATAAATAAACCCTAAACCCTAAACCCTAAAAATTCTAAACCATAAATCGTAAACCCAAAATCCTAAATCCCAAACTATAAACCCTAAACCCTTAACCCTCAACCTACAACCCTAAATAGTAAACCCTAAAAAACCATAAACCTTAAACCCTAAACCCTAAACCCTAAACCCTAAACCCTAACCCCTAAACCCTAAACCCTAATCCCTAATCCCTAAACCTTAAACCTAAACCCTAAACCCTGAACCTTAAATCCTAAAACCTATAAACCTAAACCCTAAAACCTAAACCCAAACCCTAAAACCTAAACCTCAAACCCTAAACTTTAAACCATAAACCTAAATCCTAAAAACCTAAAAACCTAAACCTAAACTAAAACCTAAATAAATAAATCTAAACCTAAAATAAAAAAAAAAAATAAAATAAAATAAAAACTTAAACTAAAACCTAAACCTAAACCTAAAAATAAAAAAAAATTAATAAAAATAAAATAAAATAAAATAAATAAAAATCTAAACTAAACTAAAAAATAAAATAACTTAAGAATAAAAAACCAAAATAAAATAAAATTAAACATATAATAAAAATAATATAAACCTAAAATAAAATAAACCTAACATAGAATAAAATAAAAACTAAATAAAAAACTAAACTTAAAAAATAAACCTTCAAAACAAACTTAAAAATAAATAAAAAAAACCTAAACCTTAAACTAAAAAAAAAAATGAAAACCTACAATAAAAATAAAATAAACCTTAACCTAAACTAAAGTAAACTAAACTTAAATAATAAAACTTAAACCTAAACATAAAATAAATTAAACCTAAACCTACGCCTAAACTAAATAAAATAAATTAAACTAAAAATAAACTAAACCTGAACCTAAAACTAAACTATAAAATAAAAACTAAAAATAAAACCTAAAAAAAATGTAAAAGAAAAATGTAAAACCTAAACCTAAAAAAATAAAATAAAAGCCAAAACCTAAACCTAAAAATATAAAATAAAATGAAAACCTAGAAAATAAAATAAAATAAACTAAACTAAAATAAATAAACCTAATATAAATAAAATAAACTAAATAAAAAAAAAAACCTAAATAAAAATAAAAAATAAAACAAACTAAAATAAATAAAAAAATAAACTAAATATTCTAAATAAACATAAACCTGTCGGCTTACTTAATTTAAGAAAGAAATCAATAAAAAACCACCTAAATCCTAAACCGTAAACCCTAAACCCTTAAACCCTAAACCCCTTAAACCCCTAAACTTTAAATCCTAAACCCTAAACCCTAAACTCTAAACCCTAAACCTACAACCCTAGACCCTCAACCCTAACCTTGCAACCCTAAACACTAAACCCTAAACCCTGAAAACCATAAACCTTAAACCCTAAGCCCTAACCTCTATACTTTAAACTAAACTTAAACCTAAACTAACTAAACCCTAAACCTAAACCTAATCCTAAACTCCTATAAACCCTAAACCTAAACCTAAATGCTAAAACTTAAACTAAATGCTAAAACTCCCTCCCAAAACTTAAACTAAAACTATAAACCTAAAATCTAAATCCTACAACCTTAAACCCTAAACACTAAACCCTAAACCATACATTCCTAAACCCTAAACCCTAAACCCTAAACCTTAAATCCTAAACCCTAAACAACCCTAAACCCTAAAACCCTAAGCCCTAAACTTTAAACCCTAAAATGAAACCCTAAACTCTAAAGCCTAAACCCTAAACCTTAAACCTTAAAACCATAAATCCCAAACTCTAAACCATAAATAAACCCTAAACCCTAAGCTAACCCTAAACTAAATCCCAAACACTAAACCGTAAACCCTAAACCCTAAACCCTAACTCTAAACTCTAAACCCTAAAACCCTAAATCCTAAAACCTAAAACCCTAAACCATAAATCCTGAATCATAAACCCTAAACCCTAATCTCTAAACCCTAACCCTAAACCATAAACCCTAAACATAAACATAAAGTAACTAAGTAAATAAAAAAATATAATGTAAACCTTAAAATCTAATAAACATAAACTGAAACCTAAACCCTAAGAATGGGTAGAACCTTGATGGTAGGACCATCACCGTCAACCAGGCTCAGTCTAGATCTAGCTTTAGAGGTGAAGGCGGAGGCAATGGTTATCTCAATGTGGTGGAGAATCTGGAGGTACTGGTGGATACAAAGGTGGCGGTTATGGAGGTGGGAAGAACGATAGAGGTTACAGTCATGGTGGTGGTGGAGGGGAGATCAGGGACATGATGGCGGATCTTACAACTCGAGAGGTGAGGGTGGTTCTGATGGGAACTGAAAAAACTAAAGAACGACCAAACCGATCTATTGCTTATGGAACTGTGTCTTTGCAGTAGAGACGGTTCAAGTTATCTAAAGATTTTTATTTGCTCTATGTGTGCTCATTTTTTATCTATGTCATCATTTATGTCTTAGAAAACTTGGTGTGCTACTTGGTTGATGAAACTGAAAAGAAGAAATGTTGAATATGAATTTATTCTATGTTAAGAAAGACCATAAACCCTAAACCCTAAATAATAAATTAAAACATAAACCATTAACCTAAAACCTAAACCCTAAACCTTGAAGCCAAAAACCCTAAACCCTAAACCCTAAACCTTAAACCCTAAATTCAAGAACCTACAACCCTAAACCTTAAACTCTAAACCCTAAACCCCAAACCCTAAACCCTAAACTCTAAACCCTAAGAAGCTAAAAACCTAAACCTAAACTAAATAAAACCTAAAAGTAAATAAATTAAAAAACCTAAACCTAAAGAAAGTAAAAAAATAAAAAAAATAAAATAAAGACCTATATTTAAACCTAAACCTAAACCTAAACCTGAGCCGAAACTTAAACCTAAAAATGAAATAAAATAAAAAATAAAAGCTAAAATAAAATAAAATAAATAAAACCTAAAGTAAACTAAAAAAAATAAAATAAACATAAAAATAAAAAACCAAAATAAAATAAAAACTAAACTTAAAATAAAATATATTTTATATTATAAAGCATCTTAGATACTCTAAATGCCCTTAGAATGATCTAAGTAGAGTTAAAATTTTAGGGGGTGGCATTTTTTAATATTGCCTTAATCTTCTCCAATTTGATATTTATTCCCTAGTGTCGGACAACAAACCCAAGGAATTTTCCTAAAGTAAATTTGATTGCACACTACAGGGGATTCATTTTGAGGTTAAATTATCTTAACTATTTAAAAACTACTCTCAAGTCAAAGAGATGGTCTTCCTTTTCTCTACATTTAACCATGAGATCATCCACATATACCACGATGATGAATGAGTTTGTCAAAGATTCGATAATGCCGGTATGTAACATCGACATTTTTTAAAGGCATTACCTTATTGTAATAGATTCCAATCGGGGGTTCTAAAAGTACCATTTCTTTCATCATCATGGGCCATATTTATTTGGTTATATCCAGATGAGCCATCCATGAAAGAAAAGATTGCATGAGATGAGGCAATGTCCACCATCATCTCTAGGATTGGTAGTGGAAATTCATCTTTTGGACATGCCTCTTTTAAATCCTTAAAATCGATGCACATGTGAATTTGTACATTCTTTTTCTTAACTAGAATGATGCTGGCTAACCAAGTAGGGTATTATTCTTCTCGGATGAAGCCTGCATCGATCAATTTCTTGACTTCATAAATGACCTATTGTTCTATGTCTAATCACATGCGTCTAGTAGCTTGCTTTATAGGGTTAGTACTATACTCTATTGCTAGTTTATGGATTGCTATGTCAGGAGAAAATCCAAGCATCTCTTCATAACTCCATGTAAAGTAGTCCGTAAACTCATTCAATAGCCTAACTAAGTCATTGGTTTCAATTTCATTCAATAAAGAACTGATGTATGTCGAGCGTGGATCTTCTCCAGTTCCTAAGTTGATTTCTTTGAGCTCGTCGATGGTTGACTTGATCTCTTCCTCGAACTCTGGCAGTGCATCTTTGACTTCAAACTCATCTGGATCATCTAAAGCTTCTAAGAATAGCTCCTTACATGAGTTAATGTAATTTGAAAAGAACCTATCAGATTCTAACTGATTGGTGATTACTAAGCGGTGATCGTCATCATCGATTGGACCCACTATACTAAATCCTAATCTCGGTCTTGATTGAAAGATTTTTATATTTGTTCATCGATATTCTTTCAAAGTAGTCTGACCTGCACTTTGACCAAGTATTTGGGATTAACCATTTCTTTATTAAACTATGAACACAAGGCAAGTACCAATCAAAACATAATTCTATTGAATCTTTATATGAATCATCCTTAAGTTATAAATCAACTTCTTGACTTATGGATCATGCTTCAAGAAAGAACCTCTGAGTCTTCACACCTGTGGATGACTTAGGGGCTTCCTTAACTACCAAACCCTCAGCATTTTAAGAGGAAAGTGGGGTTAGAGCAAAGGTTCCCAACTGATGCCTAACTATTTCACATATAGACTTGGATACACTTATGCTTTTCTTTGGAGCTCGGTCTTCATCACTATCTAGCTCAAGTGTCACTCCCAGGGAATCTGCTACTTGGAAGAGCTAGCTGGGGTGCTAACCATATAAGACTCATTCTATGAACTAGATTCTAAGTCTATATGGATAGTAGGTGTACTCTTGGTAGCTAGGACATATCTTTTATTGGGTGGACAATAAGGAGGTTTTCCATCCCTCGCATTGCCTCTGAACTAGCCTCTTCCTCTGCCTGGTGGAGATCTGGTAGTCCTACCAATGTGTTCAAATAGAGTAATGAACTGTGGGTGGAATCTAATGTCAGGCTCCACTTCCTTCTCCAAGCCTATTTCCGTTCCCTTTTATTTTCTTTTTCATTTTCTCTTTTCTTTTCTTTTTATTTTTCTCTTTCTTTTTCTTATTCTTTTTCTTTTATTTTTTAAACTTTGGCCAAGTTCATGACAATAGACTTGTTGATTTTGAGGGAGGTTGTAAGCTGCATCCTCATATATGCCGACCTCGTGAACTATAAAGGGCTTGAGATCTACTTTGACACAGTAGATGATCCCACCTCTCACGAACTTCATACAATGATGTAGAGAGGATGGAACTATGTTGTTCTAATATATACATGGTTTCTCTAGCAAAGCATTGAAAGATATATCCAAGTCTATAATGTAAAAATTAGCTTCAGTCTTCCAATAATCTATCTCCAAGGGCAACACTATGGAGTCCAAGGCTTGTTGACCTCACTTTTGGTGTTGGGATTCATTCATCCCATCTTAGACTTAAAAGTCTTCTAGACACTAAGACTTCCCTAGTAATAAGACACTTCTAACAATAAGGTAAACACTAACCTAAGATTAATACTAGAAAAGTTAACCAGGATTAGATTATGCCTTGTGGGATTAGGATAACCCACCACCCCGCAAACCTAAATCCAATCCATGTCACCTTCTCAAACCAAACCTCAAGTTCAATCCAAACAACAAATTCAAATTCAAATCCAAACCCAAATTCTAAAACCAAATGAATGAATCCTATGATGAAACCGAAACTTGAAACCCTTCCTAAGCCATATGACCTATAACATAGACTTAGCAAAATCTTAATCCAAATCAATCCAAAATCAATTCATTTTCTCATAATCAATTTAGACCTTCAATCATATTCCTAAATATAAATCAAATCTACATTCAAATGATCAAAACTAAATCAAACTAAATCAAATTAAATCTAAATTTCTAAGCCATATGACCTATCCCATGGACTTGCCAAATCTTAATCCAAATCAAGTCAAACTAAATTGATTTTCTCACAAATCAATAATATTTTAAATTAGATTCACAAATTTAAATGAAATATACATTTAAATCATCAAAACTAAATCAAACCAAATCAAAATCCAAACCTAAGCTACATGACCCAACTTTATGGACTTAGCCAAATTCCTTCATTCCAAAACCCAAATTCAATTGATTTTCTCATGAATCAATCATACATTCAATCATATTCACAAATATAATTGAAATCTACAATCATCAAGCCAAACCAAAATCAACCCTTTTGACATGAAATGTTCAAATGAACCAAAACCTATTTGAAACCAAGCCAATTGCAATTGAATTCATATATCAATCCCAAATCCATTTATAAACTCAACTAAATCAAACTCAACCAAAAATCAAGCCAACAAAACACAGTTGGTCCACTTGACCCAAAGTGGCCAATTTGACCTATTTGAGCCAAGTTTTAATCGTATCCAAATTAGATTGAACCAAGCCAATCAAAAACTCCCATCTTGATTGTTGATCACCCTTAGTTGATAAATTGTCATAAATTTGGTCAAACCAAGTCAACTTGGTCATTTCACCAAGTCAACCCCTTAACCCATATGAACACAAACTAGCCAAATTGCAACCTAAGCTAAATCCCTTGAAACCAATGATTCACACCAAATCAAAATCAATATTTGAATATGACTTGACCTACAATTGAGTCAAATAAAACCCAGTTGGCCCTCTTGACCCAAGTTGACCCAAATTGACCTAAATACCAAATCAAAATATAAACCAAATTGATTGCAACCAATGGCTTAAGTTCATTCCAAATTGATTGTTGAACTTGACCAAAGCCTTGATTGGACTCAATTCACTTTCTTAGCCCAAACTGACCTAAAGGTTCAAGTTGGCCTAAATCAAAACCAAATCTAAATTAATTGAAACCAAAGCCTACAATCATCTTCAATTGCTTAATTAAACCCAAACCAACACTCAACCCAAGCCAATTTGGCCAATTTGATCAAATTTATCAACTTAACCCATTTGACCCAAATGAATTCAAATGAGCCAAAATCAAATCTAATCCAAACTAAACCAAACATACCAAATGATGATATAAACTTGACCCAACCCTTGCTTTGACCCAATTTGACCAATTGGTCAACTTGACCCAACCTAACCCAATTTGACCTAAATGAGTCAAATTGAGCCAAACCTAACCAAATCAACTCCAATTGATTTGAAATTTGGCCTAACCCTCTTTTGGCTCATTTAAAATCTACCCAAATCAAAACTAATGCCAAATTATCATTCTATCCTTAGTTGAAGGGAATCACATGAGGTAAATCACCAATGTAAGTGGTCATTTCCATTCTTCAACCACTTGATACTCTCCCAATGGTCCACCTAGGCACCTAAGACACTTCCCAACCTAACCCAAGGGGTGGTTGGGTTGGCCATGGCCCATGGGAGGTGAAATCACCTCACCCTCCCCATTGGAGCATTTGAAACCCATAGGACACCCATGATTCCTCCTTGGCAGCCACCTCCACACCTTCAACCAACCAAGCCGAGCCAACTTAGCTCCTCCCTGCCACCCATGACTCCCTGAGATGGTCAAACTGCCACTACAAGCTAAAGTCCATCCCACTATCTGATAAAGATGAAGGGGGGTATACACCCCCTCATTTCCACTCAAACACACACAAAAATCATTCCTTAGAGCCCTAGCTACCCAAGATGAGCTTTTATGGCCATTTTTGAAGCTCTTTAGCTCATTCATCGATCAAAAAATTCCATTCTCGTTTGTCCTGAAATAGGACACTCCCATTGTCGACCTAATTTCCCCATTTCTCCATCAAACTGAAATTAACTTTACATGCACCTACCCTAGGCCGTATCAAGCAAGAACAAATCATCTTCCAAGCTTCTTGAGCACTGAAGGTGGGACTTTGATCAAAGCTAAGCTCCAAATCATCAATTTGTGGCCTTCCAAATGAACATCGAGGAATTGATCCAATTGCTGTTGAACAGGGCTTCATCTCCACTAAATGAAGCTTCTTCAATTATTTGAGCCACTCATCTTGAGCTTCGGTGAGGTATGCTTCCAAAACTATTCCTTAGGAAAAAATGGGTTGGAGATTTTTAAGAAAAACTTGCATCTCGTGTGATCTTGACCATTGGATCCCCTCCGATTGATGTCATGAATTTGTGGGATGCTTTTGGAGTTGATCTGAGCTTGGGTAAACTTGGATCAAGTGAGCAATGGAAGACGGTCTCCATTCTCCCTCACTCGGATGATGTTAGATCATGCACTATCCATTTCGTGTGATCAAAATGGATGGTCATGATTAGATCCACTAGATCGATCTGATTTAATCCTATTAAGTTGTGGATTAATCATAGCCATCCATTCTTAGATGAAACAAAGAATGAAGAAGTGCATCTTCCATCGCCATGTAGGCACTGAGTCAGATAGGTTTTATGTAGCCAATCCTATGGTGCCATATGGAAAGCACGTGTCACGTGTGTATGCCAATAGGATTAGGCTTAATTAGGCTTAATTAAGCATTTTCAATGGCTGAAACTTCTAAAAATCATATAAAATTATAGAGAAATTAAAAAATGCAAATAAATACTCATTTTAAAAGTATTTTAAAGGAGAATTAATTAAAAATGATCTTAACTAATTTTGAACAGTAATTAAGGTTTAATTATAAAATTAATTAGCATGATTACGACTTAATTACTTGAGCAATTATTCCTAAATTTTGTGGGTTCATTTAATGGGATGACCTCTGCCTCCCATAATTTTCTAGGGATTTATTGTTAATTTAATTAGAAAAATTTACTAATTAAACCTTGACTACTCTTTTAAGTTAACTAATGATTTGTTAATCCCATGAATAATATTAAATTGGTTAATTAAGTTTATTAATCATTGTTCAATAGTAAGTGAACTAAGGAATAGGGTTGGTACCCCTTTCCTTAAGTTTATTTCACTCTTTTTTAAAATGAAATTAAATAATATTTAACTAATTAATTAAATCACTTAATCAAATTGAAATCATAATCACATCAGACTTTAATTAATTAAATTATGGGGTAGATCTTTAGATGTTTAATAACCTAAAAGAGTTTAATGAAATTATGGTTAGTCCCCTTGTGTGGGAAAACCATAAGAGTAATTAATTAAGTCCCTTAATCGAATTAACTATTAATTTCCTAGGATCATTGCACATTTATTTTCCATTCATATCATGCTGGCTCATAGTTATTTAGTTAATTACTTTAAGTAGGTAAGGGGTAATTAATTCATTTAATTAAGGGTTCAACTTAATTAACCCATAAAATCAACTTAATTACATTTCCTTATATTAAATCAAATCACTAATGTGGGAATGGGTTTAAAACTACAAGTGATGAGTTTTCTTCACCTCTTTAAATTAAATCAAATCCAAAACTTAATTAATAAAGAAGCATTGGTTTGCTTTAAATAATCTTATTTGATTTGATTGTCTTTAAGAACCAGTTTAGTGGAATGAATCACATGCTTATATTTGATTGTCCTATTTTCAATCATGTTAAATTTGGTATTTCATTTGAATTTATGCATCCATATTTTCAAATTCAAGTAAAATAAAATGGATTTCCTTCATGTAAGCTTGCATGTGTTGATTTAATTTAATATATGGGTGGCTATTATAACTATTAAATCCAAATGTACTTTTTAAAAGCTTAAAAATGAATAATAATATGTGTTATGATGTTAATTATAAATACATAAGGAATGCATGTGCTTATAGCTTAAGTGTATGAATGTTGAGTTCTCTTTCCTCTATTCATGTGTTGATTTATATAAGATTGAATGTTAATGGGTATATAGTCTAGACGTCCCTAGAAAATAAGGCTTTAGCTAGCCCTAAGGAGTTCATTTGATTACCTCACTTCCTTGGTTTAACAACGGCACGTACCCATTTGATTTCATTCTTATGTATTTCAACATTAGAATTTGGATCGAGCTTTAATTCAAATATATAAATGATTCAACCAAAAAATATATATAATCTTTGCATGCTTTTTTTTCTCTCATTTATGTATACATCTATGTGTGTTCAAGAAAAGCAAGTATGTAGTATGGACATCCCGAGAATATGAGGCTTTAGTTAGCACCAAGGAGGTCATTTGATTACCTCACTTCCCTGGTTTAATAATGACATGCACTTGCCTATATCTTTGTACACGTATATGTATTTGTGATTAGTGAATGAAAATCCCATTTTACATTAAAATTGCATGCATTCATAATTGACTAAGTGGTTGAATTAATTAGCCATATGATTTGGAGCTTACTTCCTATGTTCATGTATACGAATTTACATATGTTTGAATGCAAATGGGCATATACTCTAGACATCCCGAGAATACGAGACTTTAGCTAGCTCCAAGGTGGTCATTTGATTACCTCACTTCACTAGTTTAACTGTGGCACATGCCTATTTAATTTCATTCCTCTATCCTTTTTGTGTAAGAATTTGGATAAAGTTTTAAATTAATCTTTTTAAATAATTCAATCAAATAAAATATAAATTCTAATTATACACATGCATTCATCATTTAAGTGTGCTAAAATATGTTGCATGCATAGATACACTTAGGATTAAATCATATGCATGTTAGATGTGATGGAAAAAAATGATTTAATATATGTCATGTGGTAGTAATTCAATTAAGTTAATCTTAAGATGCCTTTCATTTTGAATAGGATTATTTAAGGTGAATCTAAGCTTTGGATTAATTAAATCATTTAATAAGTCATTCATTAAAGAGATCTAAATCAAAATTAATATACTTTAGAAAGTGACTTAAGGTAGGGATGAAAGGAGGCAATCCTTTTTTCCCCTCTTTATAACACATAGTTGCTAAGTGTAATCAAATTAAAAAAAAAACATAAATTAAAATTCTCAAATCAATTAAACTACTTTAAGTGAAATCAACCTTTCATGTTAAATTGAAGCCTTCTACACATAGAAAATACAACACTAATGCTTAATAAGACTTACCACACAAGCCTTAATACATGCATTAGAATTAAGTCACCACTTCTTGCTCTAAGTTAAGATGGTGTGTGATGCGATGTATGTTTTGTTTTATGATATATTATTTTAGATTGGATGTTAGGGTGTATGCTTTATAGACTAGATGATAGGCCAATATTAGCTTGATCATGTTTTCTTCAGGGGATTATGCTTAAGAGATGCTTAAAAATAAATATGAATGCTCATTTTACAGGTTTCTTAAATCCTTAACCATAATCCAAGATAAGATAGGTGGGCTTAGTTACCTGTGTAGGGTGTTAAGTCCAAATTATAAATACAACTTCTTGGGATTATATGTATATTTAGCTAACCTCTCTTTTGCAAGTGTAGTTAGATTTACTTTTCCCATATAAATGTAATTTTTGGAATAGAAATTTGGATTAGTGCTATGGGAGATTAGGATGAGTAGTGGCCAAAAGGATTTCTCCTGAGGTGCCCTATGATGCCTTTGAAGAAAGCTCCATCCAAATCAAAGAAGGAACCAAATCAAAAATGGAAATATGAAGAAAGAAGACCCCCATAGAATTTATTACAATTATAATTATTTTTTCATATTCCAGGTTGTATAAAGGTAGAGCTCGGCTACCCATTTTCTCTCATCGAGTCAACGTACGACCACACTAGACATTTATTCTTTTACTTAATTTATATAATTTTTTGATGTTATGTTTACATTATGCATTAGGATGACATGTTTTATAGTCCCTTAAATGATTAATGTTTTAATGTGTGGCTTAGATACAATTAGGCTCTTAGGATAAAATTAACTTTTCTACCCAACTAATCACTCATAACTAAATTTTAAAAAACTCATAATCTCATCATAAAGCCTAAGACATAAATAAGATAATTAAAAGATTTAGCAACCCCTTAGCTATGTGGTTGTATGTTTCACATCATGCATGCATATTCTTTCTCTCTTGAACATGAAAGATCTCCATCCTTGTATGATAATGGAATGCTTGAGCTATGAGGGAACCTATTGTGGCTGAGAACTGCATCTTCTAGCTGATTTGACCCATAGCCCATTTTATCATGCATTTAGGAATAAGGAATCCTAAAGCCTCTGTCAAAATGATGTGTTTAAAATGAAATAAAATTTTAAAATATTTTGCATCTATATATTAAGTCATATGCTAATACCACTCATGCTCTAGTCTCTCAAGGAGTGTGTTGAGGACTTTAGTCTTTTTTAATTAAATAACTGCTTTAGCTATCTTGCAATTCATATGGTCGGACTAAATTATTTTTAAATCATAGGAGGAGTTAGCTGGTGGCAACTCTAGATAGTTATAAGTCCATAAGTCAAACAATTTAATCTCTCTTGTGGATGTAAACCCTTATGTCCACCTGTCGCTTAGATTTAAGTCATGCTTTAGCTCGTACAAAAGCTCCCAAGATTTAGGATCTGAGATAGTTATTTTCTTCCATCTATGAGCATAAATCTTCACCTCATAGGAATTCCCACAACCTTGTGTTGGTGGATTATATGCCCTAGTAATCTAATTAAATTTCAACTCAAAACATATAAATCTCCTCAACTTCAAAATTATAAAGCCCAACCATATGATAGGTTCAAATTCTCACTCGGCTTCTTATTATCATGAAAATTTCCTGCTTATTTTATTTGGATTCTAAAAATACATATTCTCCTTGTACTTTTTCAATTGATTTTTCAAATATAGCCAATTCTTTGAAAGTTTAACCTTGAAATCTTTGGAGATGATAATCGTCTAGTTTAATTGATAGTATTCTTAGGAAATTTTAATTACTAAGATGTAATTAACTATGGATTCTTGCCCCCATAGGGAACTTAAAAGTATGGTTTAATATAAATCTTGCTTTATTCATCCATGTAAAGTAGAGGAAAAATCTTTGGTACATTCGAAGACCCATCATGCCTTAGGAGTCCTTATTACGTGAGTAGGTCTATTATAGGGTGATGGCCTCTATATGGTGTCCCTTCATACATCCAAAAAAAACACCAAAAGGCCCTCTCAAGGCCCTCTCACCTTGTTCATTGAATCCACTCAACATCATCTTTTCTTTTCAGAGTGTGGAGATGTCAATCCTCAAGAAGGAAAGGGTTCTTAGACTCATAATATTGACTGATACACCTCGGTCAATCATAACTCTAGATAGTCTATATCTTCCAACATCCACTACAATGTAAAGAGGCGGTTGTGCTCGACCATCCCTTAGAGTAAGTCTTCATCACTTAATGTAGCTCCTAAGGTGTCCTTCGAGTGGCATGCCTCTTCTTTAGTAGTGGTCAGCTGAGCTAAGCATATCTCTAGATTAAGTAAGGCCTTGATTAGAGATTCTCTCATCTCTTTGGATAAGATAAGGATGTCGTATATGCTTAACTTAGCTGGAAACTTTCTAAGGTGAGCTAGGACATTGTAATCAAATCTAGCTTTGTCCTCCATAAGCATATACATATATGGAGCATTCTATGGAGGGTTAATATACTCACTAGAACTAATAGCTTGCTTACAATTATCCTAAGGTACTACCCTAGGAGGTAGAACTTTTCCACTACATTGGTTGACTTCACTGACTTCTTGGAATGAGGAGCTTGTGGAAATTTCTACCTTCTCATCGAGCATACCTACAGCTTGTCCTATGAGATCCTCAGAGTTAGTTGAGTCCAAGTAAATCTCAAGAGGTGAACTTGATTGATTCAGAGAAGGATAGTCTGACTCTAAATCAAAAAGAAAAGGATCAGAACTATTAGAGCTATTATTTTTATTTAGACTCAGAGAGCTTTCAATAGGAATAAAATCAAGAGCATCAGAAGTAGACAATATATAAGTGGAATCAGCTTAATTTATTAATTTCTTTTTGGGTGGAGGTAAATGATAAGAAATTAAGTAAAGTAAGCAGAGTAAAGGATTTAGTGCCCTTATCCACAGATACAATGCTTCTGCCTCTAAAAGAGGACCTAGCAGAAGAGATGGTAGCTGCAATGGTGGAGGGAGTACCGACTGAGGTGCGTGCTACTAGATTATCCTGGAAAGTATCTGCATCGCTATTATCACTATCACCCTCCTTGAGTTATCCTTCACAACATGCAAACCTTCCTTGGTGTTGGAGGTTTGAGCTACTTCAGGCACCTGGAAGAAAAGCTTCTTGATCTTAAAAATAATCTTCTTTGAGGTTCAATATAGGGAGATATCCTAACCTTATTTGGTCTTAAGAGGATCACAAGTATTCCCAAGGATTACTTTAATAGAACTGGATGGTTGTTATAATAAGTATTCCTTAGGGATGACTATGGCTCCCAACTTGTAACAGAGCTCAAGCTATCCCTTCAAAGTGATACAATTATTTAATATATGGCCTAGCATGCGGTGGTAGGTGCAATAGCTAGGATTATAAATTAAAATTAATAAAACCTAAATCTAATATAAACTAAAATAAATAAAAATAAATAAACTTAAACTAAAATAAATAAAACTTTAACCTAAATCTAATATAAACTAAACCTAAACCTAAACCTAAACCTTAACTAAATAAAATAAAATAAACTAAAAATAAACCTAAACCTAAACTAAAAAATAAAACCTAAAAATAAATCAAAAATAAAAACTTAAAACATTAACCAAAAAAATAAAATAAAAACCTAAACCTAAAATATAAAATAAAACCTAAACCTAAAAAATAAAAATAAAAATAATACTCTACTAAAAAATTAACGTAAACCTAAAACATAAAATAAAATAAAAACCTAAACTAAAATAAATAAACTACACTAAATAAATCCTAAATAGAAAAAATAAAATAAACTCAAGTAAATAAAAAATAAACTAAGTAAACCTAAACCTATTGGTTTACTTAATTTAAAAAATACCCTAAACCCTAAATCCTAAACCCTAAACCCTAAGCCCTAAACTAACCCTAAACCTACAACGCTAAACCTACAACCCTAAACCTGAAAAACCTAAACCCTAAATCATAAACCCTAAACCCTAAACCCTAAACCCTAAAACCTTAAACCCTAAAACCCAAAACCCTAAAACCCTAAACTCTAAAATAAATAAACCTAAACCCTAAACCATAAACTCTAAACACTAAACTAACCCTAAACCCTAAACCCTATGAATGGGCAGAACCTTGGCGGCAAGAACATCACCATCAACGAGGCTCAAGCTAGATCTAGTGGTGGATGCAAAGGCGGAGGCCGTGGTTATCACAATGGTGGTGGGGGATTAGGAGGTGCTGGTGGATATAGAGTTGGTGGTCAGAGCAGTGGTGGTTTTGGAGGTAGAAGGAGCGATGTAGGTTACAACTATGATGGTGGTGGAGGGAGAGATCGGAGATGTGATCGTAGATACAGGAACTTGAGAGGCAGGGGTTGTTCTTTTGGGAACTAAAAAAACTGACGAATGGATGATCAAATTTGCTACTTATGGAACTATGTCTTTATACTAAAGATGGTTGTAATTATCTTGGGTTTTTGATTTGCTCTATGAGTGCTCATTTTTTTATCTATGTCATGGCTTGTGTCTTAGAAAACTTGAGGTGTTACTTGGTTGATGAAATCAAAAAGGAGGAATATTGAATTAGAATTTGTTCTCTGTTAAAAAAAAGTTAAACCCTAAACCCTAAACCCTAATCCTAAAACTAAAACCCTAAACCCTAAACTCTAAACCCTAAAAACCCAAAACCAAAAACCCAAAGCCATAAACCCTAAACCCTAAACTGTGAAACCCTAAACTATAAACCTAAACCATAAACCATAAAACCTACAACCCTAATCCCTAAACCCTAAACTCTTGACCCAAAACTTTAAACCCTGAACCCTAAACTAACCCTAAACTCACCTTAAACCCTAAACCCTAAACTAACCATAAACCCTATCCCTAAGCCCAAAAGTCTAAACCTTGAATAAATATGTCATTAACAGTAGATCAAAAGAATGACCTAATCCTAACATAGTTATGATAGCTAAAGAAAATGCCTTCAAGAGACTTTCCCTTGACTATTAGAGATTTAAATACCCTAAATCAAATTATAATACCATATATTATAGTATAATGTAGAATCATATATTGGAGCATGTAGTGATGTGTTTTTGGATGATATAAGATGTTTTGAAATGTTTTAGTATATTATGGTATTGTGCTCTATAATCTATATTAATATAAATCATAAAATATCAATTTAATACATCAGATGATGACATTTGTTTAATTTGAAGTGGGAATTAGGTTGTAGTGCCAAAGGTGTGCAATGCCACTTGTACTCTTAAAAGTAAGATTTTATGTTCAAAATAAATATTATATGTTGTATCATAGTATAGCATCATATATCATAATATATTATTCTTTGCATTTGAATTCTTTTAGAATTTTACAAACATGCAGTCGAACTTACAGTAGCATTATTTATAAAAATGTTGATTTGGACTTTAATATGGTGGAATTTGGCCAAATTCATAATAGGTAGAGCATGGTATCATAATATATTATTCAAATTTAAAATATGTAAGTGATACGACTAAAATATATAGTTTTTTATTGTTCGTGCTAATTTTATAGTTTTTTTTATCTTAAACAATCCTTATGATGTAATGTGCAATATAATATAATATAATATGTTATAGTGTATTAAAATATAGGATTCCATAACATAGTGTAGAATCATGCATTATAGCATACTATTATGTATTACTACTTATTATTTAGCATATTTTAGTTTGTTATAGTATGATGTAGTAGAGTTTGTTCTCGTATAAGTCAAAAAATCATTTATATGAGATGATGGGATTTGGCCAAATTTAAGGTAAGTTTAGGGGACATCATTAGGGGTGTGCTATGGTTTGTCATTTAATCTAAAGAATGGAATTTTGCTTTCAAAATAATTATTCATTTTTCAAACATATTTTATAAATTTTTTTCTTAAAGTGATTCATTTTAAGTTGTAATGTAACATAATTTATTATATAAAAGCATATTAAAATATAATGTACATACAATATAACTTCACATATATATGAATGTGGTGGAGTGTTACTAAATGTGGTGGGAGATCCACTAGGGGATCACATATGCATTAGACATGACATGTGAGGGGTCTATATCGAGGGCATTGAAAAAGATAATCAACTGGGGATAAGGTTTAAATTTGATTTGATTATATGATTTATGGAAAGAAGATCCACTAGGGAAAAAAATCTATAATCCACCAGGGATAAGATTGAATTGACTTTAATTTATTTTGTTTTAATGGATGTGGAGGCATATCTACTAAAGATATGGGCTCGAGTCTACTGGGGTTCAGGTATATGAACCTTCCACTAGGGAAGTAGGTTCGGACTATCCACTAGGGATTGGGATTTGAGTTTGATTTTATAGATTTTTTTGGGTATGTATCTGCTGGGGTAAAGAGTTTGGTTGGATTTCTTTGATTTAGACTCTACTAGGGGAGTTTGGTTTAATTTGGCTCCACTAGGGAGGTTGGTTTTGAATTTGATTTATTTTATTGACTTGTTTATATATGATTTGGGGCTCCATTAGGGAGAAGGGTGAGATTTAACTCCACTGGGGAAAATCAGATTGGGTTTAATTTAATCTAAGTTAATGTATAGACCTTGTTAGTGTGTGATGGACCCAATGAGATGGGGCTATATCAGCCTTAACTTACCTCAGGTTTACAAATCTAAAGGGATAGTCTACCTGGCCATTGAGCTAGCCACTAGGGGGGTTGCCTTTTGGTGTTCGAGTCTGGTAAGAAGGTGGGTAATTACATCTTCATGTGAGGAACAACTCTTGGGTGGTATTAGAGCCTGACAAATACGAGGGGAGATTTGAGTAAATTTTATGTCAACTCAATAGTCGGGGATTAATTTTATCTTAAGTTCATATGATTTGATATTATTTGTATAGTTTAATTTGATTTTGAATTGAGGGAATATATGTTGGGGATATGAGCCCAGTCAAACTTGATAGATTTAATTTATGGACCATGTAGGTGTGTGATGGACCCACTGAGAAGAGGTTATCTCAGACTTATCCTATCTAAGATTTAGAAATCCAAAGGAATACTCTACTAGTAGGATAGAGCTAGCCAACCTAAGGGGTTGCCTTTTTTGGTGTGCATACTATGCTGAAGAAGGTGTAGACTTACATCTTCTAAAGCAGGAACAACTCAGGGTGACTGCGGTAGCATAATAATTCAAACCCTACTTGGGGAAACTAAGTGAATGTATGGGGACTTATCTTAACTCAAGTAGCAGTGATTCTACTGAGTTTTATTGACATTGTCTAAAGATAGGATACTTGGGAAAAGTTAAGTGGGTTGTCTCTAATCCACAAGTGAATATATATATATATATATATATATATATATATATATATATATATATGTTTTCATGAACCATTGGTATGTGTGGGACCACAGAGAAGGCTATGTGACTTGACCTATCTTAAATTCTTGGACCAGGGAAAATCGCACATTCATGGGATGAATTACGCAATCTGAGGGTTACTAGAAAGGGAGCGTCCAATCCAATAGTAACCCGGGTAGTATCTAAATGGGGTCGTAAAGGACATGATCGAAATATAGTGTCCATAGGGCAGGTGCTACTAGGGGCATTATTTTGAGCCTTAGAAAAGAAAGCTTATAGGTGTACAATGGCCAACTCAAGGAGAAAGCATAGCAGACTTACATCTGCCATGAGTGGTGTATCCTAAGATGCATGAACCAACCAACCTAAAGTGTATCCATCAGCATGAGTGGTGTATCCATCAGCATAGTGAGAACTAACCAACCTAAGGTGTTCTTTAGTGTGCAATGATCAATATAGAAAGAAAGCATGTAGGCTTACAACTTTCTAAGTAGAATTGATTATTGAGATAGCCTATCATCAGTGGGATAGATGCTATCTGACCTAGAGAAACTACTAAGCGGGGAGCCCTAAGGAAGGACTATACCCAAACTTGAAGTAGGCTAATCCAATAAGAAAGCGTAACAGACTCACATCCTCTTAAATAATGCCAACATGAAGTAGTTTACTAGCCACACAATAAGGCCTACCAAATTAACATGGTGCTTGTCATTGTGTACTAGCCTAGTAAGGAATGAAAGTGTAGCAGACTTCCATCCTCCAAAGTAAGAAGACCACTGGGTGACACACTAGCAGGGTTGCACATCAGCTCGACCTAGAGTAGCTACTGCGTGAGTGTTGCTGGGGGCGTTATCTCAACTCAAAGTAGCCCGAGATAAAAATATTTGTTTGTTTTATATGTTTGTGTATAGCTTGTGTTTGTGTTATGTCGATGAAGGATAGGATGCTACTCAGGTTCCTTACACCTACCCTAAACAAATCATGGTGGATTTGCAAATAAGAATATTTCAACATGGAAGAGATTGAATTAAAAATGGAATTTTTATTGATGATAATTATATTCAAACATGATTTATAATATTTCCTTAAGTAGAGCCCATTGACTAGAAGCATTAGGCGCTCTCCCTTATGATTAATAAGCTGATAAGATCCTCTTTGGTAGGCCTTCTTTATGGAAAATGGGCCTTTCCAAGTGGGTTCAAACTTGCCTCCCATCTTACGATGGACAACAATCGATCTCCTTAGAACTAAAATAAGCTCACCTACTTAAAAAGCTCTAGGACTAACCAACTTATTGGGAGCTTGAATCATTTTAGCTTTGTACAACTCGAGGTTTTGGCATGGCCACAGACATCTCTCCTCCAAAACTTTGACCTCTTCTAACCACAACTTGTTGTTCTACTCTATTGTGATCTTGCTGCCCATAGCTATCCTTAGTGATGCGAGTTGGACTTCTAATGGTATAATAGCTTCATACCAATACACTATAGGGAAAGGAGTAGACTGAGTTGGAGTACTATATGTGGTGCGGTACATCCATAAGGCTTCAACTAACTCATCATGCCACTGTCGCTTATTATTATTGAGTGTCTTCTTTAGTATTTGGATGAGAGTTTTGTTGAAGTCTTCTGCTAAGCCATTTTCCCTTGGGTAGTTGATGGTAGAATATCTCCAATAAATGTTGTGTCTCAGGGAAAAGTTATTGCTATCAATGCTCTTGAATGCAATACCATTTTTAGATATAATTTGTTGAGGCACTCGAACCTATATGATATGGTTCCTAAAAATATGGAGCATATCTTTGAGCTATGACCTCTCGATTGAAATTATCTTCATTTGGAAAAGTAGTAGATGACACTTGGAAGAAGGAGGATCACTCAGACCCACTATGTAGGTACCTCAACACTCGAATGGCCATGAGGCCAATGTAGGATGTAGAATGTTGGGTGGTTGGTGTAGGACCGTGTATTTCTACATTAGTGGCATCACCTAGCTGTATCCATGCAATCTTTAATCATCGGTGGTTAGTAGTATCTTAGTATCTTGATCTTAGCTTTCATCTTTGGAATAGATTGGTTGGCTTTACATAATCCTGAGTGTACCTAGGTCATGATCTTACAAGCTTTGTGCTTGTCTAAACAACCTAATCTTATATGATCAAAAGATCACCGTTACAAGACACCATCCACAGAGCATAGTAAGTGCTCTACTTCATCCGATGACTTGGGACTTCTCTTGAGATAGTTTTCCTTTATTTAGGTAATCATGAATGGTTACCTCTCAACTCCTCATCCTTCTTGCAATGGCAACCTCCCTTCAAGAGTACTTTTTGATGAGTTCAATATCAATAAGGGATAAGACTTGTCTATTTTGGACCTTTTTTAATATGGACTCATCCTCATTGCCAACTCTTTAGAAAGCTTGGCTAAAGCATACCTAGTTCTCTCCTCGATGAATCTTATAAATGGTAACCTCGGATTTGGGCTAACAACTCTATGGTGGTTGTCATAGAGCTTGGGCTTTATAACCTTATAGGATCCAGCGATTTGGTTGATAACTAGCTGAGAATCCTCGAAGAGGTTGATATTATGGATGCTTAGAGTAACAACTAACTCCAAACCAACAGTCAAAGCCTTATATTTGGCTTCATTATTGGTACAAGGATTGGATAGATGAAATGAAAATCACATCACATCATGGTCCTGAGTTAAGAGAACTATTCCTACCCCTTCCTTTCTTAGAATAGTGGATTGTGGTTCTTCTCCTCTTTAACAGGAAGCTGCACCATCAAAGTACATCTCTCAGTGGTGAATGCTAGTATCCCATAAGTTAATGATTTGTTCATCGTGGAGAGTTAGTAGGAAGTGGGTGTGCTACTAAGAAATCCACTAGTACTTGTTCTTTCACCACAAGAGGGGTATAAAGGTAATGTAAAATTATGAGAGGATCATGGACAGTCATGCTAGCCTTCTGTATAGTGTCGACCGTGTCATTAGATACTGTAGATTGGATCATCAGAGATTAAGTTCACTTTATGAGGAAGCATATAGTGGTATAGCTTTTGGGATGCAAAGATTAAAGTTCAGCAATGCTTCTCAATGGGTGGATAATTAACCTCAATAGGGATTAGATGCGACGATTGAGGTAGTATAGTGCATTTTCCTTCCCTTCATTATTGGCTTAGGCTAACAAAGCACTAATGGCATCATTTAGCAATAGTTTAAATTATTAGTAGCTTGCCTGGGATAGGGGATGCTAGAACTAGTGGCTTCACCAGGTAATGCTTGATGTCTTCGAAGGCATGATCACACTTATCATCCTACTTGAACTTAGTGTCCTTTTCAAGAAATTCTAAGAATGGCTAACATCATCCGAATAGGTTGGATATAAAGCATCTTAGATACACCAACTACCTTTGGAATGATCTGAGTTGAGTTAAACTTTTAGGGGGTGGCATTTCTAATATCACTATATTTTTCTCCAGAATGATTTCGATTTCCTTGTGTCGGACAACAAACCCAAGGAATTTTCTTGAAGCTACTCTAAATGAAAACTTTAGGGGGTTCATTTTAAGGTTAAATTATCTTAATTGATCAAAAATGACTCTCAAGTCAAAGAGATGGTCTTCCTTTTCTCTACTTTGGATCGTGAGATTATCGACATAGCATTCTACATGATGATCAATGAGTTCATCAAAGATTCGAGTCATAGCCCACTTGAATGAAGCACCGACATTTTTAAGGATAAAAGGCATGACCTTATAACAATAGATTCTAATCAGGATTCTAAAAGCAGTGTTTCATTTATCTTCAGGGACCATATTTATTTGGTTTGAGCCATCCATGAAAGAGAAGACTGCATGAGATGAGATTATGTCCACCATCAGCTATGAGATTGGTAGTGGAAATTCATCTTTTAGACATGCCTTATTTAAATCTCTAAAATCGATGCATATGTGAATTTGGCCATTCTTTTTCTTAATTGAGATGATGTTGGCTAACCAGGTAGGGTATTCTTCTTCCCGGATGAAGCCATCATTCGATTTCTTGACTTTAGAAATGACATGTTGTTCTATGGTTAATCGTATGTGTCTAGAAGCTTGCTTGATAGGGTTAGCAGTAGGGTCTATTACTAGTTTATGGACCACTATATCAGGAGCTAATCCAGGCATCTCTTCATAAATCAATGCAAAAGTAGTCCTTAACTCAATCAATAGCCTAACTAAGTCATTGGTTTTAATTTCATTCAACAAAGAAATGATATATGTCGGGCGTGGATCTTCTTTAATTCATAAGTTGATTTCTTTGAGCTCATCGATGGTTGACTTTATCTCTTCTTTGAACTTTGGTGGTGCATCTTTTAAAATCATTCAAAGTTTATAATCATAGCTCTTCATATCAATTAATATGATTTGAAAAGAACTATGTTCCAAATGATTCTGATATGCCTCATTGATCATCGGCCCACCTTGTACCAAATCTAGTCTGGTTTTTATTGAGCTTTTGCATTTGTTCTTCCATATTGTTTCAAAGTAGTCTGACCTGTGCTTTGACCAAGTGTGTGGGATTAACCCTTTCTTTACAAAATTATGAACACAAGGCAAGTACCAATCAAAAGGTAATTCTATTAATTCTTTATATGAATCATCCTCAAGTTCTACATCAACTTTTTTTGAGGATGATACATCAGACCCAGTCTTCACACATGTGGATGACTTAGGGCCTTCCTTGACTGACAAACCCTTAGCTTTTTGAAAGGAAAGTTGGGTTAGAGCTAAGGTTCCCAACTAATGCCTATCTGTTTTACATATAGACTTGGATACACGTATTCTTTGATTAGAAGATTGATCTTCTTTGGTATCTTGCTCAAGTTTCTCCAAAAGAATCTACTATTAAGAAGAGCTGGCTGGTGTGCTAACAATATAAGACTCATCCTATGAACTAGATTCTAGGTCTATATGGATAGCATGTACTCTGTAGCTTGGACATATCTTTATTGGTGGCCAATAGGAAGTTTTCACCCATCCTACCTCAAGGCCTCTTCTCTGCTAGTGGAGGTCAGACCCATATATTCAAATGGAGTAATGAACTATGGGTGGAATCTAATGTCATGCTCCACATCCTCCTCCAAGTCTATTTCTGCTCCCTTTTATTTTCTTTTTCATTATCTTTCTCTTTCTTTTTCTTTTTCTTTTTATTTTTATTTTTCTTTTTTTTTTAAAACTTTGGCCAAGTTCACGAGAATAGTCTTGTTGATTTTGAGGGAGGTAGTAAGCTGCATCCTCATATATGCTGACTTCATGAACTGTAAATGGCTTGAGATCTCCTTTGACATAATAGATGATCCCACCTCTCACAAAATTCATACATTGATGTAGCGAGGGATGGAACTATGTTATTCCCATGTATCCATGGTCTCCCAACGTTGAAAGATGTATCTAAGTCTATAATTTGAAAATTGGCTTCGGTCTTCCAATCATCTATCCAAAAAACACTATGGAGCCTAAGCATGTTGACCTCACTTTTGGAGTGCGGATTAAATCTTTCCATCTTAGACATAGGAGTCTTCTAGACGCTAAGATTTCCCTTGTCATAATACACTTCTAACAAATAGGTAAACAATTAACCTAAGCCTAAAGACTTAGAAGGGTTAACCATATGATTAGGTTATGCCTTTAGGTTATGCCTTAGGGATTAGGATAATCCACCCACCCAACAACCCAAATCCATTCCATGTTCACCTTCTCAAACCAAACCTCAAGTTTAATTTAAACATCAAATTCAAATCCAAATCCAAACCCAAATTCCAAAACCAAGTGATTGAAGCCCATGATCAAATCTAAACTTGAAACCCATCCCAAAGCATGACCTATCCATGAACTTAGGTAAAATCCAAATCAATCAAAATAAATTGATTTTCTCATAATTAATTTATATCATCAATCATCTTCCTAAATATAAATCAAATCTACATTCAAATGATCAAAACTAAATAAACTAAATCAAATTAAATCAAAACCCTTCTTAAATATGACCTATCCCATGGACTTAGACAAATCTTAATCTAAATTATGTCAAACTCAATTGATTTTCCCATAAATCAATCATATTTTCAATCATCTTTACAAATTTAAATGAAACATACATATAAATCATCAAAAATTAATCAAACCAAATCATAGTCCAAACCTAAGCCACATGACCCAAATTCTTCATTCCAAAACCCAAATTCAACTAATTTTCTCATGAATCAATCATACCTTCAATCATATTCACAAATAGAAATAAAATCTATAATCATCAAGCCTAACCAAAATTAACCCAAGTCAAACCCACATAACCCTTTTGACTTGAAATGTTTAAATGAACCAAAACCCATTTGAACCCAAGGCAATTTGAAATTTATATAAATCCTGAATCCATATATAAACTCAACTAAATCAAATTCAATCCAAAATGAAGCCAACTAATCCCAATTGGCCTACTTGACCCAAAATAGCCAATTTGACCTATTTGAGCCAAGTTTTAATCCTACTGAAATTGGATTGAACCAAGCCCATCAAAACCTCCCATCATGATTGTTGATCACCCTAGGTTGGTCAATTGTCGTAAATTAGGTCAAACCAAGTCAATCTCTTAACCCAAATGAACCAAACTAGCCAAAATTGTAACCTAAGATAAATCCCTTCAAACCAATGATTCATACCAAATAAAAAAATAATATTTGAATATGACTTGACCTTCAATTGAGTCAAACCAAACCCAATTAGCCCTCTTGACCCAAGTTGACCCAAATTGACCTAAAAGACCAAATTGACCTAAAAGGCCAAATTGGGTCAAATCAAAATAGAAATCAAATTGATTGTAACCAATGGCTCAATTTCATTCTAAATTGATTATTGAACTATACCAAGCCATGATTGGACCCAATTGACCCAATTGACCTACTTAGCCCAAATTGACCTAAAGGTTCAAGTTGTCCTAAATCAAAACCAAATCCAAATTAAAATATTAAATAATCTTCAATTGGTCAACTAAACCCAAACTAACACCCAACCCATGACAATTTGGCCAATTTAGTCAAATTGGTCAACTTAACCCATTTGACCTCAATGAATTCAAATGAGCCAAAATCAAATCTAAGCCAAACTAAACCAAACCAGTTGAACCAAAACATCTTAAATGATCATATAACTTGACCAAATCCTTGGTTTGACCCAATCTGACCAATTGGTCAACTTGACCCAACCTAACCCAATTTGACCTAAATAAGTCAAATTGAGACAAACCTAACCAAATCAACTCCAATTGACTTGAAATTTGTGCTAACCCTATTTTGGCTAATTTCAAATCTGTCCAAATCAAATCTAATGCCAAATGATCATTCTACTCTTAGGTCAAGGGCATCACATGAGGCAAATCACCCATTTAAGTGGTCATTTCTATTCCTTTGTCACTTGGTACTCTCCTAATGGTCCACCTAAGCACCTAGGACACTGCCCAACCTGACCCAAGGGGTGGTTGGGTCGGCCATGACCCATGGGAGGTGAAATCACCTCAATCTCACCATTGGAGCATTTGAAGCCCATAGGACACCCATGATTCCTCCTTGGTAGTCACCTCCACACCTTTAACCAACCATGTAGCCAACTCACCTCTCCTCCACCACCACCCGCACCACAGATGGTGGGGGGGGGGTATACACACCTCATTTCACTCAAACACACAAAATCTTTCCTCAAAATGAGATGAGTGCATTCCATTACCTAAGCACCCAAGCTTGTTCCTTGATCAAAAATGCCATTTCGGTCCCAAATAGGCTCCCATTTTGAATCTAACATTTCTCTATCAAACTCAAATTAACTTTGGGCTCCTTCCCAGGCCTCATTGAGCAAGAATGAATTATCTCCCGTGGGAGTTGATCAAAGTCGAGGTCCAAATCATCAATTTGTGGCCTTCTAAGTGAACATCAAGGAATTGATCCAATTACTTCTCAACAGGGCTTCATCTCCACTAGATGAAGCTTCCTTTATCATTCGAGCCACCGGTCATGAGCACTGATGAGGTATGCTTCCAAAATTGATCCTTAGGAAAAAATGGGTTGGGGTTTTTTTGAAGAAAACTTGCATCTCATGTGATCATGACCGTTGGATCCCCTCTGATCGATGTTGTGAATATGTGGGATCCTTTTGGAGTTGATCTAAGCTTGAGTAAGCTCGGATCAAGGGAGCAATGATGGACAGACTTCATTCTCCCTCACGCACATCATGTTATATCACGCACCATCTATTCCACATGATCAAAATGGACGGTCGTAATTAGATTTGCTACATCAATCTAATTTAATCCTATAAAGCTGTGGGATTAATCGTAGCCATCTGATCTTAGATCGGATGATGGATGAAAGAAAACATCCGTGCCATAATGTGAGTCTTGAAAAGTTTTAAGTAATAATGGCACCATGTGGAAAGCATTCCACATTAGCCCGTAACGTGGTGCCAAAAGGATTAGGCTTAAATTAGGCTTAATTATTCATTTTTAATGTCTAGAACTTATAAAAATCATAAAAATTATAGTGAAATAAAAAATTGCAAATAAATACTCATTTTAAAGTCATTTCAAAGGAGAAATAATTGAAAATGATCTTAACTAATTTTGAATAGTAATTAAGGTTTAATTAATGTTTAACTACAAAATTTATTAGCTTAATTACCGTAATTGTTTGAGCAATTAATCCCAAATTTTATGGGTTAATTTAATGGGATGACCTCTGCCTCTTATGATTTTCTTGGGATTTATTTCTAACTTAATTAGAAAAATTGAATAATTAAATCTTAACTACTCTTTTAAGTTTATTAATGATTAATTCATCCCATGAACAATAATAAATTGGTTAATTAAGTTTATTAATCATTGTTCAACAGTAAGTGAACTAAGGAATAGGGTTGGAACCCCTTTCCCTAAGTTCATTTCACCATTTTTTAAAATGAAATTAATTAAGATTTAACTAATTAATTAATTATCTTAATTTAATTGAAATCATATTTACTTTAAACTTTAATTAATTAAATCATGGGGTAGATCTTTAGGTGTTTAATAACCAAAAGAAATTTAATGAAATTATGGTTAGTCCACATGTGTGGGAAAACCATAAGAGTAATTAATTAAGTCCCTTAATCTAATTAACTATTAATCAAGAGCCAATTGCATTAGGCCTCTTTTATTTCCTAGGATCATTGTAAGTTCATTTTCCATGCATATCATGTTGGCTCATAATTATTTTGTTAATTACCTTAAGGTGACATAGGTAAGGGTAATTAATTCATCTAATTAAGGGTTCAACTTAATTAACCCATAAAATTAAGTTAATTACATTTCCATAAATTAAATAAAATCACTAATGTGGGAATGGGTTTAGAACTACAAGTGATGATTTCTCTTCTCCTCTTTAAATCATATCAAATCCAAAACTTAATTAATAAAGAAGCTTTGGCTTGCTTTAAATAATCTTATTTGATTTGATTATCCTTAAGAACTAGTTTGGTTGAATGAATCACATGCTCATATTTGATTGTCTTCTTTCTAATCATGTTAAATTTAGTATGTCATTTGGATTCATGCATACATCTTTTCAAAATCAAGTAAAATAAAATGATTTTCTTTTATGTAAGGTTGCATGTGTTTATTTAATTTAATATATGTGTGGCTATTATCACTATTAAGTCCAAATGTATTTTTTAAAAGCTTATAAATAAATAATAATATGTGTTATGATGCTAGTTATAAATACATAAGAAATGAATGTGCTTATAGCTTAAGTGTATGAATGTTGAGTTCTCTTTCCTCTATTCATGTGTTGATTTATATAAGATTGAATGATAAAGGGTATATAGTTTGGACATCCCAGGAACATGAGGCTTTAGCTACCCCAAGGATGAATTACCTCACTTCCTTGGTTTAACAATGACACATACCCATTTGATTTCATTCTTATGTATTTCAACATTAAAATTTGGATAAAGCTTTAATTCATATATATAAATGATTCAATAAAAAAAATATTCAATCTTTGCATGGTTTTCTTTCCCTCATTTATGCATCTGGGGAATATGTGGATTTAGTCATCCCCAAGGAGGTCTTTCGATTACCTCATTTCCCTAGTTTAACAATGACATGTACTTGCCTATATATTTGTACATGTATATGTATATGTGATTAGTAAATAAAAATCCCATTTTACATTTAAACTATATGCATTCATAATTGACTAAGTAGTTGAATTAATTAGCCATATGATTTGGAGCTTATTTCCCATGTTAATGTATACGAATTTGCATATGTTTGATGGCAAATGGGTATATAGTCTAAACATCTCAAGAATACAAGGGTTCAGCTAGCTCTAAGGAGGTCATTTGATTACCTCTCTTCCCATATTTAACAATGACACATGCCTATTTAATTTGATTCTTATGTCCTTTTGGTATAATAATTTGGATGAAGTTTTAAATAAATATGTTTAAATAATTCAATCAAATAAAATATAAATTCTAAACATACACAAACATTCATCATTTAAGTGTGCTAAAATATGTTGCATGTATCGATACACTTAGGATTAAATCATATGCATGTTATATGTGATGGAAAGGAATGATTTAATAAATGTCATGTGGTAGTAATTCAATCATATTAATCTTAAGATGCCTTTCATTTTAAATAGGATTTATTTAAAGTGAACCTAAACTTAGGATTAATTAAATCATTTAATAAGCCATTAACTAAAGAGAACTAAATCAAATTAATTTACTTTAGAAAGTGACTTAAGGTAGGGATGAAAGAGGGCAATCATTTTTTTCCTCTTTTATAACACTTAGTTGCTAAGTGTAATCCAATGAAACAAAATAAAACATAAATTAAAATTCTCAAATCAATTAAACTACTTTTAGTGAAATCAACCTTTCATGTTAAATTGAATCCTTCTACACTTAGAAAATACAACACTAATGCCTAACAAGTCTTATAAGCCTTAATACACACATTATAATTAAGTCACCACTTCTAGCTCTAAGTTAGGATGGTGTATGATGTGATGTATGTTTGTTTTATGATATATTATTTTAGATGTGAGTGTATGCTTCATAGACTAGATGATAGGCTAATATTAAACTAATCATGTTTTTCGGAGGGGATTATGCTTAAGGAATTCTTAAAAATAAATGTGAATGCTTTTTTTGCAGGTTTCTTAAATCCTTAAGCATAATCCAAGTTAGGATGGGTGGGCTTAGTTACCCATGTGTAGGGTACTAAGTCTAAATTATAAATACAACTACTTGAGATTATATGTATATTTAGCTAACATCTATTTTGCAAGTATAGTTAGATTTACTTTTCCCATAAAAATGTAATTTTAGCAATAGGGATTATGATTAGTGCTATGGGAGATTAGGTTGAGCAGTGGCCAGAAGGCTTTGTCTTGGGGTTCCCTATGATGCCCTTAAAGCAAGCACCATCCAAATCAAAGAAAGAACCAAATAAGAAAGGGAGATATGAAGAAAGAAGACCCCCATAGCATTTAATACAATTATAATTAATCTTTCATATTCTAGGTTGTATAAAGGTAGAGCTCAGCTTCCCATCTTTTCTCTCTTTGGGTTGTACGGTAGTACCCAACCACACTAGCCTTTTACTCTTTTATGATAGTTTATATAACTGTTTGATGTTATGTTTACATTATGCATTAGGATGGCATGCTTTTCATATTTTCATAAATGATTGATGCTTTAATGTGTGTCTTGGATACGATTAAGCTCCTAGGATAAAAATAACTTTTCTACCAAACTAATTACTCATAACTAAATTTTAAACAACTCATAACCTCATCATAAATCCTAAGAATTAAATAAGATAATTAAAAGATGTAGCAACCCCTTAGCTGTATGGTTGTATGATTCACTTCATGCATGTATATTCTATCTCCTTTAAACATGAAGGATCTCCATCCTTGCACAATAAAGGATTGCTTGAGTTGTGAGGGAATCCTTTGTGGTGGAGAACACCTTCTTCTAGCTGATTTAATCCATAACCTATTTCATCTTGATTTTGGCATAATAAATCCTAAAGGCTTAGTCAAAAATGATGTGTCTAAAATGAAATAAAATTTGGAAAAATTTTGCCTCTATAGATTAAGTTATATGCTCATACCACTCATGCTCTAGTCTCTTAAGGAGTGTGTTCAGGCCTTTAGTCTCTTTCTAATTAAATAATAATCCTAGCTATCTTGCAATTCAAAAGAATAGACTACATGGTTTCAAAATTATTGGAGGAGTTAGATAGCGGCCACTCCAAGCAGTTATAAGTCCATAAGTCGAACAATTTATTCTCTCTTAAGGAGGTAAACCCTTATGTCCACCTCTCACTTAGATTTAGGTCATGCTTAAGCACATACTAAAGCTCCTTAGATTTAGGATCTGAGGTAGCTATTTCTTTCAGGCTATGAGCATAATTCCTCACCTCTTAGGCATTCCCACAACCTTATGTTGGTGGATTATAAGCCATAGTAATCTAAATAAATTTCAACTCAAAACATATAATGTAAAGAGGTAGTTGTACTCGATCATCCCAAGGAGTAAGTCTTCATCACTAAATGTAACTCTGAAGATGTCCTTCGAGTGGCATGACTCCTCTTTCATAGAGCTGAGCTATGCATATTTCTAGATCATGTAAAGACTTGATTAAAGATTCCCTCATCTCTTTGGAAAAGATAATGGTGTTGTATATGCTTAACTTATTAGAAAACTTTATAAGGTGAGATAGGACATTGTAATCAACTCTGGCTTGGTCCTCCACAAGCATATCCATAGGTGGACCATCCTTTGGAGGGGCTATTTGCTCACTAGATCCAATGACCTACTTACTCTTATCCTTAGGTGCTACCTTAGGAGGTAGAACTCTGCCACTACATAGGTTGACTTCAGTGACTACTTGGAATGATGAGCTTGTAGAAAGTTTTACCTTCTCATCAGCACTTATAACTTCTCTTTGGGATCCTTAAGTTAGTTGACTCCAAGTCAATCTCAAGAGGTGAACCTAATTGATTCAAGAAGGATAGTCACTTTCGAAAGGAAGAATCAAAACTACTATTATTTTTATTTATAATTGATGTGCTTTCAATAGGAATAAAATCAGGATCATCAAAAGTAGACAATATATAAGTAGAATCATCTTTCTTCATTAATTTTCTTTTGGGTGGAGGTACATGATAGAAATTAAGTAAAGTAAGCAGAATAAGGGAATTAGTGCCCTTATCCGTAGATACAACATCTGGTAGAAGAGAGAGCTAGAAGAGGTGGTATGACGGTGGAGAGATAGGACTCAGGGCGTGGCGTGCTAAACTATCCGAGCAAGTATGGTGAGATGTTGCTGCTGTTGGGCTATCAGCCTGAGTTATCCTTTGCAACTAAAAACTCTTCCTTAGTGTTAGAGGTTTAAGCTACTTTAAGCATCTGCAAGAAAAAGCTTCTTAATCTTAAAAATAAACTTCTTAGAGGTTTGAGATAGGGAGATATCCTAACCATTTTTGGTTTTAAGAGGATCGCAACTATCCCCAAAGATTACTCTAACATAACTAGATGGTTGTTCGTATTCCTTAGAGATAACTATGGCTCCCCAACTTGTAGCTATACTCATGCTTTTCCTTAAAAGTGATAGAATCCTCTAAAATTTGGCCTAATAGTGGACCTCTGACATGAGGCTTTAGCTAGCCCCAAGGAGATCATTTAATTACCTCACTTCCCTAATTTAACAATGGTACATACCCATTTGATTTCATTCTTATGCTTTTCAACATTTGAATTTGGATAGAGCTTTAATTCATATATATAAATGATTCAATAAATAAATATATAAATAAATATATATATATATATATATATATATATATATATATATATACAATCTTTGCATGGTTTTCTTTCCCTAATTTATGTATACATTTATGTGTGCACAAGAAAAGCAAGTATATAGTCTGGACATCCTGAGAATATGAGGCTTTAGTTAGCCTCAAGAAGTTCATTTGGTAACCTCACTTTCCTAATAATGACATGTACTTATCTATATCTTTGTAGATGTATATGTATATGTGATTTGTGAATGAAAATCCCATTTTACATTAAAATTGTAAGAATTCATAATTGAATAAGTGGTTGAACTAATGAACATATGATTTGGAGCTTACTTCCTATGTTCATATATACAAATTTACATATGTTTGAATTCAAATGGGTATATAGTCTGGACATCTCAATAATACGAGGCTTTAGGTAGCTCCAAGTAGGTCATTTGATTACCTCACTTCCCTAGTTTAACAACGACACATGCCTATTTAATTTCATTTTTATGTCCTTTTTTGTATAAGAATTTGTATGAGTTTTAAATTAAATATATTTAAATAATTCAATCAAATAAAATATAAATTCTAAACATACACATGCATTCATCATTTAAATGTGCTAAAATAGGTTGCATTTATATATACACTTAGGATTAAATCATATGCATGTTACATGTGATGGAAAGAAATAATTTAATATGTCATGTGGTAGTAATTCAATTAAATTAATTTTAAGATGCCTTTCATTTTGAATAGGATTATTTAAAGACTAAACATAATTAATTAAATCATTTAATAAGCCATTCACTAAAGAGAACTAAATCAAATTAATATACCTTAAAGTACCTTGGGTAATGAAAGAGGGTAATCCTCTTTTCTCCCTTTATAACACTTAGTTTCTATGTTTAATCAAATGAAACAAAAGAAATTAAAATTCTCAAATCAATTAAACTACTTCAAGTGAAATCAACATTTTGGGATGGTGTATGATGTGATGTATGTTTTGTTTTATGATGTATTATTTTAGATTAGATGTTAGGGTGTATGCTTCATAATGGATGATAGGCCAATATTAGCTTCATGTGTTTTCTAATGGATTATGCTTAAGGGATGCTTAAAAAGAAATGTGAATGCTCTTTTTACAGTTAATTCAATGCTTAGGATGCTACACCTAGTGTCTTAAAAATTTTCATTGGGATGACTCAGGTGGACTCAACCCAAATGATTAATTTAGATTAACTCAAATAAAATCTAGTTAAATTAAACTAAAATGAATAAAAGAATCCCAACTCATTCCAATTGAATCAAATTAGTCACTTATTTCAATTGGAACAAAACTTAACCAATTTAGGCCAAATAGGTTAAAATGAAATGAAATCCACACTTAGATGGATCAATTAAATCAAAACTCAATCAATCATCTCAAGATGATTGAATTAAAATTTTAAAAAGGTTTAAACTAAAATCTAATACATTGAGTTCAACTACTTGGTTTGGATTTCAATTTCCCAATCCAAGTCAAATGGATTCAAACCTAATCTCAAATCCATTTGAGATTAATTTAGGCAGCCATACATTAGTCAAACACTATGTGATGATGCCATAAAACAATAAAATAAAAGAATGGGAAATGGAAATCAAAAGAATTAAAAAAAAGGAAAATGGAAAGAAGAAAAAAGCAAACTCCCTTCTTCCCACCTCATCCTACTCCACCTCTTAAGCCATCTCTTAAAAGAAAGCTACCTTCAAGTGAAGGCGTAATCAACGACAATCTTGAAGGATTCCTATCACTTTAGCCGACCAAGGTGAGGAAGAAAAAGAGGAGAGGCTCACGGCCAAAATTTTTTTTGCACTTAGTGACTTCCACAAGCCAAAGTAACCTCTCCCTCACCTTCACCACCACAAACGAAGGAGAAACAAAACTTTCCCCACCTCCCAAGCCAGTGGCAAGTGGGTGAACCATCAAAGCCGACGGCTACAAGACAAATTCAGTCTAGGAAACAATTCGAATGAAGACAACTCAATTCCTTTGATGCGCGAGTCCCTAGAATCGATCCAAAGCCATTCAAATCAATTCCACTACTCGAGACTACTAAAATCAAGGTTCGCCATTGCCGGTAAGGAATTCATCAACGATCATTCTGTTATTGAAATCATACAATTTCATTTCTTGGATCATGAGAAATTAACCAAAAACCATCAATGACTCTAGGTTTACGACGGTCAGTTAGGAGATGAATTCTCTGCCATCCGTTCCTCATGAAAAGAACAGATAGCTTAGATCTAGGTGCACCAATCAGCTTTCGAAAGGTGGTGCACCTTACCACATCGAAGTTTAAAGAAATTACAATTTTTTAGCATTTAAAAAATGCAAAAAAATACCATAACTTCCAAAAATTATTGAAAAATAAATAAAATCATAAAAATGCAAATAAGGGCTCTATGGATTTATCTTGATGAGAGGAATCCATAAAAATTGAAATCTCCAATTTATGTTGTGTGTTTTTTGCCATAATTATGGTTTAATTGAAAATAATAAAACCTCAATTACTTCCAATCCCTTAATGTAATTAAATTGAAATTTTGGGAAATTAAAGCTTAAAACACTCCCTCTTGAAAGTTTTCATAATTTATCTCAAGGTCTTTTATGAAAAATGGACTTTTTTATCATAAACTCCTAATTTAACGAAATAAATTAAATTTAAACAAGTTAATTAATGAAAATGATTCAAATTATCTTAAATCAACATATTGAACCCTAACGAACATTTAGCCAATAAGGGAACTCAGTAGAACTTAATAAATTACAATTTGACTTAATTAATCAATTAATGAATTAATTAAATCAAATAATCAATGAGAACTTAATTATATTATAATAAATCAAATGTCCATAAATTATGATTGAACCCTCATGGAAAACAAATTTCATTGAGGAATCAATGAAAAATGAATCCCCTAAACGAATTTCATTAAATAAGACATAATTTAGGTTTTAATGAAATAATTAAAACCTTAATTATACCTTAATTATAACTCTAATTAAGATGAAACTTTGGAAACATTAAATTGGCATGTAACTCCACTTGCCATAAACATTTCAAACCCAATTGATCTCTAAAATGGGAATTATTGAATTTCCAAGTCCCTAAGTCAATATTAATCAAATAATAAATTAATAAAATTCATTAATCCACTAAACCATCAAATAAACTGAACTAATATTAATTAAACTTCATAAACCCTTAAGGAAAGTTTATTAAATAGTCCTAAGTCAAAAGAACTTAAAACTTAAGGATTAATAACACTTAATAAAACATAATTAAATGAATTTGATTAATATAAATGAATCCTGACATTTACAAGTACTTTTGGGTTAACATAAACTAAACTAAATAAAATCAACATGACTTAATCCAAAAGATTAATGTAAACCAAATAAACTAATTCAAATTAAACTAAATGAAATAAATCAAATTAAATCAAACAAACTAATTCAAGTAAAATTAAATGACATAATTCAACACACATAAACCTAAACCCAATCTTATGTTTAGGATTGAATGAAATTAACATCATATTAAGACTAATAGGGATTAGGGAGTGAGTCTAGGTTCATATATTCCTTCCTCAAAAATGCAATAGCCCAGCCATCTTGCATTCATAAGACTCGACTTCATAAATTTAAAACACGCTTCGGTGGTGTTAGTTAGCAACCTTATCCAGGCGGGTTATAAGTTTAGAAGAGTCAGGGATAGGTTAATTCCCTCAAGTGAGAGGAATGATCGATAATTCCTAAAATAGAACTAGGGAAAGCATCTGATATATATCAGAAGCACATGTAGACTAGGTTCTGAAGCATCCTTTTTAGGAATAAGTCTTCAACCCTAGGCATTTTTGTAGTCTTATGCTTCTAGAATCTAAGTCCTAGATGTTTAAGAAAATATAAACTAAAATTTCTAAAGTAAATTCCAAATTTAAAGCCCATTTATAGGATAGTTGAAATGCCTACTGAGCATCCCAGTATCAACAAGAATTTCTTACTTCACCTCAATTAACTTCTGAAAAGAACTCTTTCTAATTTGATCATTCCCGATTGAAAATTCCAAAAATCAATCCCTTAAAAAAACTTATAAATCTTTAGAAATAATAACTTATTTCTTTAATCGAGAGTATTCTGAGGAAGAGACCCTTCTAAAGATGTAATTAACTATAGAGGCTTGCCTCTATAGGGAACCATGAACCCAGATGAAAAATAAACTCTGTTTTACTTTCCATGTAGTTCAAGGGAAAATCTATGGTACATGAAAGACCCATTAGCCTTAGGAGCCTTTTATTAAAATGATCGAATCCATTATCAAAAAAATGTTCACCTTCTAAGATTATATGTTTATTCCTTAATAACGTATTTGATAATTTAATTAAGAAATTCCTAAACTCTACGTGGTGTCATAAATTTTCCCCACAAAGAGGTGAACCTGATTAATTTAGAGAAGGATAGTTCGACTCTCAATCAGAAAGGAAAGGATCAAAATTACTAGAGCTATTATTTTTATTTAGACTCGGAGAGCTTTCATTAGGAATAAAATCAAGAGCATTAAAAGTAAACAATGTATAAGTAGAATCTTTCTTTATTAATTTTTTTGGGTGGAGTACATGTAAATTAAGTAAATTAAGAAAGATGATTTAGTGCTCTTATCTACAGATACAATGCTCCTGTCAGTAGAAGAGGTGGTAGCTACAATAGTGGAGGGAGTACTGAACTCAGATGGTGGCTATGCTACTAGACTATCCCGGGCAAGTATGGTGAGCTGCTGTTACTACTGGGCTATCACCCTCCCTGAGTTGTCTTTTGCAACTAGCAAATCTTCCTTGATGTTGGAGGTTTCAGCTACTTTAGGCACCTACAAGGAAAGCTTCTTGATCTTAGAAATAATCTTCTTAGAGGTTTGGGATAGGGAGATATCCTAACCTTCTTTGGTCTTAAGAGGATTGCAAGTATCTCTAAGGATTACTCTAATAGAACTAGATGGTTGTTCTAATAAGTTTTCTTTAGGGATAATTATATTTATCAACTCAAGCTAGTCCTTAAAAGTGATACAATCCTTTAAGACATGAGCTAACATGTGGTGATAGGGCAATAGCTAGATCATCACTCTTCTACTCTAAACCCGAAAGGGCTTTTCTTTAAGAGATTCAAAAAATTTTCCTAACTGTCTCCCTCTTAAATGAATATGGCTTATTCAATCTATCTTTAAGAGTAAGTGGAAAGTAGCTACCTGGCGATGAATACCACAACTAGGTAGGCTACCGAGGTAGTGGAAATGGTCATTGTGGCAGCTACGGTCGCCAATATGATGGCCTAGGTGGTGGAAGAGGAGGTGGCAAAGGAGGCTGTTGAGCTAGTAGTCTCTCATACTGAACTCTGGCTAGCTATTTTTCTTTCTCCATTGACACAACTATCCCTAGATTCTTCTCAAACACCTTTTGTGACTTGGGCCTAGATGTTTGTGAAAGGGCAACCGCTTGGCTTTCTCATATATTAGCCACCTTGTTGATTAATTTCGATTATTTTGATGGTGTCGCTAAGACGTCGCCATTGATATTCTTTAAAAGAATCTCAATGCCATGATGTTCGGACATCTATGGTTTGCATTTCATGCACAGGTTGCACCATCTGAGAATGTAATTAACAAGGGGCTTGTTGAGTTTCTATTTCTCTACAAGAGATTGCCTAAAATCTTCCTCTGCTAAGCTCCAGCAAACATCTTGATGAAGAGGTGCTCCAACTCAGCAAAAGTTTTCATCAAAAGCATTAGGCAGTTCGGCATACCAATCAAATGCAACACCTTACGTGCATAAACTAACAAAGGTGGAAGAGGAGTGCTTACCGTGCAATAGTCGATTCTAAAGTGTGCAATGTGTTATTGTGGGTTCCCACTGCCATCAAAGATCTTGAAGGATGGTGGCACAAAACCCTAATTAAAATAAAACTAAATAAAAACCTAAACCTAAAAAAATAAACCTAAAAATAAATAAATAAAAAACCTAAACCCAAAACTAAAAAAAAACCTAAACCTAAAATAAAAAAGAAAAAATAAACATAAACATAAAATAAAATAAACTAAACTAAAATAAATAAAACATAAACCTAATCCTAAATAAACTAAACCTAAACCCTAAACTAAATAAAATAAAATAAACTAAAATAAACCTATACCTAAACTAGAAAGACCTTAAAAAAACCTTAAAAAGCCTAAAAACTAAACCTAAAAAAATAAAATAAAAACCTAGACATAATACCAAAAATAAAAAATAAAACCAAAACCTAAAAAATAAAATAAAAATAAAACTAAACTAAAAAATAAACATAAACCTAAAAATAAATTAAAATAAAAAAACCTATAATTAAAATAAATAAAACTAAAATAAATAAACTAAACAAAATAAAAATAAAAAATAAACCTAAATAAAATAAAATAATAAAATAAACTAAAATAAATAAAATAAACTTAATAAACCTAAACTATTACTTAAAAAATCCTAAAACCTAAACCCTAAACTTTAAACCTAAACCTAAACTAATAAACCCTAAACCCTAAACCTAAAACCCTAAACCTAAACCTAAAACTAAACCTAAACCTAAACTAATCCTAAACCCTAACCTAAAAAACCTAAACTTGAAGCCTAAACTATAAACCTAAACCCTAAACCTAAATCTAAACCTAAACCCTAAAACCCTAAAACCTAAAACTAAATACTAAACTAAACCTAAAAAACTAAACTAAACCCTAAAACTAAAAAACCTAAAACCTAAAACCTAAACCTAAACTAATTAAAACCTAAATATAAAATAAATAAAAAATCTAAACCTAAATAAAATAAAATAATAAAATAAAATAAAACTTAAACTAAATCCTAAACTTAAACCTAAAAATAAAATAAAATAAACTAATAATAATAAAATAAAATAAAATAAATAAAAACCTAAACTAAAAAATAAAATAAACCTAAAAAAACTAAATAAAATAAAAACTAAATGCAAAATAAAAATAAAATAAACCTAAAATAAAGTAAAAACTAAATAAAACCTAAACTTAAAAAATAAACCTGAAAATAAAACCTAAAAATAAATAATATACAAAAACTAAGCCCTAAACTAAAAGAAAACTTAAATCTAAAATAAAATTAGAGTAACCCTAAACATAAACTAAGATAAACTAAACTAAAATAAATAAAATCTAAACCTCATTAAACTAAACCTAAACCTAAACCTAAATTAAATAAAATAAAATAAGCTAAAAATAAACGTAAACTATAAAAATAATACCTAAAAATAAACCTAAAATAAAAACCTAAAACCTAAATCTAAAAAAATAAAATAAAAACCTAAACTAAATCTAAAGATAAAAAATAAAACCTAAACCTAAAAAATAAAATAAAAATATAACTAAACTAAAAAATTAACCTAAACCTAAAAAAAATAAACTTAAAATTAATAAACTAAAATAAATTAAAATAAACCTAAATATAAATAAAAAAAAATAGACTAAAATAAATAAAAAAGTAAACTAAATAAACTAAATAAACCTAAAACTACTAGTTAACTTAATTTTAAAATAAATAAATAAATAATAAAATAAATAAAAAATCCTAAACCCTAAACCCTAAACCTACAACCCTAAACCGTAAACCTAAACTCTAAAATCCTAAACTAAATAAAACCTAAATAATAAATCTAAACCTAAACTAACATAACCTAAATAAAATATAAACTAAAATCTTAAATAAACCTTAAATTAAATAAAATCTAAATAAACCTAATCCAAAACTCTAAAACCTAAAACCCTAAACCCTAAACCTAAACCATAAAACTTACAACCCTAAACCCTAAACCCTAAATCCTAAAAACCTAAAAACCTAAACCTAAACTAAACTAAACCTAAAAATAAAATAAATAATAAAACTTAAATGTAAATAAAATAAAACAAAATAAAAACCTAAACTAAAATCTAAACCTAAACCTAAACCTAAACTTAAACCTAACCTTAAACCTAAACATAAAAATGAAATAAAATAATAAATAATAAATAAAAATAAAATAACTAAGAACCTGAACTAAACTAAGAAAAACCTAAAAATAAAAAACCTAAATAAAATAAAAAATAAACATAAAATAAAAATAAAATAAACTTAAAAAATAATAAAAAAAACTAAATAAAAACCAAGACCTTAAAAATTGACCTAAAAATAAATAATAAATAAAACCTAAACCCTAAGCTAAAAAAAACCTAAACCTAAAATAGACAAAATAAAAAAACCTAAACCTAAACTAAAATAAATAAAACCTAAACCTAAGTCTAAAATAAACTAAACCTAAACCCTAAACTAAATAAAATAAAATAAATTAAAAATAAACCTAAACCTAAACTAAAAAAATAAAACCTAAAAATAAACCTAAAATAGAAGCCTAAACCTAAAAACATAAAATAAAAACCTAAACCTAAACCTAAAAAGTCAAATAAAAATAAAACTAAAGTAAAAAATAAACGTAAACCTAAACCTAAAAAGTAAACTAAAATAGAATAACTAAACTATAATAAATAAACCTAAAATAAATAAACTAAACTAAATAAAAATAAAAAATAAACCAAAATAAAAATAAGAAATAAAATAAACTAAAATAAATAATAAACTAAAACTAACTAAAATTAAACCCTAAAACCTAAACTAGTTTAAACTCAAATCTACCCTAACCTTAAACCTAACCTTTAAACTATAAACTAACCTAAACTAATTAAACCTTAAACCTGACTAAAACCTAAACCTAAACTAAACTCAAACCCTAAACCTTTAAACCTAAAACTTAAACCTTAAAATTCTAAACTTTAAATCCTAAACCTAAACCTAAACTAAACCAATTAAACCTAAACCTAAACTAAACCCAAACCTTAAACCCTAAACTAAATAAAAACCCTAAAACCCCTAAACCTAAACCCCCCCTAAACCCTAAACCCCAAAAAACCCCCCAAACCCTAAAACCCCAAAGTAACTAAATAAATTAAATAAAAAAAAAAACCTAAACCTAAAATGTAATAAACCTAAAACCCTAAGAATGTAGAACCTTGATGATAGGAACACATCACCTTCAACTGTGCCCAAGAGGGGAGGCTAAGGCTGAGATGGTTATTATCATGTAGGTGGTTAGGGGAACTGAGTGCTGTGATATGGGAGGTGGACGAGTAGGCGGAATTGGTATGGTGGTAGGAGGAAGGATGGGAGGTTACCACTGGTGCTGTGAGGGAGAGATCGGGATATGATGGTGGATCCCACTACTCGAGAGGCTGGGGTGGTTTTGATAGGAACTGGAGAAACTAAAGAATAATTGATTTGGTATGTTGCTTATGGAACTGTGTCTTTACAGTAGAGATGCTTCTACTTATCTAGGATTTTTGATTTGCTCTATGGATGTTCATTTTTTATCTATGTTGTTGCTTATGTCTTAGAAAACTTGGTGTGCTACTTGGTTGATGAAATTGAAAAAAAGAAATGTTGAATCTAAATTTATTCTCTGTTAAAACATAAGACATTAAACCCTAAGCTTAAAACCTAAACCCTAAACCCTAAACCCTAAACCCTAAACCCTAAACCCAAAATCCCTAAACCCTAAACACTAAATCCTAAACCCTAAACCCTAAATCCTAAATGCTAAACCCTAAATCCTAAACTATAAACCCTAAACCATAAACCCTAAACTCTAAACCCTAAACCCTAAATCCTAAACTCTAAAACCCCAAACGCTAAACCCTAAACTAACCCTAAACCATAAATCCTAAATCCTAAACCCTAAACCTTAAATCCTAAAACCATAAACTCTATATTCTAAAACCTACAGCCTTAAACCATGAATTCTAAACCCTAAACCCTAAAACCTAAACTAACCCTAAACCCTAAACCTTGAATAAAGATGTCGTTAGTAGTAGATCTAAAGAATGACCTAATTTTAACATAGTTATGGTAGATAAATAAAATTCCTCCAAGAGACTTTCCCTTGACTATTAGAGATTTAAATACCCTAAACCCTAACCCTAAATCATATTATAATACCATATATTATAATATAATGTAGCATCATATATTTGAGCATGTAGTGATGTGTTTTTGGATGTAATAAGATGTTTTGAAATGTTTTAGTATATTATGGTTTTGTGATTTATAGTCTATATTAATAGAAATCATAAAAATATTGAATTAGTAAATCAGATGATGAAAATTATTATATTTGAAGTGGGAATTAGGTTGTAGTACCAAAGGTGTGCTATGGCACTTGTAGTCTAAAAAGTAAAATTTTATGATCAAAATAAATACTATATGTCGTAGCAAACTTATAACATCATATATCATTATATATTGCTCTATGGATTTTAAATTTTCTTAGTTTTTTACAATCATGTAATAGAGCCTACACTAGCATTACTTATAAAAATGTTGATTTAGACTTTAAAATGGTGGAATTTGGCCAAATTCATAATAGGTAGAGCATAACATCATAATATATTATTTCAATTTAAAATATGCAAGTGACAACTAAAATATATAGTTTTTTTTATTATTTAGATTAATATTATGATTTTTTATCTTAAGCAAATCCTTGTGATGTTATATGAAATATAATATAATATAATATGTTATAGTGTATTATAATATAGAATGCCATAATATAGTGTAACATCATGCATTATAGCATACTATTGTGTATTACTACTTTTTATTTAGCATATTTTAGTTTTTTATAGTATGATGTAGTAGAGTTATGGGATTGAGTCCACTGGGGATCAGGTATATGAACCTTCCATTAGGGAAGCAGGTTTGTGCTATCCACTGGAGATTGGGATTTGAGTTTGATTTCATAGATTTGTTTGGGGATGTATCCACTGGGAATAAGAGTTTGGTTGGATTTCTTTGATTTAGACTCTACTAGGGGAGTTGGTTTAATTTAGCTCCACTGGGAAGGTTGGTTTTGAATTTGATTTATTTGCTTGACTTGTTTATATATGATTTGGGGCTCCACTAAGGAGTTGGGTGTGATTTAACTCCAGGAAAATCATATTGGGTTTAATTTAACTGAAGTTAATGTATGGACCTGTTGGTACGATGGACCCACTAAAAAGGGGCTATATCAACCTTGACCTACCTCAAGTTTACAAATCCAAAGGAATAGTCTACCAGCTATGGGGTAGAGCTCGACAACCTAAGGGGTTTCTTTTAGGTGTGCAATGGTTGTGCTAGGAAGAAGGCATAGTAGACTTACATCTTCCAAAGTGAGGATCAACCATTGGGATAACCTGTCAGATGCACAACAAATCGAACTTGACCTAGGGTGATTACTTAGTGAATGTTGCTAGCAACTTATATCAACTCAAAAGTAGTTAGGATTAATTTTATCTTAATTTCATGTGATTTTATATCAGTTTTTAGTTTAGTTTGATTTTGAATTGAGGGCATATCCACGGGATGTGAGCTCGTGAAAATTTGATTAATTTAATTTATGGACCTCGATGTGTGATTGACCAACTGAGAAGGGGCTATATCATACTTATCCTATTTTAAATTTACAAATCTAAAGGGATAATCTACTGGTCGTGGGGTAGAGATAGCCAACCTAAGGGATTGCCTTTTGGTGTGCAACAGTTGTGCTAGGAAGAATGCGTAACAGACTTACATCTTCTAAAGTAGGGAAACAACCACTAGGGTGACTTGTTGGTAGCACAACAAATTGAACCCAACTTAAGGGAGACTATTGAGTGAATGCCACTGGGGACTTATATCAACTCAGTAGTCAAGCAATTCTTATAGGAGTTTTTGACACTACCCTAAAGATAGGATACTACTTGAAAAAAGGTACCAGCTAGAAGTGTCTCTAATCCACAGGTTAATATACATTTTGTTTATTTATTTATTTGGTGTGTGTGAGGGATCACACTAAGAAGGGGTTATGTTAGCCTTGACCTATCTCAGTTCTTTGGATGAAGGGATCTACACATCCATGGGATGGATTCTCCAATAATAGGGAGGAAGGGCGTCCAATCGATGGTAACCTAGATTATGTCTAAATGGGGTCACAAAGACATGATCCCAATATGGTGTCCATAGGTCTTTAGTGGCATTATCACGAGCCTAGAAAAGAATTCCTATAGGTGTGGGTGGCCAACTCAGGATAAGGCATAGTAGACTTACATCATCATGAGTGGTGTATCACAGGTGTAAGAACCAACCAACTGGGTGTATCAGGTTTGCATGAGTGGTGTATCCATTAGCATAGTGAGAACCAACCAACCTAAGGCATCAGTTGGTGTGCAATGATCAATTTGGAAATAAAGTGTGTAAGCTTATAACTTTCCAAGCGTCATCGGGATAGTTTATATCGATGGGATAGATGTTATCGACCTAGAGTGGCTACTAGGGGAAGGATGGGACTGGAACTTGAAGTAGTGGGAGAGAAGGAGCCTTGGGGACTTATCACAAACCTCAAATATACTTGATCAAGTTCTTGCAAGGCTAATCTAAGAAGAAAGCTTTGGGACTCACATCTCTTAAGCAAAAGCCATACAGCTTACTATATGGTATGCACCAAACATCTTTCGTCGGTGTGTACTAGTCAAGTAAGGAAGGAAAGCGTAGCATACTTACATCAGCCAAAGCAAGAAGACCACTGGGGTGGCACCTAGGTACCATGTCATTGAACTAGAATAGCTATTGGTGAGTGTTTGAGGTTCCTTGTTTGTTTGTGTGTATCAAGATAAAAGATATGTTCTTATTTTATATGTTTGTGTGTAGTTTTTTGCTTGTGTTATCTTGATGAATTATGGGATCTTTGCTCGAGTTCCTTACACCTACCATAAACACATCATGGTGGGTTTCAAATAAGAATACTTTCAACATGGAAGAGAATGAATTCAGAATGGAATTTTCATTGATAATAATTATTATAAAACATGATTTATAATATTTCTTTAAGTAGAACCCATTGATTGGAAGAATTGGGCACTCTCCCTTTTGATTAATAAGTTGATAAGATCCTCTTTGGTAGGCATTCTCTATAGAAAAAAGGCCTTACCATGTGGATTAAAGTTAAACTTGCCTCCCATCTTGCAATGGACAATAATTGGTCTCCTTAGAACTAAAATAAGCTCTTTTACTTGAAAAGCTTCAGGATGGACCAACTTGTTGTGAGCTTGAATCATTTTAGCTTTGTAAAGCTCAAGGTTTTGGCATGCTATGGGTGCAAACCTTTGAGCACTTCTCCAAACCTTTCTTAGCATTACGCTATTATGTGGACATCTACTCGTGGTTATCATCATAGAGTTGGACTGGTAATGGTCAAGCGAGTAAACTAAGTTGGAGTTTTATATAGGCCCATAAGGCTTCAACTCACTAAGATTAATTAGTGTCTTCTTTAGTATTTGGATGAGTATTTGGATGTTGAAGGCTTATGATAAATTGTTTTTCCTATGGTAGTTAATGGTAGAATATCTCTAATTTATGCTGTGTCTCTAGGAAAAGTTATTGATCTTGGTGCTCTTGAATCGGTATCATTATCAGGATATAATTACGTCAAGGCACTCCAACTATATATGATAGGTTCTAAAAAATGGAGCAAATGATGAGATGTGACCTATAGCATGTCGACTTAGCCCATTTAGAAAAGTAGTTAGTAGTAGCTAAGATGGATGAGCCAAAGAGAAGGAGGATCAATCGGACCATTTATGTCGGTACCTTTCGGATGGACATGAGGACAATGTAGGAAATAGAATGGGTGGTTGGTGGTTATGGGACCACATTGTATATTTGACATTGGTGGCATGCCATATCCATGCAATCTTTGATCATCAATGGCCAGTAGTATTCCTAGTTTCTTGATCTTAGCTTTCATCTTTGAACCAGATTGGTTGTCTCCACATAATCTTGAGTGTACCTCAGTCAAGATCTTACGGGCTTCATTTTTGTCTAAATAATGTAACCACATTTGATCGAAAGACCACCGGTACAAGACACCATCCACAAGAGCATAGGAAAGTGCTCTCTACTTCACCTGATGGGCTTGGGACTTCTTTTAAGGTAGTTTGGCTTTACTTAGGCAATCCATTAATGGTTGCCTCCATTCTAACTTCTCATCCTTCTTAGAAATGGTACTTCCACTTCAAGAGAGAACTTTTGATGAGTTAAATATCAATAAGGATAAGACTTATCTATTTTGGACCTTTATTGATATGGACTCATCCTCAGTTATACTCCTTGGAAGGCTTGGCTAAAGTATCTGTATCTGTGATGTTCTTGAGATCTTATCTTATAAATGGTAACCTCTAGGTTTGGGTCAACAACTCCATGGTGTACTTATGGTAGTGATGGAACTTGGGGTTTATAACTTTTATCGGACCACGTGATTTGGTTAATAGATGAGAATCTCGAGGATGTTGATGTTTTGGATCTTAAGAGTCATGTCAAACTCAGGACAATCGAGCCTTATATTTGGCTTCCTTATTGGGATTGGAGATGATATCAATTTCATCACATCTTGGTAGAGTTAGAGACTACTCTTACCTGTCTTTCCTAGATTAGTAGATTATGGTTATTCTCCTCTTTCAGAGGAAGTCATGCCATCAAAGTACATCTCCGGTGGTGAATGTTAGTATCCCCTCAGTTCATGATTTGTTCATTGGGGAGATCATCACTAAGAGGAGATAACGAAGTTGGTATACTCTTAAGAATTAGATTAGCGGTTATCTTTTCATATTTTGAAGTCAGTAATGTCAAACTATAGGAGGATCATGGACCATGGTGCCAACAATCTGATCGATGCGTGTCACGAGAATCTTGGTCGATTGATCCTAAAGATTAAGTTCACTAATAAGGAATCATGTATTGTTGTAGCTTTGGGATCAAAGATTAAAAGGCAAGGCAATTCTCAATTTGAATAATTAACCTCGGTAGGAATTAGATGATGAGTGGTAGGTGTGTTTTCCTTCCCTTCATCATTGGCTTGGGCCAACAAAAAGGTGTCATCCCAGCTTGTCGATTATAAAGTATGAGTGGCTTTCTAGGATAGGCTAGAGCAAGCATTGCTCGGTGCTTGATGTCTTTGAAGTCATGCTCACATTTATCATCCCACTTGAACTTGGCATCCTTTTTAACAAGTGTTGAGAATGGTTAACATCTTTTCAGATATATTTGGATATAAAGCGACTTAGATATAGATGCCAACCACCCTTGGAATGATCTAAGTTGAGTTAAACTTTAAAGTGGTGGCATTTCTAATATAACCTTGATCTTCTCCACATTGATTTTGATTCCTTATTGTCGGACAAAACCCAAGGAATTTCCACGAGCTACTCAGAATGCACACTTTGGGGTTTCATTTTGAGGTTAAATTATTGTTAACCTCACTTTTTGGAGCTCTCTACTTCCCAATCATAGAATCTATGACTCTTATAGACAGAGAGCTCATAGTCCTTCAGACACTTCTAGTGATTAGGTGAACACTTAACTAAGCCTAGAGACTTAGAAGGATTACACATGGTTATGCTTTAGGGACTTAGGAGAAAACTTGCCACTTAAATAGCCCAACCCATGCTTTATCCTTCTCAAACCAAACCTCAAATTCATATATTCAATTCAAAATCATTCCAAAGCTAAATGATTGAAGCCCAGTCAAACCCTTCACAAGCCCTTTGATTTCATCTTATGGACTTAGCCTAAACCAAATTCAAATAAAACCAACTGTGATTTTCTTAAATATTAATTTAATCTTAAATTAAATATCAAATCATAAATCAATTCTAACGATAAACAAATCAACCTCAAATTAAATCTAAGCAACTTTCCCTCATGTCATGTGCACTCTCATAAAGATTGTCAAATATCAATCTAAACTATCCCAAACTCAATTTATTTCTTTATAAATCAATTATTCCTTCATTTATATTTACAAATATAATATAAATCCATACTTCAATGACCAAAATCAAATCAAACTAAATAGGTTTCCTTTCTTAGCCCTTTTGACCTATATCCATAAGCTTGGTCAAATTTTCTTTCAAATTACTCCAAGCATGAGTGATTTTCTCATGAACCATTTTATATTTTCATTTATATTCCCAAATATAAATGGAATATAAGTGGAAATAACCAAAACAAAGCCAAATCAAATTAAGTTTCTAATTTGGTATTTTTTTTTACCCAATTTCTTGAACTTGGCTAAATGATACCCAAATCAATTCAAAACCCATGGATATCTTCATGATTCAATCATTCCTTCAATCATTGTTCCAAATATAAACATACTATAATTATGAAATCAAATCAAGTCAACTCAGTTAATCCCATCACCCCTTTTGACTTGAAATTGTCATATGAACCAAATCCATTTGACTCTAAACCAGGCAATTAAATTTATATTTTCAATCCTTGGTTCATATGTGAGTTCAACTAAACTTAAATCAAGCCATGATCAATTGACCCATTGTTTAGGTCCACTTGATCAAAGTGATAAAGATGCTTAATTGAGTCAAACCCAAATTAGATTGAACTAAGTCCATCAAATCACCATGATCATGATCAACAATCATCCCCAGGTTAATCAATTATCTTTAGGTGGGTCAACCAAGTCTACCTAAACCATTGACCAAGTCAACCTTTAGCCTAAATGAAACCTAAACTAGACAAAATACACTCTATGCAAAATTGATTGAAACTTTTGATTCAAACCAATACATAATCAATGATTGAACATGAGCCAAACCCTCGATTGATCCAAACTAAGTTCCAAGTTGGCCCAAATTGGCCTAAAGTCAAAAATCAAAATAGGTCAAATCATAATCCAACCCTAATTGATTTACCAATGGTTTCCAAAGTTCATCCCAAATTGATTATGGAACTTGACAGAAACCAAATTATCGAGCTAATTTGACCAATTGGTCAACCTAATGTAACCTAGCCCAAATTGACCTAAAGGGTAAAATTGGCCAAATCAAATTGATTCAAACCAAAGCCTACAATCATTTTTTTGTAATTGAACTTGAGAACCAACACCAAACCCAAGCCTTATTATTGGTGGTCCAAATTAGTCAGTTGACCCATTTCCACCTATCACGAATCCAAAAGGCAAAATCAATTCCAAAGCAATTGAACCAGGACACCAATACACTCCA